>WEKY01008967.1:220570-307107 GCA_013390045.1 Picathartes gymnocephalus | reverse complement strand
AAAAAAAAAAAAGGCAAAAAGCACTGAATTGTTAGGAATCCACAGGCGCTGAATACGCCATCCAGGCTGCCGTGGTGTTCCCAACTGTTGGCGTGTGAATTTTCTTGTGCAAGGGAGATACTTGGTTGCATTATCTGGGAGTTATAGCAGTCTGAGTGAGGCAATGCAACTGTAATGGTTACTCCTCAAATCACTTACCTGTTGGAGCACTTGCCTCTGGCATTTAGTTTATCTAAGGGAAGTCTCTCCATTGGATATGAAATTTTTTTTCTAAATTAAAGGCAAAATAATTTAGCCATGAAGTAAAATGCGTCATTCCTGTGCCCTCATCTTCATGTTATTGAAGTGCCTGTAGTGAAGCTCAGATTGAAAAATGATATTGAGGTCAACGTCAGGAGATAGAATTTAACTGAAGAAAAGCATTCTGGGAGAATTATTAGGGAATTAAGAAATACTTCTGACCTTTCAAGTTTGCGGAAGGCACTGGGTGACACCACAGGTCTTTTTTTAAATTTTGGCCTGCAAAATTGGCCTCTTGCTGTTCCTATCACCCTGCTCTATCTCCTTGTCACAAACCTTCTTTTAAAATTGTACTGGTTTGAACAGCAGTTTCATTGATATTTTATGAAGAGAAGAGGATACATAAACTGTGTGTTCACTTACCTGCTTCCTTTGCGATCTGGTTCCTTCACTAGTTGGCCGTCCCAGTTTACCAGCACCATTTTTCTTTCACTGAGGTATGTGCTGAGGCAGCTTTTAAAGAGAAAAGCAATGCCAATGCCACTTCAGAATTTTCCCTATTTTTTGCCCTTTTACAAATACAAATCCCATCTGGTCCACTGCTTTTGCAGGCAGTTGCATCAGAGCCTTCCTTGTCATTGTATCAAGTACCACTTTTTTTGTGGCTGTTGCTTGCTGAATGAGTAAAGCATTCACAATAAATTAAAAAAATATGAAAATACAAGAATATGGAAAAAGGTCCAGTTTTTAGCCTAAATTTGTTCAAGGATCCTTCATCTGTAAGGTCTTGTTTTCAAGTAAGGTTTTGTGTATGTTAATGACCAGGGCTGTACTGAGCCTTGTGTAACACGAGCAGCAAAAATGCTTCTCTGGAGCTTTTCTATGAACTGTGTAACTTACCTGTTCTCCATCTAATATACCAAATTTTTGGTTTCTTAATAATTTGCTACATGCGTATCTCAGAAATTCGTCTTTTTTCCTTCTCAAGTGCATAATTTTATGAGTATGTAGTACTAAGTATTTGGGTCTGTTATTTGTCCTTAAAATTGCAAAGTTCTTAGTGTGTGACCGATGTTAACCTCTACACTCACATTTAGCAAATTTGAGTAGTATTTTCTTTCTGTCTTCAAGTTGCTTTTATTTTTTTATATATATATATATATATATATATATATATGTATGTGTGTATATATGTATGTATGTGTATATATATATGTATATGTGTATCTATATATATAAGGTTATAACATATGTGTCTCAGGATAAACCCTTGGGAAAAAAATCTTTTAGTAACCACTCCAACCTCTCTTTTCTTATTTGTATTTGACCTTTTAACTTCAGCCCCCTTCTTTATTTGTCTTAGAATTCTTACGTGGTTTTTTTATTTTCTCCCACTAAATTGGTTATTTCCTACATAACCTTGCATTGTTGTTTTCTGATAGCCAGATAAATGAGACCTACCACATTATGTTTAGAAAATACTGTGTTTTATTTGCAAAACATTCTGCGAAAATGTGGCATGAATTACTGCTGGTTAACCCAAGTTGTCTTACCCTGTTTTTTTTTTCTTTTCCTGTAGGTCTCTAATTATCTGCCTTTTGAAATGTTTTAAAACATTTCATTACTCCTGAGATCAAATCAGCCAACATTTAGATAACAAAATTAGTTTTTCCTTTTTTTTAAACAGACATTTGCATTTGCTGTTCTGTAATCCTCTGGTACCAGTCTAGCTTGATATATTTGCCATCAGACCTGCAGTAATCACACCCCGTGTGAGTGTTTGAAAGGATTTTTCTGGGTCCCAGAGCTGTAGTGCGTTGAGGATTGCAGAGCTAGATTTACCCTGTGGTTACAGTAATTCCCTGAGTACCTTCAGCGTTCTGCTTTCATCCCCCCTTTCTCGTCACTGAAGGCTGATGTAAGCCATCCAGGTGGTTTTGGATAATTCATCCATGCATTGAGGAACACAGTTTTCTTCCAGTTTGCTCACAGGGCTTGAGAATGAACCATTTTGATTTCATCCCCTTAATACGGAAGAAACTGAAACTTTGGCGGTTGCAGTTTTGTTCTTGAGCTGCTTGTTCTTTGTCCATCAGTGCTTTTCTCCATTTCTTTGAGTTTCATGCTTGTTCCCCCAGTCTTTGTGGAACAACTCTGCAGCAAGGTGTGGAACCCTTCTTTCAACAAGTTTTTCACTGGTGATTAGGATCAGCATTCCAGAGAACTTTTACGGCTTTGTGCTAGAGAAAATGCCAAGTTTCCCCTTAATAGAAAAGTAACAAGTAAACTTGCCTTGCAAGCATGTACGTGTGCATACATGAGTACCTGTACAAAATCATGCATGCCGCAGGAGCCTAAAATAAAAACACTTTAGTCCAAATGTGCTGCAAAACTTATTTAGGGATAGAGGATGTTTATAGCATTCATTAGTGTAGCCTGGCTGCTTTTTAAATCCGAGTTACCTTTCCCATGGTTGTGCAGATGCTAAACTGGCAGGAGGACATTGACATCTTCAGACTATGAACTGTGGGCTTAATTAGTTGGCAGCACTGAGCTTACATGACAGAGGAGCAGTTCTCAGGGTATTTCTAGGTAAGTTAATGTACAGCACATTGAACCTTTGAAGCATGGCTCTACAGAAGGCCTCCAGTGAGAATGCATTCCTAATTGTCAGCAGCACTGGTTAACAGGTTGTCTAAGCAATTTAATGGTCCGACTACAGAATAGCTTTAATATATTCTTGTCACCCCATGTGAATAAATTGATATACTGATGAAGATAAAGCTGCCTCATTATTAAATATTGATAGTGGTGGGGTTCTTTTTCTTGTTATCTTTCTTTGTATTTTTTATATTCTTTTGTACTCCTATGCATATTCATCTTCATGGCCAATCAGTGGGAGTAAAGGACCTGAAGAAGGTCTTTCTCCTTGTCCAAGGAAGTAAATATTTGTTAACTTGAGATAAGCAAGAGATAACATTTTATTTTCATAAGGAATGAAGGCTCCAGGATTTATTTTGAAACAAGGCATACCTTGCCAACAGACTTTTGAGACAGAGGTGTAATCAGTAGTATTTGGCTGAGTTCCATGTTACATAAGTTGCTCAGAACCCCAGATTCAGTATATTAAAGATGATATTTTTTGAAGGACGAACATGCAGTAATAAAAAAATACCAGAACAGAGATTGTATGCATAGTCTTTACAGCTGCAGGTCTTGGTGGCTCTTTAGTAAATTGTGGGGGTTTTTTTAATCTCTCCACCTGTGACGTTGCAGTGTCAAGTTTTATTGTCACTAATGGTGGTTTTCTTTTGGTGGTAACCTTACTTATCTTGGAGACAGGTTCTACACTGCAATGTCAGACCTGGACAAGCTTTCAGCTTGGATTTATGGGATATGGTTCCCTCCATCCTCCACTGTAACATGTGACAAATGCCCTTACTAGTCCTTAAGCAGCTGTCTTACACTGCAAGAACAAATCAGTCACAGTGAAGTGTGCCTTGTGCGAAGATGAATGTAGTAATGGAAAACAACTCGAACTTCTGGTTAGTTTTGTTTGTTCGTTTGTTACATGGTTTGAGTGTTATAAGTTACATTGCTGAATGTCTTACTGCACTGGATATATGAAATTGAGCGATTTTTACTTAATTTTTATTGAGGTGGTATCCAAAATGGAAGATTTCTTCTCCCAGTGTTCTCTTAAAACAGAAGAGTCTTACTAGGCTTCCAAAACTGTTGGTTATGATAAGAAATGAGTCTTGCAAATAAAAGTCTACACATTTAACTTGGAGGTTTAAATCTGCAAAGGAGGAATAAGATAAGTGGGCAATGGTGCTCACAGAAATCTGTGATTCCTTAGATTGCTTTGGTAAAGAGGCAAGTGGCCTTTAGTTTAGGCAAGGAGAAATCTCGATGAATGTACTTCTTGTTGAAAATGCGGTGAAAATGAGTGGTTATAATTCCCCCTTTCTAGACTAGCTGTATCCTGCCTGCCTTTAATGAAGGACCTTTGTGCTTCGGCAGTATGGGAATGGCTAAACAAACCAAGAGGACTTGAAGGAGTTGTATGAGTTCTTGCTACTTGATCACTTGCAACAATTCTTTTTCAATTGTCTAGAAAATAGTAAGAAAGTAGGTGGCTTATTATTCCTCTGCCACAAGTTGTTAATGTTGAAGATTATAAATTATATTACATAATGCTGGTTAGAGTTTGTGTTTCAAAGCATGTAGCTGCTTCTCAGAACTATTTATGTATATGCTCCTTAACGAGGGAGCTCCTGTGGTAGCTTCTATTTCTCTTTATTTGCTCCCTGCCTACAGGGATTTTTCAGTAGTTAGAGAACTAACTAACTGTATCTTTAACTTGAGAACTTCCCACTCTTGCCTTGATTGCTCATTGTATTTCTTTGTTGCATCTTGTCTGTATTAGATCATAATGTCTTCAAGACAGGAACTGTACTGTGGAAAATCCAGGATCATGGGGTATGATCTTGGTTTAGGACCTTCAGGCAATATTTAAATGCAAATAAGTAAGCTTGAAAGCTGTTTAACATGTGATTTAAACTGTTACAGGGCAGCAGTTTACATTCTGCTTGAGCTTAGCAATATACAGTCAAGTTCAAACAAGTTGGAAACCAACTGTCCTGACTTCCAGTTCTTGCTTTGTAATTTATCTGCTTTTTGATTCTTAACCATGCTCTGTTATCAGCAAATGAAGCACAAACAGGTATGCTAATACAATATTTATTTGAGGATATTGGTTACAGGAAAGCCAGAGAATTCCAGTATTTCCAGTGGCAGTTTCTTCACTGCAGTACAGCTCTTCACAGTGGGATTTTTTTTAAAATATGCAGAATATGTAGTAGTTGACATTCAGATGCTGTAAAAGCAGTAGAGCTTTATTTAAAAAACTAATTTCTTCATAAGGGTAGGCACTTAAAAATTGGACCACAACATTCCGTTTTATGCACATGTTAAAGCGTAGTAAACAGCGGCACTATTGCATTCTACTTCTCAGATGATCAGATAATGTAATTTTTAATAACTTGTCAACCACCAGTAACAGACAGATGTGTGCAATTTGTATAGGATCCTCAAAAGTCTTGAAAGTGGAAAAATGTACAATAAAATATCTGTGCAGCATGCAATGCATTATTTAACCTCATAAAGTGCTGTAATGCTGCAAATTTACAGCTGTCTATAAGGCACATTAATAGGATGGTAAGTTACCTTCAGAATGAATTTGCCTGGCATGGGAGCCTCTCTGTGCAGCTGCCTGTGCCTCTTCCCTGGGAACAGAGGGGGTGCCAGGCTGAGCCTGCTGCCAGCACCGGTGGAATCAAGACACATCAGGGGTTTTTGCACTTGAATTAATTTCTGTGTCCTCTGATCTTGTGGTGATTATGACGACAATGAATAAAAATGTGAATAGAATTGAACAACCTCCACTGGTGCAGCTGGTTGTCCTTACTCTAAAGTCCATTTTGTGTTGGTTGATAGGTTGTCTTACCGGGAATTAAATTTTTCGGCTGAGGAAGCCACCTAACTGGAAATGAAAGAGAAACAGGGTTAAGGTTAACTGAACTGTTGAAAAAAAAAAAGGGTATTAAAAGCATTCTGTTGGCTTTCCTGTGGGAGGAGTTGGGTCATCACTTCACTTGCATGGGGAAACATTCAGTGCGCTGAACGTTACTGAAGAAGTTACTGTGTTTGACAAATTTGTATGTAGGGTAGGGTTGTGTAAAGTTATAAACAGGAGACCTATTAAGGGACATCTGAGGCAGAGTTTTTATGTGAAATTTAATTTAAAGTTCTGTGAAATGGACAGTGCTGCTACACTGTTTGTTCTTGCAGCACTAAGTGTGTCCTTATGGCAGCCTGATTGGTTTAGAGATCAGTTGCTGAGTTTTAGTACGGGGGGAGCAGACAGGGTTGTTATCAAATAAACCTGATGAAGTGGCAGTGAGTCCTGCAGGGAGTTCCTGGCTGTGGTGGAGCTTCAGTCATACATGGTAGCAGGGATGGGGGTGCTTTGGGGTGAGGATTTGAGACAGAGGTCTCCTTTGCCTACTGACCATTTATCCAGGAAGAAGACTCAGCTATGGCTTTGGTGGTTCTTTATTTTTTTGGTTTTTAGCGTGATGGGAAACTTTGAGAAAGAAGGGGCTTTGAGGGGGAGTTTGTGATACCTGAAGGCAAGACAGTCCTCTGGCCTTGGTGTGCACTGCTGTCGTGTCAGGTGTACTTTGTTGGGTTACTACTTCGTAATTTTTGTTCACCCCACTGGGGTTTTCAGTACTTTTTGTTTGTTTGTTTTTCTTTTTTAAATACTTCTTTCTTCCAAAAGTTTGGGAATGGATGAAAGCAAGTTGGATAGTAGCCATAAAACAAAGGTAATAAAGATATAATATACTGATGTTTAGGGGACTGAGGAATTGTAACCCCCTTGGAAGCTTTCAGATGATCATGTTGTTTCTCTGGCACATTTTAGACACCTATCCCAGGATTAAATTTCCAAATGACTGTATAAACTATCTTCAGATCTTTTTAAAGGGTGGAATTACATAATTAAAGGTAACTTGACAGAATGTCACACCATGTTTATATATAATTTTCTAAATGTGATTCACCCAGGATATGAATACAGCTATAAAATTGGCCAGGTAGATAGCTGAATAGTTCAGCATGAATTTTTGTATTATCACAATTAAAAGGAAGCAAATTTTGGGAAAATGTGGATTGTTAAGGCTTGATTTTGTTTTGAATGCCAGGGAAATCCACTATGTTATTGAAAAAGAAAGAAGTAATAGCGCTCTGGGAGATCTTAAATGTGGATATTGGCAGCATGTTTCTGGGTGAAATCCTCCCAAAATGTGAGCTGTGTCTTGGTGTTACTCCGTAATTGCCCCTTTGTTGGCTGTCTGGGAGAGATCACAGGGCTGAAATTATTACTCTGGCCTCGCACAGAGCCTAGTTTGGGCTCTTTCATTGCTGTGTTTGCTTTTTAATAAGTAATTCACTCTGGGAAATTACTTCTCCAGATCTCTACAATCGGTGAGGGGAAGTCTGAGAATTAGGTGAAACATATAAAGATGTGAAATTGAGGCTGAAACCTAATATCCAGAAAGGCTTTCTGTTAGCATAGAAGAAGAGGAGGTAAAGCAAATACAACTTTAAAGTTGTATAAAGGAGAGGGGGGAAGGAATACTTTGTGAGTTTCAGGAGCACCACTTGGACAACTATTTTTGAGAAGAAGAGTATTGCTTGTCCCTCAGTTCTGTTCAGACTTTGAAGACAAGTAATTTCTAGGTAGTCTAGTGTCTGAGGTAGCAGACTTCTAGATTATTTCCAAAAAGTACAGGGCAGTGTTATGATGTGAAATTGTTCACTTGCAACTCCCATTGTTAAACTTTGCTTGTATTCAGTAATTAAATCCATGAGTGTGAACAAAAGTAGCCTCCCTAAAATGCTGCCTTGCAATTTATTTTGAATTTTCATTTGCCTTTTAGATGAAATGGTGAGTTTGGTGAGAAACTTCTCATCAGTATAAATGTATTTTAAAAACCCCGAATTTGTCAAGTACCACTGTGCTCTTTTGGTAATTATTACTGTTAAAAATTAACATTCCAAAGCAGTAGCACATGTTTTGAGTGTTGTCTGCCTTTATCTACATTGAATTTGTACACCATCATCCTGGTGGGGTAAAAGACAGAGATCCTGTTTTCTTCCTTACCTGTGCAATTCCTGCATATCTATGCAGGATTTTAGAAAACCTTTTCTAGCAGTATCTGTGGTGCTGCTGGAGTTTGTTACCTAATGCAGTGCAAGGAGTACCTCAAAAGCAGCCTCTTGTTACGGAAGAAATTGGTTGCAGTGAAAGGGCATAAATATTGAGAAGATACCTTTGTGGCTAGATACTGGGAGGAAGCCTTTTAAGCCTTTCTATTTACCTTCCGTGTTTTGGACTGTACTCTTCTGATAGTGGGAGTAAACAGTGGTGTGTGAAGAGGAGGCAGAGCTTGCCATTACCTGCTTTCAGGTGAACATAGACTGGTCCCTGTGTATATAATTTGGTTTCACCACAGATTTGAGTGTACTTTTTTTTACAAAAAGTGAAAACCCAGGAGGCTGGTGAATGTAGTGTGGAGTTAAGACTCATACACAGGTGTGCCAGTGGGAAGTGCTGAAGAAAGAAGTGATGCTTTGCCAACCCCGCTGGTTGAGTGAGGGCTGGACAGCATGTGGGTGAGGTGACCTGGTGTGCAGTCTTGCTTGGGATTTGAAGGGGGACAGGCCTTCTGTCAAAATATGTCAATATTCATCGTTGTGGAATAAAAGTACATGCTTTTGCTTGCTTAAAGAGAAATAAAGTTGAACTATATACAGCTGGAGTGTCAGTCTGTCCCAGACCTTGTTCATCCCCCATTGCATCTGGGGTCTGGGAGTGTGCCCTTGTGCGAGTACAGAGAGGAAGGTGCTACCCTGGGAATTCAGTATTCATTCTAATCAGCACTTCTTCGTGCAAACACAATAGAAATATTAAATTACTCTTTGTTTTATTTTGTTTGTTAAATGTTTGCCTTCACAATGCAGACAAATTGCTGCTGGCACAGCTATTGTCTTTGCAGGGTTACTCTGGGGATGTATCTGACAGATCTCTATTGCTACACATGGAGGAAAATTCTGAGTGGTCTCCTCTTTCAGAAAATGCAAAAGCTTTTCACTTGGTTTTGTTGTATTTAATTAAAATAAATACACCCAGCGGCTTGAGCAATTGCTGCATGTTTAAAAATTAGAAATAGGAAGATTAAACAATTGAAAAAACATTGTAATGCACAAATGTATTATACAATATGTATAAACTTATGTTAATAGGATGATGACAATTCAGGGGAAAAACTGGCTTGAATATTTAAAAGTGTATCTTTAGATCCATTGGCCTTTGGATCCTGTGCCCCCAGGAAAAATATCGGTTAAATATTTAAAAGTGTATCTTTAAATCCATTTCCCTTTAGATCCTGGGCCCTCTTTTCTTACTTAATCTTTGTATTTATATTTTTAAATGTTTAGCTAATTATATTTAATATTGCCTTGGAGAAAATTGAGTTATATTACACAGGTTCTAATTTTTTTTCTGTGTATGTATCTACTGAACTTGGGTTAGAGTTCTGCATGTGCATTTGATAGAAATGTTACTGGTTTTGTTTAAGGGCTTTATTGGATAAGAGGGTGATGATTGTTTTGTTACTTTCAAAGAAAGCTTGTTCCTAAAGGACAAGGTTGCTGTTCTTTTATTTAAAATTACAAGTTACAAAAATCATCTGATGGAAGTGAGAAGAAAGGAGAAAACATAGAACTTTCTGGATGATTTGATTGCTTAAGCTGTCTGCAGGCAGAAGCAGAGTCGTGGCCTTCACGTGCCTTGGCCAGCAGTGCAGGTGGTGCTGGCCTCCTGCCCAGCTAGCAGTGCAGGCTGCAGTGGTCCTTGCTGAGGGATTTTATCTGTTTTTTTTTTACTGTAAATAACAAAGAGAATTTGGTTTCTGTGGCCCTCCATTGTCTTCTGGAAGTAGATTGGTGAGTGCTGCTGAGATGGAAACAAGTGATGCTAGTGAGATGGTCTGCAGGCTCCATGGCCTGTTTGCCAGACCTGCAGAGGACTCTCACCCAACTCCTTTGCTTCTGGAGAAAAGATCATGGGCATTTAGGAATTTGAATGAAGTATTGGAGGCTTTCTCAGTATAAGTATTGTCAGCAGAGATCAGAACATTTCACCCTTTGGTGTCAGGAGGTGGCACACATTGAGATCTAAGTGGCACATCTGCATATTTCAACAAAATACACTGCCTCTCCTCACTTCACATTTGCTTTTAAGTTTCATTGGCAGACAGATTGCCTTTTATGTCCTTTCTGTGCACATTATGCCAGAAGGTTCCTTTGCAGAAAATAAATTTATAGTCACTAGCTGATAAAGGTCTTTCCACAGTGATCCTGCAGAAACATTTTCTGAGCCATCTTTCCTGTTGTGGTGGCATCACTCAACCATCTCTCACTAGAGGTGACAATCTACCTGCAGTATTTAACGTTGTGTCTCTCCATTGCAGTTTTTCAGGCCCCATCAAGGAGAAACTGAAATTTGTAAATTAAGACCTCTTGGATAACTTAGTCCAAACTATTTTGCTGACTTGAGCTAGGCGGTCTCATAAAAATGCGTTTTTCAATTAGGAGTTACAGTTTTATGTGGTTATGGGTAACCTTTGTATCTATGCTCAAATGCATAGGTGTGTGTGCATATACAATATTTACTCTTCAAAACTGACATTCAAGCAAAGAACAAATCACTTATGTTCATGGTCGGCTGCTGTGGTTTGATGCCAGTCAGTGCTGGAGCTTTTCTGTGGTTAGCAGTGCCATTGTTTGCCGGAGCAATCCCATGTTTTGGTAACATTACTTTCAGATTTTGCAAACCACTATCAGTTTACATATGTAAGCTATTCAAGTTTTTAAAGTCTTATCAAATCTGCCATTTTACCTGCTTCCTTCTTTTTGTGAATAGAGGTAGGCAAATGAAAAATAGCCTAGCAATCAAAAATTGTTCTTCACAAAAGGCTAGTAGTGAAAGTGGAGATGTGAAAACATTTTAAATAGCAGAGGTGGTGTATGGCATGATAAAAGAAAAGCCAACATTTTTGTCTAGAATTCAGTTAAATTGAAAAAAAGCTCTTTGGATATAATGAAACAAAACTGCTTTTGTCTCCCATGTTGCAGCATTCTGAACAGAATTTAAAAAAAAAACCCAGCCAACAACTGATTTTCCATAATTTGCTGAATTCTACCTCTTGATATTTTGCAAGAACAGAATATTGTCTAATACTGAAGTAAGAATTCTGGCTATGCATTTATTGTGTTAATGTAGTTAGGAAAAAGTACTTTTAGGTTTTTTTTGAAGCTTATCCAGTAACAAGATGTATTGTGGTGACTTGAATATCTTAATAGCAAATTTTTCATCTCGTTAATAAGGAGGAAATGTAAAGAATATTATCAAAATAGTCTGTCTGACATGCAGCAAATGTTAAACTTTATCGCATTGCAACAAAAACAAACTCATTTATGGCTGCACAAAAAAATTATTATGTCCTGTGTTTGCCTGCTATAAATTTGATTTATTCCTCTAGTAATTGCAGTTGCTGATTTGGTAGAAGTTGAAAACATTTCTTTTCCCCAAGCTTAACAAGACTTCTCTGTTACCATTGCTACTGTACTGCAATACTTTGAACTTGCATAGCAGACATGACAAAAGGTTTTAATTAAAATACTAGTGAGATAAAAAAAAAATCATTTGTCTGCATTAACTTTGTACATTTCTCATAATTCTTTAATTCTTATAATAAAGGAAAAATACCATGACAGTGATAAGAAGTTGTCCTCCCTCCTTTCTCTCCCTCATCAGTAAAAGATTGTGCTAGAGCTCTGGGATGTTTTGCTTAATCCCACTGCGGGGTCTCAAGTATCATTCAGATGTTCCTTGTTGGTGCAGGATGAGGAGATACTTAGCAGGATTCAATTCACCAGCAGGAGCACAATCCAGCATGGTGAGGGATATGCTGAAATCTCTTCAAGCACCCCAGCCTTCCCAGCTCCCATGTAATTGTAAAATAACTCACTCTTGAGTTTTATCCCATCTGAGTATTCTGAAATTAAAGACTATCAGCTACAAAACCAATAGCATAGCTCAAGAACCTTCAGGAGTATTTCTGCCAAATACATGGTGATTTGGTATGATGCTAAAAATAGAGAACATTGTCAGAGTTCATGAAATCTTTCCACTTTTTTTTGCTGCTTTGTAATAAATATCTCATTTTCTGAAACATGATTTAAATAATGATGTAAATCAAGCAGAAACTTTGAAGTAAATTGGTTCCTTTGATCTTACTTTGTTACATTTCTCAAAGGGGAGGTTAATTATAAGTAGTTTGGTAATTATTAGATTGCCTTGATTTTTTTCTGCTAAGTACAGCTTTTACGGTAAGGTAACACCTTTTGTCAGCCTTCTAAGCATATGTTATAATTGTCTGACTATGCCAAATGAGCATTCAGGTACTTCATGTTTTTGGTAGTAAAATAGTTGTTTAACATATATTGAGTGCTGAATACATAGTTGTATTGATGTCAAAATTTGAATTCAATTAAAATGCATGAAACAATATTGAATAGTTAACTAAGGTTTTCTTACATTTATTTGGTACATAAATGAAAAGCAGCAGTGCATTTTGCTTTTTGAATTGGTAAGGGGGGGCTTTCAATTTTTAAAATAGTTGTGGTATTAATTCTAGATAGTGACTGGAAAATAGTTTTGGCCCTGGAGAATTCTGTAAATGCTAGATTTCATCCTCTTGCTCTAAATGTTTATATCTAGATGGGAGAATGAAAACAAAGCTTCATGCTGTGTTATTTCTTAATTGATTTCTTCTTTTGAGCAAAACAAGTCTTGAATTTAAATAACTGGATAAACTGAAATTAGGAAAAAAGGTATTTCTGCATCAGTCAAAAGGTCAATCATTATCTAGATTTGGTAACTGCATTACTTTTCGTTGTTTAACCTGGTGATTTGCCTTCCTTGAAGACATGGCAAGCAAATGTAGGTTTTTTTGAACATGTATTAAATTTGAATACTTTTGATACATAAATTAATCTTAATTTTATGTGTATTTACAAATACATATAATATATTGTAACACTTTAGATATATAAACCGAATTTTTATTAAGCATGTTAGGACATTATTTAAATATATGTTTAAAATAAACATTTATTTTGCTTCTCAAGGAAAAAAATCCTTAACCATGTGAAAAGAGAAATTAGTGTATCTGAGAGTTTCTTTATTCTGTGTCACTTATATAAGCATGTCACAGGATCAAAAGAAATTAGGATTTCTTGTTATTTGTGATTGCAAGAAATAAGAACTCTGACTATCCAAAAGTGGCCATTGTTATTGTATTGATACTGCTAAACATCCTTCTGAACATATAGTGGTGATGCAGCCATTATAAGTAGTGTGGGAATCCATGTTGTAGTGTTTGCATTTCAGTGCATGATGGTATAGAGATGAAATTGTAGAGCAAAACAGATATGTGATGCATTTATTTTACTATTACTAGTATATTCAAATTTTGGCGCTTTATTCACATATATAAAATTGAAATACAGGCATTTCTGAGACAGAATTTTGGCTTATTTTACTAAGCATAAACTAGAGTGTATGTATTGTAAATAACTTTTTAAAGTGCTCTTTAATACTTTCTGTTATAGGAGATCACTCATTGGGGATTATAATTTATGATAATTTTAGTTTGGGAGTGGGGAAAGCTGTTTGTTAATTGAAAATACGCTTGTCTAGACTTCATGAGTATATTCATCTACATTTAATACGCATCTATAATAGATGCTCTGTAGTAATGAATGTGTGATAGAGTAAATGTGTTAATCTGTGTTTACTTTAGACACCTGTATATCAGTTTTAATCTGCATCTCACCTTTGGTGGCGATTGGATGTTCCAGTGTAATGACTTGTTGGAATTCTAGGTCTTGTCTGGGATGGTAACATTGCTGCTCCGGAAGGAGAACACGTTTTATTTGTGCAGACTGATGCTATTTCTAATTTTTGATACCCTTCTAGAGCAGGTGGAAAGAAAAAACCTAGTATGTTACATAAAGGTGTTAAAGCTTGATTATATATAGAGTGGGGTTTGCTGGTAGCAATTCACTGGTTTGGACATTGCTGCTGATTGTCCAGTGTTAATGCATTCTTTGGGGCTTCAGGCTTGGTGTCAAAAGCCTTGTAGAGAGACAGATAAACAGCAGGTTTTTGGTGCAATGGAGGACACACTTTTGGCAACAGTGATGTGAGCTTGGTCTAATTCAGTGAATTGTGATGAATTAAAACCAATCAAACCATTCCATTGTATTACATTAATTTTATAACGTTTTTTATAATACAAGGGGTGTTTTTCACTACAGCGAGAATTTGCTATCCTGTGAAGTATGCCACTGGGAAACAAAGAAAGCCGAGAGCCACTAATCCTCAAAAGAAAATCCTAGTCCTGACTTCAAGCTGTCTGTGCTGTTGGTGTCACTCTTAGGAGTTTGTAATTTAGTTGTTCAGATCTCTTCATTTCTGCACCCCAGTGCTAGAGCTGTTCTGCTCTTCTGGTGTTGACAAGATACCCGTGTGCTTTTCTCTTGTTCTAAAACCCTTCAAAGTTCTCTAGGGTCTCTTAAAGTCAGTTCTGAGCAGGAGTCTGCTTGATGTGGAATTTAAACCTTGCAAAAGAGGAGGTGGGGTACCACTGAGCAGTGCTTGGAGAGTGCTGCTTTCCAGCTCATCCTGGACAAAGCGGCAGTAACCACGTTCTGTTCTTTTTCTCTTTTCCAAGCTAGCTGGGAATTGGCACAGGTACTTCTGGGACAACAGTGTAACTGTGGCTTATACAATGTAGAGAGATGAGATTTTGAGATCTTGTGTACGGAATGAAATACTCCTTCTGGTTTTCCCTTGGCAAGTTTCAAGGTTGGGGTGACTCTTTGGGGAATGGATACTTTGGATGAAAAGAGATCCATCCTCTCCAATACCATTTATTCTATATGCAAGAAAAGATACAGTAGGCTGATGTAGTGAATTTCTTAAAAAGAGTAACTCTAATCCTAATTATTAATAATAAGCTACTCATAATTCTTGAAACATGTGTCTTTATCCCTTTGATTACTTAGTAGCAAATAATAATTTGTGTGCCAGTTATCCATGTTTCCTGATTCCATAAACCTCTGTTAAGTTCTTCAAGATTCCATTCATATTATACCTTTGTCTAAAAGCTCAGTGCTCTGAGGAGGGGAGAGGAGGTACACCATGGGAAACTATATCAGAGAGGAAGTTCCTGCTTTTCCTCCTGATTATTTTTGCACTGTGATGAAGTGGGCAAGTGGATGACTCTTTGGAGGAGTGAGAAAAGGTGTGAAATGAGATTTCTAGTGAAAATGAGTCTCTTCCAGAGTCATTGTTCATCTTGTTCCAAGCTAGAGCCTTGTTTTGCTTTGCGTCCTCTTTTTTGAGAGAACAGTCAAGGAGCAGTATAGAGTAATAAAGTAACTTTAAAGATTCTAGGAAACTAGAAGGTGAATGTGGCCTATGTGTGCTTGACTGCTGAAAGCCCAATCTGGTCACTTCAGTAAACATTGACAGCAACTATTCCTGCTTAGTCATGGAGAGTGGTGCTCTGTAGTGTGCCATGTACAGGAATAACACCAATAGCGAGAAAATGCACTTATATTGCATCAGCTCTGTGAAGAGCTCCAGCCACTTCTTGTTTTATCAGGCTCGTGCGTGCGTTGGTCTACCAGCCTGGCTGTGTCAGTACTGCTGAAATAGAGAACAGTCTTTAATGTGGTGCGTCTCTGAACATGATGACGTAGCTGCTGCCCTTTGGCACTTGCAAGATCTGTGGGCTGAATATTGATGTGCACCTCTACCCAAGTGATATGGATCCGGGATTGTTCCCATTTCTTTGACGCTGCCAGAAATGGGGGCAAGATGTACAGCTGTACTTGGATAAAATAGTAGTGTGTCAGTCGGATATGTCTGAAAAAATTTAGCCCCCTTCCCTCCAGCAGCATAGACAAGTCTGACTCTGCATGGGTTTTACTAATCAGTATAGAAAGCACTGTAGGGAATTACCTTGTTACAGTAAACATGTAGCAAATAAAACATAGGCAGGGACCTTATGGGCATCTGAAGTAAAATTCCTGGTCAAACCTTGAGTTGCCCAAGGTGGGGCATGAATTTTCCCCCTTGACACAGGATCCTCAAAGAAGATAGAGCACATAAGCACTGTTCCTAGATTTTGTACAAGTGGGAGTAGTGGTGTCATTTCTCCCTGGAAATCCATGTAACTTATTCATCAAACTTAGTCATACCGGGCACTTATACATAAGAGAGATTGTTCAGAATCTCTCAAGAAATGTTTTGCCTTACATTGAGAGGTTTGTTTGCTTTGTGCCCAGTACTCTCATATTTCCATGTTTGACCTGCTCCAAGAACCTACTGTCAAAATAACTGGTAATGTTTTAAAAGATAATACCAAGAAACCAAATGTTTATCAGCTCCCTTTTTTTTTTTTTTTCTCCCCCAGAAGAGAGTTGTGGATGGTTAGGCAAAGACATGCATGTATTTCAGTAGTCCAGCTTTGGCTGAAGAAACCTAGGTTGTTGATGGTCTTTTGGATGGTGCCAAGGGCTCATCTGCCTTCCATCTCAAAGGGATCTGGAACTGGAAAGGTCATCAGAATGCTGATACTCAGTGCATCTCTCTGGTTATCCTGGGTCTTAGGCCAAACGTGAAATGTCAGCTCCTTCAGCTCTAGAAATACTCATGTGACTCACTATGGCAAAGGGCCTGGCAAGTATTTGCCTGGTGATGCCAGAAGAAAGGACATGTTTGTGAAGTAGTGTTGTATTCTTTCTAACCTCCTCAGCATGTAAGGATGCTGTGTTGCATGGCCTAGAAACTCCAAGCCTGTTAGTTGGCATTCTTGCTGTAGTAGGCAGGAGCAGGGTTTCTTCTCAGCCCCATGCCTAGGATTTTTTGAGTGCAGCCTTTGGAGCCCTTCTGAAGCACGTGGGACTTCTCTATACAATCATGGCTTGGTTCTCCAAGGTCTAACTAGCCATGTGAATCACGCATTTTGTTGTCTTTTGTGTTGTGTAGAGTTTGAAGACTGAAGTGATGGCTGAGCTGAGAGCTCCCTTGTGACACTGAATTGCATTTTTCATAGAGAAAAACTGGCACTTGAAATCATAAAAGATGAATTTTATGTTAATTTTAATTGTTCTGTCCTTGTGCCCAGCTCTGTTTTACACTTTAGGGGAACCATGATATTCTTTAGATATCTACAGAGTTCTTGAATAAATTAATGTAGAATTTGGAAAACAAACTCACTTTGTTGTTTATTATCAAAGCAGAAGATGCCTCAGCACTAACTTTGTCTGCATAGCTAAGACCAGTGTAGCTCAGACATGTTCAAATCAAATACTGCTTCATCTTAAATAAGTTTTCTCACTGATTTGCAGAATATCAGCTTGGTTCTTTATTATACAAGATACAATTTCTGTGAACTAGTTATTCACCAAAGGTAACATTAGACACTGAGCAAATAATTGTTTCCTGTCACACTGCATTAGTAACTGGGAAGAAAGTGTTTCCTAATTTGTATTTTTGCAGAACTAAATATAGGTCTAGTGAAGCTTAACTTCAGCTCCAGCCATTCAAGTCCCTAAGAATTGAGTACCATGTTTGTCAGTCACTGGGAAAATGACTCTATGTGTGTGCTTCTTGCCCTCCCACTTTCCAACGTTACAGTCTTAGGGACTTGAATGTGAGGCTGTCCAAACTCTGCAAAAATCCTGGTAGTCCTGGGTTATTGCTGTCTGCAGGAGCTACGGCAGAGATTTTTTTTCTATCAGGATTTTGAGAATATCAAGCCCTGACTGCATTCCCCATTCCATATTTAGCAAGGAAAAGGTTAAATTGTTCTGCAGTTATGTTTTCCAGCAAAAGCTTCGGACTTTTCATCTAAAATCTGTAATTTATTAGCTGTTCTACTGTAGTTGTTCTGTGGAGCTGATAGCCTGATGCCCAAGATCTTAAAACATTTAAGAAGTATTCAGATTGGGATGTACCAGTGAAATCATGCTGTTAAGAAAAATCTGATGTTACAGGAAGGTGTATTGAATAGATTGTGTCTCCTCCTTGGGAAGTTTACAAGGTGGTGTCTGTGCCTTGATACTGAGTCTGGCCAGCTGTGGGATAACAGCCTTCCTGCTACATTTGCACTGAAAAGGCAGCACTGCTTCCTGAGATGATGGAAATGCCAAATGCTGCATTTCGGAGCTTGAGTCTTTCAGCTGGCATCTATGAGGAGAATGCTTCAGGTTCATCTCTTCCAGTGAGGCTAAGTGTGAGCCCAGAGTCAAAATAATTCCATTCTTTTTTTGTATTAATTTGAATTCATCAAAATAAGCTCATCTTCCCTGACTGTCTCTGCTGGACACTGAGCGGGAGGAGTGTGTTTGAAAGGTCTGAGGGATCTTCCATCCAGGGTTTGTAGAGACCAAGACAGTACTTCATCATTCATCTGTCACTTCAACCTTAAGTGTACTACTAACTTGTACATTTTATCCATGCTCTGCCCAGTTCCATAAGTGCTGTGCCCAACTTTCTCATGTTATTGGTGATGCACATAAGCAGGAGGAGGTGGGGAGGAAGAGGAATCCCATATTGACTGTGTGTCTGCACCTATACCTCTTATTACAGAGAGATCCTTTGAAGCAGTGATGTAAAGAAATCCAAAGAAAATTTCCAAGGTTTGTAACAGCTTTCCTACTGGCAGTCTGCGGTTTATTTATACTGTAGGATGTGACAGGCAATTCCTGGTGCCTCAGCTCTGTCAGAAGTGTGAGTGATCACTGGAAACATGAGTGATAGCATCAGCTGCTTTCTTCCCTCCATTGGGGAGAAGTTTTGAGTTTGAACTCTCCCCTCATTGAGATCTTTGAAGTTTGTATCTTTAAAATCATTCTCCACACCAAAGACCTACTAGTGCAGTTGTCATCCTTCCCATCTGAGGAAGGCTGGACCAGCCTCCTTTCAGAGGCCATTAAAGCTGCTCATTTCATCCTCCAGAGAGGTCAGCAGAGAAAGACATAAGTAAGTAATTATTCTCTTCCTCTCCTCCCAGTAGCTGAGTGAGCTCTGGAAGTTGAAACATCATTAAATCTCTGAGCAGTGTGGATGGTGTCAAGCCAGCCATGGAGCCTGTGTCACATAACGGGCCAAGTAACAGGTGATATTTAGAAACTAATTAATATTTGTGAATAACTATGTGCTATTAGTAAGAAAACAAATCAGTCTGCTTGTGAATATTTATGATGATGACTTTCAACATGGCTGGGATCATGCAATGCTTTTCCAGCTGCTGCACCTCCTCTTGTGTCACAACATTTCACACCAGGGTGAAAATATTTTCCACTGTGTGGATCCGCCCTGCAGGGCGGCAGCTGGCTGAGCAGCACTGTGGAGTACACACTCTTAGAAGAATATTCTCACCAGTTCAGTATTAGTGGAACACTAGATCCCAAACATTTGAAGTATTCTTTGCTGGTGGAGTAAACCATACAAATTAGCTTGAGATTTCATCCCATTAAGGGCCAAACCATGCACAGAGGTAGTGCTGTTTGAAGAGAAAGCAGGTGTTAAAGGTTGTTCTACCTCTTAATGTTGTGTGTGAGTGTTTTACAGTAGATCAAACTTGCCTAATGTAATCTTTGTAATGCTTTCATTTAAAAAGCTCCCTGTGGTTTGTATTTGTTGAGCTGAAAGAGCAGAATCTACTTTGTAGCTTGGTGAGGAGGAATGTTCATTGAACATGTGTTCACGCTGTCATTTGGGAAAGATAATAGGTTTTTAACCTCTGTCAGTGTTAGACTGAGGTATTTATGGAGCTCTGTTGAAGCTGTGCCTAGGCAGGTAACTTTGTGATGCAGGTTTTTCACAATTTGCCATTTTCTTGTGATAAGTTGTGGCTTTTCTTGGCCCCTTGCAGTGCCTCGTGCAGCATCAGCCAGCATGGGAGCTCACCAAGAGGTGAGGAGTTCCTCTCTGTTGTCAATGCTGCATAGAAAGCTCATGGCTGCTGGTTTTGTCTGTGCAGTAAACAGTCTCATAGATTGAAAAAGCAGCCTTGAAGAGTTCCAGAAAGTATTCCTGGCTTGGCACATGGAAACTGGCAAAACCCGTGGTGGTAGTGCTCACAATTTTAGCAGCAGAGGTGTCCAGGTGCAGCTGGAGGTGCTGGGCTCTTGTTCAGGGTGCTGCAGGGGATGTGCAGCATGGCACTTACTCTTGGCAGCCTCCCCGCTGCTCCTGCTGGCCTTGAGTTTAACTTGTAGGAGGGGGGAAGCTGTGTGTACTTCAGTATGCTAAAATCCTGTTGGTATGGTCTCTCTTCCGTCACTCGAGGCCTCCAGCAGCCTAAATTAGCAGATGGAGACTGCAGCGTGCTGCACGGAGGAGGTTATCTCCAGTGAACTGCCATCACCACTTTCGTCGCTGCTGATTAATTTTTTTGTTAATATTTAATCCTCAACAGCAAATACCTAATGTTTATATGCCCTTTCCCTGTGTAAGCAGAACATCTCTTTTATAAAGTCATTTAAGACATCCAAAACTGAATCAGTGTAAAATTTTAAATATATCTGCTAGACGAACAGGCGGAAAGAAATTCAGAGCAGAAGTGATCAGTTCAGCATGCACAAGTCCTCTTGTGGCACGGATTTCCAGGAATCTTCAATTGCTTATTAAACAGTGCTTAATATGAGAGTATTTTCCTCATCTTAAAATTCTTTGCTCCATCTTAATATTTTCAATGTAGAAGAGGTGGTTTGGAGGGTTTTTTGGTGGTGGTTTTTGTTTGTTTGTTTGGTTTATTTGTTTCTTTTGGTTTTGGTGTGGGGATTTTTTTGTTTTGTTTTGTTTTTTGTGTTTTAGAGACATGTTTCCACTTCCTTTTCTAGGAGTAGTGTCACTGTGGTATAGCTGAGGGTAGTTGACTTGAACTGCCCGTTACAGAAATGCAAAAAGCTACTTAAGCTTTTGGGAGAAAGAAGTTTCTAGTGAAATGCATGTGTGTGTACCATGAATGACTGCAACTGTGTGTTAAAACTATAGCACATTCTCTAGGGTTTCCAAGGAACACGTTTAAAAGAATGCATAAAAAGCAGTATAACAATTAGCTGCAGAGACTGATATATTTAAAGGAAGTCATTAATTTAAAGTGTTGACTTACAAAAATTTCAAGCATTTTTATGCATTTAATAAAGGGCTGCCTTTCAAGTAGCTTAAGTATCCTTCTCTGTGTGCAACATGTCCTGGGAATTAACAAACCACTTACTGCTTGATGGATTCCACTCAGATGCAACTGCCATTCCTGCAGCAAAAACTGATGAAGAGTGTGGAAACAGCCAGTACTGAAATGGTCATCCTATTAGTCTGGAGGAAGGGAGAAAACAAATTTGTATAATCTCTCTCCTGTTTATCTAGTATGCTGATCTGTGCCAGGGGCATCAAGGTGAATGTGTGCGTGCCTAGAAGAGGGCTTTCCTCAGATTTTAAGGGAGCCTGGCAGGAGGTGCTGAAATTCTCACCTGAAGCTAAAATTCTCACCTGAGGGATGGAGACCAACAGTGTGGGGCAGCTGAAGGTGGAAATTGGTGATCTCATACTGAGGGAGAGGTGCTGGAGTGTAAAACTGGGACCCTGTGTGAGAGGAGGAAAAACTTAAGACGTGTTCTAGACAAAGGAGCTTGCAGTGATAGAGGAAAGAAGGACAGTGTGGTCAAAGTTACGGAAAACGTACTGAGGAGCATTGTGCATAGCTATTGGCAGGGTAAGACCTCCGGGTTTAGAACAGGAGCACGCTCAGAATAATTACAGCGAAGGCTGCCGGTGTGTGCCAGAAGTAAATATAGTAGTGTAAGCACTGCTACAGAGTCATTGAAGTCAATGCTGCATAACATAAATTGCATCATATATTTGTTTGTGAAGGTTATTAGAGCACAGTTTTAAATGGATCCGAGTCCTTGGAAAGGTGAGTGTATTCTGGTTCCCTGGGCTGAGGTTTCCAATACGTCCCAGTCTGACTGGGGGGCAAACTGCCAGCAAGAGGGGGGAGGTTGCTGTTCCCCTCCTACCAGCTCTAGTGCTTGTCCAAGCAGCTCCTGAGCTGGTTCCACACAAAGTGGAGGAAAGGAGCTGCCCTCAGAAATGAAAAAAAGTGGGGGGGATTTTTGTTGTCCTGGTCAGCTGAGTTGGTGAGGGGATGAGAGAGGGTCTCCAAGGGGTGTGTTTGTGAGGGGATAGGTGCGGGTGTCTCTGAGCGCAGAGGGCAATGGGCAGGCTGGATGTTCAAGCCTCATGTTCCACCTTAGAACTGGAGCAAACCCTCTCCCTCTCCCACCAGGGATATGATGGTCAGTGCATGATGCAGGAACCATCAGACATCCAAATTTCAGGGCACTGTCATACTCTCCATAAGAGGGCTGAAACTGTTTACAAAATGCATACTTCGTATATGATAAAGACTAATATATTCTGTGTATTTGCATAATTTTGAATCACTTATCCTTCTGAGGGCTGTAGTCATTTGGCTTGTCTTAAAGTATACTTAGTGGTGTAGTTGAGCTCAAGCCATCAGCTGTGGGTTAGTTGGCACCAAAGATAGCAGGTATGTTTTTAGGGAGACCAGGCATGGTCCCTGTGATGTCCCTGGCATCACAGAGCAGTGCCCTGAGGGCTCAGAGCACTTGCGGGTGAGAGAGGTAGGAGGCAGCATCAGTGCTGTGAAAGGGTCAGGCTGTCTTTCAGAAAGAGCTTGAGACCCAGAGCAGTCAAAGTGGGGCATATCTCCACAGTGATGGCATGCAGGGTCATCATCTTAGAAGGCATTAGGAGAGAAGCTTCTGCTCTGCACTGGGTGGGATGGAGGGGGTTACCAGCTGAAAATGCTGGAGAAACACATCTTTGGGCAGTTGCAAGGTGACAGCAAGCCACAAGGATGAAGTTGGGCAGAAGATGCTGATGTGGGGTGATACGGGAGACAGGTAATATCAAAGATGAGGACTCACCGGTGAGCAAACTCCAAGAACTTGCTTGATTTAGGTGGGCAAATGAGCCCTGACAGGGAGGTGGTGTAATTCATTTTTTATTGTCAGGGAAATAAACTTCAGGGATAGGAAAAAGCTGTTTAAGCTGCTGGATCAATGTTGGCATGAAAACAAATGGATAAAAGCTCTTCAGGAATAAGTGTTAGGCTGAAAGTTTTTTAACTACTGGAGGAGCTCAGCTCTGCAGTTAGAATTGGGTGTGGAGGCTGAGGAAGAGCATTGTCAGTACATGGGGCTCTGTTGCTGTGATCGGGGTTCTTGAATGTGATAACTGTCATGGAGGGCTTAGCTAATGATCTGTAAACATCTTTCCTGCTTGCATCTGGTGGTGGATTATCACGACTGTGTCAGGTGCAAGGAGAAAAGGGGAAATTGTCCCTTCCTGTCATGGTTTTAAAAGTGCTGTATGGGAATATGTGCTGAACTGAACTGCTTCTTCTCTAGGGTGGAGAATTCATGTCATTAAGCAAAGTTTTAATCTTTGCTTTACCTTTAATCTGTGAATGTCTCTGCTGCGTTGGTCACTTATGACACTTATGTTGTTTGTTTTTCCCCCTAGGTATTTTTATGGCCTCTGTTACAGTGGTGTCTCAGTGTCTTCCAGGCATTTATGGATTTATTCTGAGAACGTTCCTGTGAGGTAAGGAAATACTATCACTTGGTTTTACGGACTTGGAACTTATGCAGAGGGAGACAAAGGTTGCAGGAGTCTTGTAGCATAGCCAGGAGTCAAACACTGATTGCCAACAAGTTCATTATTGTCCTAATCCCAAACCCAGCTACCTGTCTGTGGCTTTTTTTCTTTCTTCCTCTTTTTGCTTCTTTATTTTTTTGATTTTTTCCCTTCTCTTGTCTGAGTTTTAGTAGCAATAATCTGCAAGGAGCTGGGAGGACCTGTGGAAAATATGATTAGGGATACTGTGTCCTTTTTTTAACATTGTTACTTATGAGTTGAAATTCCATTCTAAAAATATCAGCAGATCTGTTTATGTTAAATGATTAACATGTTTAGACTTCCACAGATAAGCTGCCATGCCTTTTTGAGTCAGTAACTCCTTTATCCTACCTGTCTAGGCTTGTGGCTGTTGAATTCTTACCCTGCCTGAGCTAATGCCATCCCAGTCACCTAAAGCAATGCCAAGAATTTCATCATCCATGCAAAGATCTGATTCATGTCAGGACAGGTGTAAAGTTTCTCAAGCACACTTACCTATAATTACTGTTTAACTTTATTTTTCAAAGATCTTTCCAAGCCAGCTAAAGTGTGCACCTTTGAGCTCCCAGATCCAGAAATTGGATTTCAGTGCCTGATTAGTGATGCTGATCCCTTTTAAAAGTATTGCAAAGTTCCTGACACGTGCATGCACTGAATTACAATTTAGATCATAAAATCAAATATCATGAATAACAGCTTGGAAAATCTCTTTTTTTTTTTTTTTTTTTCCCCTTTCAAGCAAGGAATTTTTAAGTTAGGTCTCTCTTGAGCCCTTTTTTCTCCTCAAGATGGTATTTAAAGTGTGACTTTTACTACTTGAAGAATTTTCTTAGAGTTACATCAGTGTTAGAAGTTAATATATCAGCAAGCTCTGACAAATATTTTTATTGTATGTTAAAATCATCAACATTATTAAAAATATAACATTGCAAAGAAATATTTAATGCCATATTTCTAATTTCACAATCTGTTAAATACACGTACTAGATCACATTTATGCTCTTTATTAGTGTGTATTACATGTGCTTGTGTCCCCAAGAATGAGGCCCTAATGACTCATGAACTGTCTCAAAGTGCACTAAACAAGATTAAAGAGCTGGACAGTGACCTTAACAGTCAATTAGGCTGTATGTTACTCAGCCCAGTATTTGTTGAATGTAGAAGAGTAGCAAAAATTCATTAGCTAAGATGCTGATGCTTGAAACAAGCAAGATTTCTCTAGCATCAGAACTGGTGTTGCTGCTTAAGTGGAGATAGAAGCACATATGGTAGGCATGTCTGTGTGTACTGGTGATGTGATCCTGGGGTGGGGAGATAGCTGCTCCTGGGGTTTTGGGCTCAGAGCCTTGTGGAGGAGATCCTGCAAGCACCTGGGCAGTGGCAGGTGCAGTTGGAGGTGGTGCTCAGGGTTTGGAATGTGCTGCCTGAAAGGTTATGCAGAGACAATGCAAGGGGAGGGCTGCTTTCAGAAACCTTGTGTTTCACGGCAGGGCAGGGAAGGATGTGTTGGTGTGGTGTTCGGCATGCTTGGTTTTCCTCAGAGGTGAGCCTGGGTTGGTATGGTTGCATTTGGGTGCAGGCAGCAGGAGGGTGAGCAGGAAGGCTCTGGGCTGCTGTGCCCACTGAAGAGCAGTTGGAGTACTGCATCCCCTTCTGCCTTAGCTCAGGAGATGGGACATGAACTGGTGCTGAGTAGGCAGAGGTGCAGACAGGTCAGATTCCCTGTTCCCCACCAGCTGCCTTGTAGGCTCACCTTTTCCACGGAGCTGTCAGCATGGAGCCCGGCTGGCAGTGGGCAGCAGGGCCCACTGATGGGCTGACTTGGTGAGCTGCAAACCTGGACAGTATCTGAACTATGGTAGCGTCTGTCATCTTAAGTTCACATTTCTTAACTAATTATCTGCATTTTGTTTCATATTGTGTTTGGAGAGCAGTCTTAGTTTGGAGATGGCCACTCCCCTGGGAGGGCACTACATGGTGACAGAACTGAACCAGGAGAAGTGACATTACGCGGGAGCTGAGGCGGCAGCTTGGTCATGCAGCTCCTCAGCAAAACAGCTGTCCTTGAGGGCTTCTCAGTTTCATAGCACTTCTTTTCTGATATGTGCAGTTATGAATGCTTTCAGCTGACCCTGAGAAAGTCTTCTGTTATTCTTAAAGTAAACTCAGATTTTAGGAAAGAAAAGATGACACTCAGTCAATAAGAAATGTGGCTGAAAGTACAGTTTGAGTGGCATGCAATAATATCTTTTAAAGTAAATCAACTTTCTGGAAAATAAATTGGGCAGAATTTCTGTGTTCTAGGTCATAGTTTATATGTAGGGTTTTCTTTTAAAATAATTTCCTTAATAATTATTTGGGGGGAGAGGACAGGGGAGCCTGGGAACAAAGTGGATGAATGGGAGAAAAAAGAAAAGGAAGCCTTTTCAATCACGTGAGGCTGAATCTAAAGCATCAAGGAATAATGTTACAGGAGAACCCCTGAAGATAAACTGTAACCTAGATTAGCAGAATACAGATTAAGTTTTAAGGAGTTTTGAGACAGCACTATATCCTGAAGCAGTCTTTTGCCATTCATTTAAACTAAAATTGTTGTATGGTTGCATTTTCAGGGATATACAAAAATACCTATCCATTTGAATGTTACAGTCATGAAGTTAAGAAATTTATTGAAGTGAATACTGCTTGAAAAGATTAAAAGAAAACAAAATTTTTCATTTCACTGGTTATTGCTAGGGAAGTACTGTATATCTGTGTGATCATGGTTTGGGGGATTTTTAAACAAGCAGCATTACCACTGGAATCACAGTTGAAACTGACAGGATTGGTTTTTTTCATTCTTACTTTGTCATTTCTGTGTTGTCATTGAGTCACATTGTCCTCTTATAATACTTTGAACATTTTTAATTCTTTAGTTTATTTACATTTTGGAAAACATGTTGCGATACCATACTCTAATTTAAGGGTTGTTTTTTGTAATAGAGGTTACATCTTTCTACAAAATGTTGGCACAAAACTTATGTGATTCAAAGATTTAATTGTGTGTTAATACCACATTGGCTGGAACATACTTAAAATTAATGCAGAACTGCGAGTTACCCCTTACTTGCCACTGTAATCCAGTGAACAGTGTTTTCTGGCTATTCTTACGTGACAGGCTCAAAAGGGCATTGGCAGAATTTGTTGGCATAGCACAGCCTTATTTATATATGACTGTGTATTTTTGGACTTAAGATTCTTTGCAAGTCCTTTTATTTCACAAATAAGTAGATTGCTTTAATATATTGGAATGCAAAGGGCACAACTACTGACCATTTACCTGGCTTCACATGATGAGTGTTGGAGAATGCATGTGGAGATGGAAGGGTGGGATTTAAAGCTCCAAATTTGCACTTGTAAAATTCCCTTCTGCTTTGAAGGTGTTTGCTTTAGCTGTCTACAGGGATATATATTTTCAGAAGTTTATTTATGAAAAAGAGGCTCAGGGGATGCTGGAGATGTTACAAGATTTAACAAAATTTGCAAAATTAAACATGAGCTTTTTAGCCCTCTGGTCTTTTTAATTTCCTTTTGTATTTTATGATCAGTATATTGGTAGGCGGCTTTTGTGTTGTCACTTCACCTGTTTAATTTAAATTTAGGTATCTGAGGGTTGTGCAATAAAGGTAGAATCTCCATAACTGGCAACATAACCTTGTCATTTCGCAGAGTCAGCACTTGCTCATGCTCTGGCGCAACAGCTTTGAATAGCTGCCACCCCATGTGTGTGTTTCCTAAACTTGAGACAAGTGCTGAACTCATTAAAAATACATGCTTTATAAGTTAATGTGCATAAGGAGTTTTGGTACTGTGATCTCCTTTGAGGCTACATTTAACTCTAATTAACTTGGTTTCGTTCTGTGTTCTATCAGCATAGGCTTGACTGAAAACAGCCAGTATTGGTTCAACTGTAGGTTTGAAGTAGAGCCCAGCAGGGTGATGGATTAAAAAGCACGGAGTTGTGACTGTGCTGGGGTTCCTGGTGCCTTTGCCAGCTCCCGGGGCTGTGCCGGGCACGAGCACCAGCTGTGCCATTCCTGGGGCACAGTGCCACAGGAAGCGGATACGCATCCTGTCGTACTCTCGGGCAAAACTCTAGATTTCTAAAGAGGCTTGAAATAATGAGGTTTGCTGAGCTGTGACTGAACAATTGCATGACACCAAAGTCCTCTGAATAAAATAGAGTCTGAATTTTTCCACTAGTGGAATAAGGAACAGCAGCAAATACTACCAGTATTTCTGGCTGTTCTCTCTATTCATACCTTGTTTTTGTTCATCATTAACTCAGGGATGAGATCCAGGTATTCTGCTAATTATGATCTGTTTTTCAGGGGAGGCAGGCAGCAAGACGGGGATTACTGATGGTGGCATCTGCAGCAGGGACAAGCACCAGCAGTGTATGGATTGGAAATACGGGGTGGGTTTTCTGTTCTGACAGTGTTGGAAATCAAGCTTTATATTATGTCCAGTAAAGTAGGTTTCACTGAAAGCTGATTATAGTATTTTGTGAGAGAAGGTTTGCAGTGTATCACTCTGGAAGAAAATACTCACAGATCCATATTAAAGGGTAGGCTGCTGTATTTTGTGTAACTGGAAGAATGCATGGATTTGTTGCATTTTCATCACAGCTAGCAAAAGAAAAATTTTCTCCCTTTCTTTTCACTACTACTAGGGTCTTAGTCTTGCAAAAGGATTTTCTAGGTAGAAATACCAGGTAAAATGGATTCTGGATTTAAACATCAAGTGGGGTGGGAACCTCAGCCCAGCAGTTTTTGAGTGTTCATCATTTTTTGAAAATTGGACCTTGTAAAATACTTCAAGATGGGTACACTGGAAATTGAGGCATTCAAATCACTAACTGTTTTTAAAAGTGACAGCCAGAATCTCCATTAACATTGCATCTTCTGCCTAGGGGATCATAGAACAGATATGTCTTTCAGGATGGAAATGAAGCAGTTTAAGAAGTTACTGTGCTTCAGCTGAAATGTGGTAACAGCACACAACCATGTCTAGTTCATTTTTCTGAAAAACAAAATAGAAATCACAGAGGATGATCTAAGGCTGTCTGTTTTGCTTTGCATAGAAGCAGACCAGCAATGATCCTGTAGTGTCTTGCCATGTCTCAGCGATGAGGATGGCAATTTCCAGCGGATGAAAGGTAAATTATGGCTAGAACAGGTGGATGCATTAAAATCGTAATGTGCTTCAAGATTCTTGTCAATGTTCATGGAGGAGTGGGACCTGCTGTGCAGGTTTGGACCAGTGGTCAGTCTAATTCAGTACACTACCCCGGCAGTGGTCAGTGCTGGATAACTTAGGCCATCTACAGGAAATTGTGCATTTGATTATCAAATGTTTTATCTACTAGGGAAGTGTTTGATTATTTTTATTTTTTTAAATCATGTAACCAAACCAGGCAGATTTAGTAACTGAAAGAGTCCCTTCTGAAATGCAGTTAAAATTTCTCTTTAAATCTGCCTGCACAGACAAGGAGTTTATTGACATTTCTTAGTGTTTTCCCTTCAGACACCCCAGCTTGAGGATTGGTCTAAACCATTTGCAGTCTTCAGTCTAGCTCAGACCAATCTTTCTAAATATGCTTCTGATCTCCAAAAGGCCATAGTCATGGTACATGAATAGTGTGGAGTTGGTTTTTTGCTAACGTTATAGCTGAAAGATAAAATATTAAATGGATATCATGTAGCTATTGTATTGCTTGAGTGTGTCTTCACATTAATTCAAATTAATTTAAACAAGATGATAGGAGTAAAGTGCAGAGTAGAAAAAGGATGGATCAGAAAAAGTAGATAAGATAGGTGTATTCAAATAGGCAGAGCCTGATGAAATTTGCCCTAGGGTACATCAGCAACTAGCCAAGCAACCTTTGAACCATTTACAATTATCTTTCAGAAATTGGGAAGGCCAAGAGAAATCCTGAAGGACTGAAAAGGGCAATGGTATCACCTCATTTTTAAAAAAGGAGATCCAGGGAATTACAGACTAGTTAGTCTAACTGCTGTGCTTAGAGAATTGGAACAAAATTTTTAATCAGTTTCTAGAGGATAAGAAAATAAGGACTCAGGGATAGCCATACCTGTGATGTTACCTTGACTTCAGTAATTTCTGATAAAACCTCCTGTGATATTTCTGTGGAATAAGGAAATATATGTATTTAATTATATGGTAAACAAATAATTGTTTAAGGACCATATTTGAAGAGTAGTTACCCATAATTTACTGTGAAAATCAGGGGAAGAAGGGAGATGGCACGAGGAATTGTGTGAATACACCCATGTTTGTCTTGGGCTGAGCTCTATTTGCTGTTCTCTTTACTGGTGTGGACAAGGGAATACTAACTAAATCTGCAAGTAAGTCCAGACTGAGTGCTCAAGCACTGCGAAGCATAGTTCAGAGTTAAATGGCTATGGTAGATTGAAAAGGCATGTGGAAATCTGCAGCTTACAACTTAATGAGTTGAAATGAGGAAATACAAAGTGGTGAGGACGTGGCAGGGCTGCACAGCACAGGAGGACTTCTTTGGGACAGGCGCTGGATCACCACCTGTGCACAAGCTGACAGCTGCAGAGAGGACAAGCTGCATCTGGAGTGCCTGCCCAGGGCTGTAATTAAAGGTAATGGTGCTGCTGAGGCCACAGGCATAGGGCTGTCCAACTGCAAGGATGGTGCTTCAGGGAACATGGGTTGGCTGTAGGCTGGGGACTGGCATAAGAAGTGGATATTGTTGGAGCTGGGTCTGACCGGCCTGTGGATGAGGAGACCAAGTGGTCAGTTGCCGTCTCAGCCAAGGGATGGACAAGAGGTGGTCCTAATTCATAGGGAAGCTTGAATCCCACTGATGGTCACAAGTAGGAGGAAGGCAAGTCAAGCAAGGTGCCAGAACCAGGTGAATCAGGCAGAAGACTGTGGGTGGCTGGGGACTGGAGCAGGAGATGTGTAGGTGGGGTCCAGGGGAGCAGTGCTTCCCAAGCCTGGGGGAGGGAGGGACTGAGTGTGCTCATCCCCCCTGAGCAGGTGGGTGGGGTGATGGAGGTGTCCAGGTTTTCCAGGGGGAGCATGGTGAAAGGAAAAGAGGGAAAGTGCATGGGGTACAGCAGGGAAAGTTCCTATAGCTCAGCTTCAGAGTGAAAGAGCACTGAGCTCCAGAGAGCTTGTGGTGCTTCTATTTTAGAAGGTACTCAAAAATCAGCTGGGCAAGGCTCTGGACAGCATGATTTGACTTCAGAGTTACTCGTGCTTTGAGCATGGAGTTGGACATGCAGAGATCCTTTCCCACCTGCTTTATTGAGAGTTTTAATAAGCTACTTCCTTCTTACTGATCTTTAGAGGATTAAGTTTTTTGAATGACTGGTGTCTCAGGTGAGTGGCAGTACTCTCCGCATAATCAGCAGTTCAGAAGGGCCAAATACTACTGGGATTGCTTCCCTTAGTGTCTCTTAATAAGGTAAAACTGTTTGTTTGCTCAATCAGGCATCAAGAGGAAACAATGTAATCAAATGTTTAAATTTCGTCAGTACTTCAGCATTTTCTTTGTTAGAAGCATCAGTGTATTTTCTAGGACACAGGTGTTTAAATTAATAGCCTTTAAGAAACGTTTGTGTCAAGCACGTGGATTGGATTGGGTGCTTGAAGGAAGTTGTTGCCTTGTAATATAATAAACATGTACCTAATCAGAGAAGCTGATTATTTCCCATCGGAATAAATAGAAAACATGTGATCAGTGACATCAGCATCTATTTTTTTCTTAGTGTTTTGCAAAGGTAATAGCTATGAGCTTGTGATAGTGATATGTAATCTCTAACATGCAGTGGTTAAATATTAATATATATTGGCTGTGTTTAAAGATCAAGAAAGGTTTTTTAGGTAATGAAATTAACTCTCTTAAGCTCCATCGAATTTTGTAAGGTAACCTGTAGAAAGGGAGTGTGTCATCATCAGAGTGGTTGTCTGTTGCATGAACCTTAGCAAGAATTCCATGCAATTATTAGAATATTGAGAAATTGCCACTTAAGGTTTCTGTCAAGGTCTGATTTAATCAGTTAAAAACATAGCCAGGCTGCTGGACAAGGATCACATAAAGCATTTCCAAAGGCTTGGGGTCTGTCTAGCTCATCTGTCCCATTTCCTTAATCATGTTGATCGGGTTTGTGGTTTTGTTTTGATTTTGTAGGGTAGCTGTAAAGCTGACAAGGCCACCCTGTTCAGAGGTCTGGCAGTCCAGGAGTTACTTTCTGTGATACTGTGACAGTCTGTAGGGTCATGTAGTTGCAGAGCTGCCCCATTTCCCCTGTTGGGACAGTCTCTCCTGGCACTTGCACAGTGGCATGGAGACTTTAGGCCATATGTGTAATCTCGGTTAATTGTGTTAGATATTTGTTCTCCTTGTTTAATGTTTGTCAAAGTCTTGTAAATGAAGTTGTTACAGTGTGAAATTTTATGGTGTCCGAGTTGGAAATGATCCCGCTTATCTTGTTGACTTCCTTCCAAGCTATTCCTTGTAGTGGTTCTGCTTTGTAGGCCAGCATGCAGGAGTGGTGAGCAGGTCTTCCTCCTGAGTTTTACTCCATAGTCATTAACTCCAGATGGCAAATACGATTTTATGCTGTTGTAAAGGGTGCTTTGTTCAAAAGGAGTTCTGTAACACATGCAGTAAGATTGAGATTTTTGAAAATTTCAATTTATCTGTTTATCTCAGGAGCACCACTTACTGGCGTTGCTGGGGTGGAGAGCCTGACTGATGGGGCACACAATGAAGAAGGGCTGGTACAATGTACACTACAGATATTATGACAAAAACGTCATATTTTTTTCTGGATAGCAGTGACTGATCTGCTGTAGACATTCCTGACACTGCCTGACAGAAGGGGTTATTTTATCTGAAAACAGTGCAGTTACAGATGAGAGACCTCCTGAAAAACATCACTCACTTTTACTAGTGACATCCATCACTTCCTAATTATAGGTGCTTTCAGGTGGAGAAACAAGTTCTGTCCATTGCTCCTTCAGAGCTTTTCTTGTCCTTCCAGCAGTAGCATAGGGTTAAAGTTGGCCTTTTATCCAGGGGCAGAGGGACCTGTGCATTATATTAATGCATATTGATGTCTGTATGTGTTAGATGGGTATCCCACTGTTAAAAGAATGGCAGTGGCCGGTAACTATGAAGAATGAATAATTCTTTGTAGCTTAACCACCTACTTTGAAGCACAGATCTGTTAAACTTCTTTGGAAGTCAGGGCTTTTTACTGTCTTCCAAAAGATGAATCAGATCAGAGCAAGTCATTTGTCCAGTGAAGAGAAAAATGCCTGATCCGTGCTCAGAAACAGGAGAGAGTCTCTGAATCTCAACTTTCTAGCATGTGCTAATTTTGATGGCAAAAGCAAGGCTTCCCTTCATGGTCCAGGAGCTCTCGCCCCTCTGGATGTCCCTGGAGCTGCCCTGGGACCTTCTTCCCCAGCCCCTGCTGGCTGCAGGTTCCTGCTGTCCCCAAGCATGGGCTAGGGAAGGGTCTTCTTGCATCTTCTGGCCTGGCAGACAACACTTGGCATTGCTGCCTTTTGGTCCATAACCAGGACGAAGACTAAAGTGGGATTTTTTCCAAAATGCTGAATTGCCTTGACCTTTTCTCACTGAATTTGTTGGTCCTGGTACCATACTGGAGATTTTTTTCAGAAATTCATGTACCTTTTTTTGAAAGCCATGTGCATTTTCAGTGCAGTCCCTAGCACTGCCTAGAGTTCTGGTGATCTGGTGTTAATTCCAAACCCTCTGCTGCTTCCTGGCATCAAAGCTGACACTGGCAGCTGTATCCATTATACAATGGCCTAATTGATTGGAAATCATTGTATCTGCAGGAGCCCTTTCCATGGCTGGGTGTCTTCCACTCTGGTGTGCTTCACCCCACCTTCTGTGCAGGGCTTGGATTTTCAGCTCGGCTCTTAAGAAATTCACTTTCCTTTGCCATACTAGATAATTCTCTTCTTGTAGTCTTACAGCAAGAGCAGGGCAGAAGATTTACTTTCTCTGTGTGCTTTTGTTTACATACAGATAAAAATAACGGTTGAAGTATTGTTTGTTTTTATGTAAAGATGAGCCTTTGCTCCACCCGTGAGTGTACCTGTGCTTACATTTCTTTGTATTTACTTTGTGTGGCCCATGGATCAGGCAGGTGTGGAGATGCTTAGGATACCATGGCAGTATGGTTTGTGCATGGTGTGGCCAGGAATAAATGAGCATTTTCAAAATTGTTATTTAATTCCAATGACTCTGCAGATGGCAAAGTATTTACAGTTGCTGGAGTAATCTCTGCTGCCCTGCTCTGCCTTCTCTCTTTGAAGAGTAGCTGCCTTGCAGCCCTTCCCTGGCTGCCGGTAATAGCAGTAATTAAAGCACACCTGGTAATGACAACCGACATGCTGTACCTTCTGCTGCTGAGGACACTGATGTCCTGAGGTTGGGAGTGCCCATTGCTGCTTATATGAGCCCTCAATTTAAATATAGGCTCAAGGTTAAAACCACAGTCCACAGATAAGGTGGGAGTGGACAGCTCCATTCCCCGAGTACATCCCTGGCTTCCTCCTGAGAATGGTAAGTAGGACAGATACTGGCCTGTTGAACTGAGTTAGTATTCTTTTGTCCTTAATTTTGTAGTGCAACAGCAGGGCCTTTTTGCAAGAAGACCCAAAGCTATGTCTGTTCCTTCAGATATAGAGAGGGAATGCAAATGACATGAAAGTAATTTAAACCCAAAGTGTAGGCTTGGTTATACTGTGGTCCCCAGACTTGGCAAACACCCGAGGTGCCGGATGTGGGTGAGCGTTGCCCATGGGTTGTATCTTCAGAGTTCTGGAAACAGCTCTGGATATCTTACACATTGAATAAAAACTGTGAATGTTATTGAAGTTCCAGAGAAAGAGGTGAATTGTGCTGATGGCTAAGTTTACCTTTTCCTGAAAGCATGGTTCAGAGTTTAATTTACTTTAGTGGAAGGGGGATGGGGGAAAACAACAACAACAAAACACACCCCAAAAACGCAAAATACCCCTGCCCACTTTTTTGAAGTCTAAAGACTGAAATGAACAGTTATCTATTAACTCTCCAAAGACTAATTTGTGGGGAAAGTGGCTCCAGAGAAAGGCTTTTGCAGGGGAAGTGTGGGAGAGCCCATCTGTCAATATTGTTTTTACTGCTTTTCCAATGCTTTTACAAATTGATAGTGTGGGAATTCTCTGCTGCAGGTAAAGCCAGTTTCAAGCCTGTGCGTGCTGATATTTTATTGAAGTGAGACATGAATGCTCTGGGGGGAAATGGCATTGTGAGATAAAGGGCTCTGATACATGCATATAGCTTAAATGTCATCTTACAAAAAAGAGATAAGGCAGATGTTAATTGTAAAACTGTACTTTATGTACACTCGTTTCTTATTAAAGTTATTTAATCTAATTCAGCATATATGAACACATATGAGTGCTCTGTGTATCCATCCTAAAAATGCACCTTTGAAGCAATTCTGTGATTATATAAATATGTAGTTTAAACAGGAGAGAGAGTAGATTTAGTAGTCTTTGATTAGAGAGAATATTTTTTCCAAGATTAAGAGTCTGAAATAACAGTCGATTTTATCATTTGTTTTGAAGGAGAGCATTGCAGGTACACATTTTCTTCAAGCTTGAGATAAGCGGTCTGACTGAAATAGCAGTTTTAATCTGTTTTAATGATGTTTTTCCAATATGAAAAGGGCCAAGAGATGCAGAAGTCTAAAGGTCTGCTGGTGATGGTTGAAGTGATGAGAGTTGTTTACAGAACATAGTGACTGGATAGCTGCCTCCTGCTAAGAGCATATGTGTGACCTTTGTTCTTGGTTTAAAGTATAATTAAGAAATACATGCCTATGTGTATTTAAAAACAATAAAACCATCCTATTTGCAGACTTTAACGTTTTTAGGGTTGGCAGATACAGAAGCACCTCAGTGAGTGCTGTTGTTAACTGTTTTGTTATTACTGATGTTGAGATGCCTTTCACCAATGCAGCTAATATGAGGTCAAATCAAATCTTTATTAAGCGTTACTCATAGATGAGTGAGGTAATCGCCTGTTTTTCTATCTATATAGGTAAAACCCCATCTTTTTTAGGTCATCACAAAGTGAAAACTGAGAAATCCCAGCCTAACCTGCCTTTTGCCTACAGTGCCTGCTATGACTTTTGCAGATTTGTAATGGGGGTATTTAGTAGACTTTGCTGCTTTGTCTTGCTCTGCTGGCTAAGGCCATGTGCTTTCAACATGTAGAAACCTCAGAGAAGCAAAGCTGTGGGCAATTCACTTCTGAAATCCTTAAAGATGGACTTTTAACACTTCGTATTGTTCCTCAATGCCTGAAATTTCTGTGGCAGTCAGGGTTAACACTGGTCACATTGTAACAAACTATCTTTTTTACTCTGTTGTTTTGAGTTGTTACCGCAGGAGCTTTTTGCTGCTCCAGCGTTTGATGCTGTGTGTTTGCAGCCTCCTTACTTGGGAAACAGAGGAAATGCATGACACGTGGCAGTGGCAGGTTTGAAAGGAGCAGCTGGGAGTTGCTTGGAGGTTTAGGAAGTGCAAACCTTATGTGCTAGACGCCTTTCACAAAGCTGTGCTGTCAGCCTGAGGTCCACGGGAAGGCAGTGCTTTCACAGCACCCAGGGCAGTGATGGAAACAGCCAGCAGGGCACTGGCGTTGGCAGGGCCTCGCTGCTCCTGGAGCTCCCTGCCCAGCCCTGCCGGTCTTGTCTTTCTGCATGCCCGTTTTGTGGCTGAGCTCTGCCTGGAGGGACACTGTGCCATCGCAGTGCTGACTCCCTTCATTCCTCCTTACTCTCTAACAGCAGCAGCAGATGGATGGGTTTGATGGAGAAGAGTATTCGCTGCCGCTCAGGCACGGACTGGTCCAAGTGTGCTGCTGCTTTGGCAAGGTGGGCACACAGGAGAAGTGCTGGTGAAACGTTCCCCACCCTCAGCCCTGGCCTTGCCAGCTCTGTGACAGCTGAACCATAGTGACCAGGGATCTAGCTGGACAGGGTTCTGTGTCACAGTTGAATTAACATAAATATTTTTAATAATGTGCTTATGGGCATAAATATATTTTTTTTCTAACAGCTGCAGTTCTTGAACCACAAACTGCAAAGGGAGTAATGTAATGTAATACCTTTGAAACAGAGGAAGCAAGCAAAGGAAATTCCTTAATTTAGCCTCTTTTAGCTGCATCGTGAAACTTGATCAACAGCTGCCTTAGCTTATGGGAGGAAAACGGCATCAATAAGAAGGGGGAAAAGACTTGAAAACTAATATCCCATCTCAGTCCTCTTATAGCAGAATATCAGCTGGAAGGAAACCTAAGCTCTTGGTAAGAGGTTAAGCAGTCACATTATGAGAAGTGGGTATTTTTTCGCCATGCATACAGCCACAGTTTGCTGACAACATGAGAAAAGGCCTCTGGTGTGTAAATGTCTGGTTTTACCTTGTGGTGAAGGAACTCCAGATCTGCTGTCAGTACTGTACACTAACCCTGGTGCGGACCTCCTTTTCTAAGGGCTGGTAATGAATAGAAGACTGACAACTTCCAGAGAATTTATTAAAGAGGGTATATTTTTTTTAAACTTTTTTTTGGCCCACTTTGAAGAAAATCTAGCCAGGGATCTTTCTCATCTCTCTTGTTGTGATCCAGGATTAATGCCCAGACCCTTTAAAGGCCTTTAGTACAAGGAACAGAAGTTAAAAGAAAACAAAGTCTTGTTTTCAGTTGCTTTTTTAGTTATTCATTTTGGATTCAGTGCATGAACGACTTGTAGTTCACCGAGGGTCTGAGTCACAGGATCAAGGCTACAATGGAGGTATTGTGATCACCTTTCTCTTTCTACTACCCTGTGCAGTCGAGTTGAAATCCTGCTTTTTGGCATCCACGCTGTTGCTTTGGTGACCAATTATGACTCCAGAAGTATACATTGTGGTCTCGCTTAATAGCTGAAAGAGTGTAAGGAAAAAGATAAATGTGTTCAAACACAGCTCTGTTTTGCAAGCCTTCAAGGTGATTCAGAATAGAGCTGTTGGCATGTTTGATTTAACGTGGTGTATCAGTGCGCTGTTAGGAATTCAAATGTCAGTGTTACAAATCCAGAAAACATAATTAAAGGTGATTTAACACTCAGAATGCTGTGCCCTTTACATACACATTATAATTACCTCTAATTTTTGTTAGCATGGAATTCTCGGTTTCTTTAAGCAGCACTGTTTCTCTGTAATTATTTAATTTTAGAAATCGTTATGTGTTAATCACTCAAACCTTTGTTTTCTAGAAACCTAAGATGCAGTCTGTAATTTTGGTTTAGTGGATGCATCTTGTGCTCCTTTATCTTACTGATGGTCCTCAATGTCTGTATGTGAACCCAACAAGGTTGTATAAAGTATTTTAGGAATCAAGAGGGAGTTCTATGACAGTGACAGGGCAGGGGTGAAAGAGTGAGAAAAATGGTAAGTTGTGTAAACACTTGAATATAGTAGCTCCTTCACAAGTAAAGGAGAAAAAGAGTCAAATTAGTGTATAAATACAAGAAAAATGTGTAATTTTAGGGAAAATAATCACATGTGATGGTTAGGCAGAATTTTTTTTCTTTCTTTGAACACTGTCAGCAGTGGTGTTTGCAGGATTCCTTCTTTGCTTCCCAGGACGTTTAATCTTTTCTTTGTGCGTTTGGTGAAGTCCCTGGGTTGGAGATGTCTTTGTGTTCAGACACCCCTGTCCATGCCAATTGCACTCAAAAGTGACAGCTGTAGTGATTTAGTGACTGTCCTCTGTAACCTGCTGACACCACAAGTTACTACTGCTCTTCTGGGCTACTGAGTGTGCCTGCTGTCCGTGCTGGGGAGATGGCTTTGTTTGTCCTCCCCAAAGATTGGTGTTTATATTCCCTTGGTAAAAGAAGCAGCATTCCAAGCATGCATTCAAAATTAAAACTCTCACAGATCTGGCAGACAGAACAGTATCACTAATAGTAGCAGATACTTAAGTAGCCTATTTTCATAATCCCGCAGGTAGTTGTTAAAAGCAATTTCTCCTACTGGGAGAACATCTATCCTTCTGTTGAGTTTCTTGTCAGCTATCACTATATTTATGACCTTAATGGAGCTTCTAGCAATCATACTAAGATGTAGTAGGTTCCGTGTATATCCATATTTCAGTATTTTATTTTACACCTAGTAGCAACTCATGTTGGTGTAGATGAGATATTTAGGTTGCACCTGTGCTGGTAACACAGACCTTTCCCATGTCCACATAAATGTTCCTTCCTTGGTGGTGGATCTACATTTAGACTAGCTTTGTAGCTGCATTTTGCTCTTCTAAATGAGATGGTTCTCTCGGTCTAGATGGTGTCTGCTACTGAAGTGGTAGCTAGGGCAGAATTAGTAAATCAACCTTTCTAAAGCATTTTCCCCAAATCTGCTGTGTGGAAGAGTATAGATTGACAAACTGGTAACCTCTCACTAGAGTGTATGGAAATGACTTAGTCAATTACAGAGTGCAAGAAAGCTGTACAGTACAGCTCGTTTTCTCTTCCTTGTATAGTTTTTAAATACATTGCAACAATTTTGAACTGGGAATGGCATTTTAAGAGGAGACACTTTGGTGCCACTGTGAGTGAAAACCACACAGTGCTGAAGAACCAGATTGTACAAAAGATTTCAGAAGCTGATAATAAAAGACTCTGCTCACTGGTGATACAGGAGTAACAACTGTGTTGCAAGTCAGATTACAATCTCATTATTTCAAAACAAAAGTTACCTGGGATACGTATTCTTGTTTTGATCAATAAGCCAATCTTGTGAAATATCAGAGTTTTGCCAGGAAGAATTAAGACTTTAAAATAAAAGCATCTGTTGCTGAAATCTGAGCCTCTGATCTCTCTATTTAATCATTTGGTAAAGGAAGTGAGAAATAAAATATTCTTCAGGTTGTTTAGTTTAAAAAATACCTTTTTTTTAAATGTTGACCAACAAATGTAGGCTCTGAGAATGGGATAGGGGCCCTAATTATCATGACTTAACATTCTATTAAAGCTTTATAAAAATGAGCATTTTAGTAGGATGCAACCTTGTTGCCTTGAACACTTGCTGCTAGAAAGCAACATCTAAGTATCAAATGTGGATCCTGTGCCACCTCATGTTGTTCCTGTCAGAGTTTTCTGATGAACAGTTTGCTCTGAACCGCTTTCCAGAGTAAATGGGGAAATATTTTAACAACTTTTGAGAATATAATCCACTCTCCATGGGTTGTTCTCCATGGTTTTCCACAGTTATTAGGGAACTACAGGTCCTGTCTTGCCACTGCACTGCCATCAGTTGTGATTCCCGGGTCAAAGGACAGGGCACTGACACAGCCTTTGGTCTGGCTGAGAAAAGAGACAAATCCTGAGAAGTATCTTTTCAAAGAGGGGCTATCCTCATTAATAGATCGTTATCACATGTGCTGCTTAAAGGAACTTGGTCCAGGTGAGCTGTAAATTCTGGAAACTGCAGTCTCTTCATTAAGTTTCTCATAAAAGGTGAGGAAGCATCTGGCAGTGACTCTGATCTGAAAGAGAAATAGAAAGTGATCTGCTGAAACACAACACTTACCAGAAGATTCTCCCTCTGAAAAGCTGGCAAAGGCTTTAACCTCCTGGAAGTGTTGATGATGAGGGAAGAGCATTGTTCTGGCTGTGGAAGTGTGCTAGGGTTTCCTTAAAGGTTGTTTTCTGCAGAGGGACATGGGTTTTTAAATTATTTTTTGCTGATGTTATTGAAATGTAACCATAAACCCTAGGTGGGAGATTGTTTTGCAAAGGAAAATCAATCAAAACGCTGCCTTGAAATATTTTTTAGAGGTTTTACATTGTGCAATAATTGGGCTGCTGTGGTAGATAGAACCTCTCTTGCAGGGATGATCTGGGCTTCACCAGTCTCGGCCCATCTCCTCCTGCTTACTCTAAACCTGTTTTGTCGCTAGCAGCAGGGTAATAAATCAGGAGTCTGCTTCAGGTCTGCTTCAGGTCCCTCTTATTTATTTTTAACTTGGACTGGTTCCCTGATCCAATCCACAGCACAGAACTATTGATGCAGCTGTGGAGGTGACTGGACTGGGGCACTGTCACTGCTTAAGCCCTCAGTGTTGCTGAAAGATATCCTTAGCAAATTATTGCCTCTATTAGAAGAGATGAATATGCTGTTGCACTAGAGACTATTGTGGAAACTTGGGACTATATGCTCTGGTATCAGTGAGCCCTCTTGATGTCCAAGAGCCCTCTGCTTCTCTTAAAAGAACCTGCTATCAGGTTTGAAAGCATTGAAGTAAAAGTTAAACTATCTGAAAACACATGGTTGCGCTCTCAAAGGTGTCAGTGCTAGTATTGACCTATTTTACTGATGAGTTTTGGCACCATGAAGTCAAATCTCAAAAAAAAAAAAAAAATTCCTTTTTTATTTTTCCCCTCTCCTTTTGTAGTTATTGGGCAGTTGGCTTTCAGTAATGTTTTCAGTGATTTGCCAGTGATACTATTGCCTAAAGCTTTTTTTGCGTGAACTCTAGATTTTTGTTCAAAATATTTGAAGTATAAAAGGGGTAACTTCAAAACAGATTGATATACTGGCTCTGCAGTGAAGGCTTGTGATTGATAAAATTTTCGGCATGAAGAGATCTTGCAGGTACTTTTCTAGAAAGGGCATGCATGGGTGGTTGCATTTACATCTTGCTGTCAGTGTTATCCAAGGAGACAACTGGTCATTACAGGAAGAGTGCCTTAGTGTTTTGAGATGGGCAGTGAAGAGTCTGTTGTCCATTAAATCTCTTGGAGGACATCAACTTAATTTCTTCTAGAGGACTGGAAAATAATGGGAGGTAGTTAGATTTTTAAACTTTAGCTTGAGGAATAATTTTCATTTCATTATTGAAATTGGAGTGATGAATAATGCTGAAATCATATATGTCCATATTAAATGGAAGCTGGCTGATTGTGCCCTCTCTTGAAGAAGTAGGGACGTTCTTTCTTAGCTTCGAGAGTAGATCTGTGCTGAATCTCAAATGACTAGACTCAAACATGTGTAAAGCACCTGGATATAGTAATAGCAATCATTTTATTCTGCAGATTTCCTAGCAAAAATAAACGCAGTCTCATTGCTACATTTTTATTAAAAATTTCAAGAAAGAGAAGATATCTTACCTTCATCAGCTCCCCACTCCCTCGGCACAGTCATGCTGTGCTTGATGCTCCTGATGATGAGATTTATCATTAAATGGTGATTTTTAAGTTGTTTAAAGGAGAGATATAATGCTGTACTCTGTAATATTACTTTGCTTTTTACCTTCCATTCAGAGATCTGAACTTGGCATTGCAAAGTACTGGTCCTGACTCTTGTTTACAGGTAGCTCTGGAATGCAGAAGTTGAGTAGTGTGTTTGATATTCAGGCATGTCTTAAAAGAGCAACAACAAATTTTTTTATTTTTTCTTTTTTTTTTTTTTTAAATCTTGTCTTGTTTGGGGTTGTAGTGTTGAGACAGTGCCTGGCACAAAGGCATGATGCTTTACTTGGGAGAAGCCTGTGAAGTAAAGGTATCCCCATCAATGCCTGTCTTCTTCATGCTATTGCTCCATCCCCCTGAGAAAAGGATTAGTCATTAGTGTTTGCAGGTCATGAGTAGAATTATTGTTGCTTTTCCTTCATTTTCCCCTTCATTAGATGCAGGGGAGGAGCCTGTTACGTATTTTAAGGCTGTGTTGTTACATGCCCTTACAATCACATCGGCCAAGAGCTTGTAGGGGCATCAGTTTCAAATTCCGTACATGATGTGGGAGCAGTGATGTGCTTTGGGTGGGGGGGACGAGGGGGACAAAGCCATTGCTCCCAGCCCTTGGACCTGGGGCTCTGGCACGCTCCCAGCGCCAGCACAGCTGATGGAGGTGGGCTCTGCTGCCCCTTGGCTTGCGAGGGACAGTGGGCTGCACTTTCTTTGGTTCACTTAGACACTGAACTCTAGTGGCCAGGCAGTGCTGTTCTGTTCAACCAGCAGATTTTGCAGATTTTGGGGTAAGATAAAGGTACACATTTTTGTTGTTGTTTCTTTTTTTTTGCTTCCACAAAAGAGGCTGAAGCAGTTTCATGTGAGACACGTAGGAGGATGGGGGAGAATCAACATTTGCCAAACAGAAAGGGATAAAATATGGTGGAATAACAGAAACTTTCTCTGAAGCTAAGAGAAAGGCAATAAATAAAAAATGAAACTCCCAAAACCTGAGATTTGCAGGGGAGGAGAGGGAAAGGGAAGCCACAGCATCTTTTTATGTCTAAAGTCAGTTCATGGAGATCAAGAAGTGTGCTTCTAGAGGCCACATGAGTTTCTCTGTATATTTTGATGATTAGATTCTTTTGTGTGTGTATGTGTGCATATAAAAAGAATTTTCCAAAAGCACTTGGTCACTGAGGCATTCAAACTGTGCAGCAGCTTGGCAGTATGTGCTTTGCTAAGTCAGTGGGCAAGCACTGTACTGGCATTTGAAAGTTTTTTTTCCTTTTCTCTAAACCTTGGGTTAAAAAAAGCTCCAAGCAAAACCGGCTGTGAGGCCCAGGCAGTGTAGAGGTGTCTGCGAAGCATTACGTAAACAGTCCTTACTTACAGCTTAGTTGATTTCTTGGTGAGTGTCAGAATATGTTTATTCTTGTGAGGCTGTGTGACATCATCCACTTAGCGGGGAGGTGTAGGACAGCAGAATAGTGTATGAGGTTGTTTCCAGCTGTCCAAGGGGTAAGCATTTTGGTGAGAGAAAACAAAACAAAACCAGCTTTAAGGGTGGTTGGTTTTTTTGTGCTTCATTAGAGAAAGTGTTAAAAGTCTAAATGACACTTTTCCTGATGTTTTTTTGAGCAAGGGCATTGCTGAGAAATGTGTGTGTGTCGGTGGAGTATTTGTAAGAGAGCGGCTGCAGGAGCTCAGAAGTCTGTTTAATTCTCCTCTTCCATTAACCCATGAAGCAAAACGAGTGGGAGGTCTGTGAAGCCAGACCAGTGTTGATAAGGGAAAACATAGTTCCCAATGCAAGGATTTAAAAACTCTTTAATACTGCATGAAAAGCAGAGCAAGAAGGTGTGACTGGGTGTGGGAGCCAGCAGTACTCGGGCTGGAATCAAAGCACATTTCTCGGGGTCTTGTGACAGAGGAGATACAGAGTAGTGCATCCCTTCCATATCGTGATGTCTGCACTGGGCATTGGTCTGGATTCCTCCCATACTACTCCAGATTTGCTCAAGTCAAACAGCATTTGGGTTCAGGATAGTGGTAGTTGCATGAAATGTCACGTGCCCAGGGTTGTGAGAGGCTGGGCTAATAATCCAGACTAGTCTTCTGACTTGGGGCACTGTAAATCTGAGCTGGAGGGCTGTTGCAATAAGCGCAATTGTCTTTGGCCGTGTGGATCATGGCAGCACTGCCCTGGGCTTCCCCATTATATAACAGGCAACTCAAGAACCCAAGGTTTTTCTCTGTGTGGATCTGAAATAGAGCGATTGGGATGTGGATGTTTCTGGCCTTGGTAAGTTTTTAGGAGAATAGTCTGATTTTTCTGAAGAGGGAGCCACATGGTTCAAGGGAAGGCAGGGCTTGGTGCATGACTCAGCACATGGTTTGTCTCCCCCTCGGAGGTATCTTCCTTTCTGTTTAGTATTCTGTCTGCTGTGCTGAGACCTGGGTCTTGTTTAATCAGTTTGGTTCTGATTGCTTCCTTGTATCCATGGGTCTCATCTTGAATTCAGTGTTTTGCATTACAAATCTGCTCTCCAGAGATGGACAGGATATATAGCTCCATCTGCCACATCCAGTTTCAGGCCTTTTTCATGGGGCCCTGTTAACAGGTGACATGCACAGTCCAGCTAGATTCCAGCTAATTGTTGATGTGTAATTAGGAAGATGAGTGCTGAGCGGGACCCTCTTCTGCAAAATGGAGGAGCTGCTGCAGAGATGGGGAGTACTGGCAGGACCTCCTGGTGCAGCTCCTGTGCCTCTGTCCCAGAGCCTGCCTTGGCGCTGAAGGGCGAGATGAGCCACAGGAACTGAATTATTCTCCTCGCATCCCAGCTTCTAAATGCCAGAGGAGACATGGGGAAGTAGATGTCTCATTTGTTCTCTTTTGTTTTGTGACATTTGGATGACAGTGTTCTTGAAATGGTCATTTATGCTGTTACTGTTGTGAGAAAGAGGTTACTCTAAAATCAGTATGTGGAAGTGCTGATAAATACAGTGTTTATGCACCATCAGTGGATAGATGACTATTTTGATTTCGTATCTCATTGTTCTGCTAGAGCAAAACCTCTTGTTGTTACAGGATTATAAGAGAGAACCTGTATATTTTTAGGCTTTTCTTAAAGTAGAAAAACCAGAATTTAAATGGTTTGCAGCCTTTCTTTCCAAAGTGGTGGTATGAATTGTTGCAGTTAAAACTAAAGGTTTAGTGGAATTTTAAGATTAAAATTAGTCCAGAAAATGCGTGCAGGTTAATTTTGTTTTTATAGAAGCCTGGTAACTGGAGTAAGCATCTATGTTTTCAGGATAGCAGTATTTGCTCTTCAGAGTTTCGTAGTGGATTTTGTTTGTTTATTTTTCTGGTTTTTAAAATCTGTTATCACTAAATAATGTCAGGGAGACAGTGTTATCACTTCATAGTTGAAGGTGCAGAGATGAAGGCCCTTGACAAGGCTGTGAGAGTCCTTGCAGTTGAAAGCAGGATTGGAGCTCTGAATCTGCCTGGCTTGTGGGAAAATAGCCACTCTGTTCTGCTGTATCAGATGGAAAAGCAAAGCGCAACAGGGGTATTGAAGATTTTCAAGAGAAAATTACAATGCATTTACCATAAAATATGTGCATGGTGTCATTTTTATAGAAATATGTGTATACAGATGTAAAATACACACAAATGATGTATGAAGATGTGTGCACGTCGTGTTTAAAAGTCCTTTGGAAAGAAACTCGTAGCGGATCTCTGTTGGAGTCAAGAAGTGAGATCTGCTGGTTAAGTAAAATCTGGGGAGTCACAGCAGCTGAGGCTGAGGCAGCAATCTCAGTGCAGAGGAAGCCTAACAAGATCTCTTGCACTGGCCCATCCCTGCTTTTAGGGAGCCTTTTCTGAGATTTTATAGCCCTGTGCTGCTGTCTCATAGCATGGATGAAATCTGGTCATCCAGTCTGGGAAGGCTGCAGGGAAGGAGCTTGTGAACTGTATTTTGAATGCAGTGAATGGGCTTGGATCATCTACCTTTAAGTATGCATTTTCTTTTGTTTACATGATGGCTTGGACAGTTGAAACGAAAAGCTTCCCTTGAAACAATATGTCGAGAGATGAAAGTTTTGAACAAGGGCTCTGGCAGGTAGTTCTGAAACACAAGCGTTCTTTAAAGCTGTTCTAAAACAGCTGTAATGACAGTACTATCATATATTGCTGTCAGAGAAAAACATAATTTCTTCCTCTATGGGGAGAGGGAAATAGCTGGTTAACAGCTGGAAACTTACCTCCCGAGATTTACCTCTTCAGATGAAGTGCTAAGGAAAAACGTGAGGCCTTCTTATCAAGTAGATACTGTTAGCTGTCTTTGTTACTTGCTTTGCTGCCAGGGTTAATGAGGTGACTGGAGGCCAAGTAAATGTAGTATATTCATAGGTAATGGTATTAAAAATAAAGCCTGAAAAGGCTGGCTGGCAGCCAGGCTAGGGTCTCCCCTTTTCTCACCATTCCACTTGGAGATAAGCTGTGAAGAGGAGCATCTGTGAGAAACGGGAGGTAAGGCAAAAATGTTTAAAGTTGTAGCTTACTATTTAATTTCCAAACGACACCAGGAGTGCTGGTGCCTGTCTGGTACTTTATTAGGGAGTGTACTGTAAAGTTGTTTCAGTACAGGCAGCTGTGGTCTGTCAGAGCTGCAGTTACCACTCACTTCCCACGGCTCATGGAAGCTGATGTCTAACTTGACCCAATATTTCTGCTGATCTTAAGTTATGCATACGACTTCTCAGCAGAAATATAAGTTTATCATAAACTTTGATATGAAGTCTTACATAGCAGCCTGGTACAAAACATAGGTGGGATGAATTTTATTTGTGTTTATATCCGTAGAAGTTAATTTTAGTGATTGTAAAGGATGCGAACACCACTATAGTGGATTTGTGGTGTTTCATGAAAAAGATGCCTGCATCTCCAGTTTTAGAAAGCATGATATTAGAGTATGACTTTTAAATTATTACTTAGGCTGTTTTGCCGTCCCCCTTGTTTATGGGGTGATGCTTTGTGTTTTCAATGTATATTTTTGTTTCACAGCTATGGCCTTAAGTAATTTTTCTGAATAAAGCAAATCTGTTTTGGTTACATCGGCAGGGCATTTAATGTCCACACAACTACTAATCATTCTTCAATTTGTGCAATTAGAATAAAGCTTGGGTTATAAGTGGTAGAAATATGAGCAGATCTGATGCTGCTATGCTCTTGTCTGCTCTTGGTTTGTGCGCTGCAGAGGTGATTCTAGTCTGCTCCTGAGCCAGAGTGTATTTACTTCAGCTTAATTAAGCACTAGCCCTCCCAGTGCTTCGGCTCCTAGTGCAGTCAGTGATCTTGATTCATTGGTTGGTCTGGAAGAAGATAACAACCATGGCGTAAAGGATGGGTGTTTTTTCTTGCTGGTATGTGCTCATCACTGCTAAGTGCTTCCATTGATTACAGCGGCACGAACACAGCTGAAAACAACACGGTTGGTGGTTTCTAGGAATGCTTGCGCTACCTTTACCAAGCCCTTGCCTTGTTGCTTGAAGACTTTATTTTGAAACAGAAGAGGAAATGTCAGGCAAACATGTGCAAATGTTTCTTGTGATTGCCGTTTGGAGGGGCTACCTGCTGGCTCTTTCCCAGCTGTACATACTGAGCATCCTTAGCAGGCAGGCTCTGGTCGCTCTTGGGGTGTACTGGAACCAGTCTGCAGAAACGGAGCAGGTACAGGCACAACTGGGGTAGCTGGGTGGGTGAATGGAGGTGTAGCCTGTGCTGCAGTGGATGTATGCATGTCATGTCATGTTAGCCTGAACTTTTAAATGGCAGGTGAAAAGCTTCAGCTAATGCTCTTTTAATAATTAATTGATGTGAACAGGCACATCTTTGAGCCATTTTCATTTTATATGGTATGATAGACTTTTGATTAATTACCCTAGCTTGTAGAGTTGTAATAGATTAGTGTCTTACTTAAGGGAAGGAAAGGCTGTACTTTCCTTGTCATTGACCAAGCACTAATGGATCAGGTAGGCTGAAGTGCATGCACCCTCACAGGCACACAGCTCCCCTGCCATGCCACGTGAAAAATGTCAGTCTCTCTTGAGTGCATCTGTTTACCTTGTTATGTGTTTAGACTGGACACACCACCATAGGCACTGCTGGAATAGAAATTAATTCTTCTAAAGGGGCAGTAAGCTAATTTAGGCCCTTTTTTTCTTAATCAACTTGGCTACCTCATGTTGTGCCTAATTGAGATTACAAATTGCATCTTCTCAACTGTCTTGGTATGCACTTGAGCGTTAGGAAATGCATGAGGAAAGATAGCGGAGGGAGGGGAAATGCAGACCCAGGCAGTGATGTATGGGACCTCTGGGGCTAGACCTACTGCAGTCAAATTGCCCATGTCGGCTTCCTGATTAGGCTGGTTGCCTCGATTAGGGCAGGCCATGCTCTCAACAAGGTCTTAAATGCTGCTGCAAGACCCCCTGGTGCTGCACCTGTTTAATCTAAAAAAGAACGGTATATTTTTATTGAATTTAGTATGAAAATGAATGATACAGTGGCCTCTAGGGCGCTCTTGTAATACAGTTTTGTATATAAAAATGGCTTTTCTCTTCACCGTGTTTTTGTGAATGGACTGAGTAAAGACAGCCCTTTTCAAACTAGTGTTGAACTGGGAGTGTTTGCAGTTTGATCTTGTGACTCCATCCATCTCCATCTCCCCTAGATACCATTAGTCTGAGATAACTTGGCACTGCTTGGCAACCTTTCATCTCTAGCACATGTACAGCTGTCCCCAAGATGCAGCCCTTGCTCTGAAAACACGGCAGAGTCAGAAAAAAGCATGCAAGTGCTTATTAATGGTTCTTTAGTTGTTTTGTAAATGGTGTCCCCCACAGGCAGGGTAAGAGAGCCCAGGAGTGACGGAGGTGCTCTCAAGCAGGAGTTGCATCAAGCACCTGACCAGGATTTTCTGGTAGCCCCATGCTGGCGCTGCTCCGGTTCTGGCCATTGTTGTTTCTCACTGTTATACAGCTGTGAGCTGAGATGAAAGGGTTTGTTATCTGATGCCTTCTCCAGAAGTTAATAAACCTAAAGGACATTTTGCATTCTCTCTGCCCCCTAGATTCAATTGCTGAGCGTGGAATGGTTCAGAAGACTTTTGTGTAGTTCAGGATTCAAAGCCACTTGAATAAACTCAGGGTTTAATAAACAAAAGATGGATGAGATGGTTCACTGTTTTTCCCTGCACATTTGCCTAAGGCTTTCAGCTGTCCAGAAAAATGACAAACTACATCAAACAGAACCAGTTATTGGTAGCAGGATGTTTTTTTTAATATTTCATTTCAAGAAAATTGCTGCTAAGGTGTTTTCTATAGCTTCTGATACACTCTATTGGCAAAAAAAGAGTAAAATTCTGTTTGAAAAACATTTTAAAGAGTCAGCGATGATAATCATGAATTTACAGAACATCTCTTGATATAAATCTTTCTATATTAATGCTAATTGGAAATGTTTTAAAGGTAACATTTAGTAATATTTTAGCACTGTTGCGTGTAGTAGGATTTTGACCTTTTCATTGCCTCTGTGAGCCTGGGTTATTAATCAGGGAAATTGCAGATGAGACATGAGGAATGTCTGAGATAATTTACCAGATTCTGCAGGTCCTTTCTTGTGGACAAAAATACCTAAAACTTGGACTTCTTTAACTTGCAGAGGAGTCAAATTACAATAGTTGTACATGGTGTGTGCTTTAACTCTCAGCTTGCTAACAGCTCAGAGATTGCTGGCTGCTCTCAAGGCTTGGGAGGATATGAGTACATGCTGTTACAAACTTGGAGGGGTTAAGAGGGCTTGTAGTTAATCCAAAATATAAAAATGCTACAGCAGCAGAATTGCTTCAAGCTCTTTTAGAAGTCCTTTCAAGTTAAGATGACATTGCTCTTGGTTTAATATAATGAATTCAGTAAAGCAAGAAGGCACTAGCTGTTCTGCTTGTTCTCACTCTCTGGTGAGGAAAAGGGGCTTATAGGATTCTCGTTAGGCTAAATAAAGTTTGACTTGCGTGTAGTGTGATAAATTCAAGTGGCATGCTTTCAAAGATAAAGAGCCAAGTGTCTGCAGCTTTTGTGCCTCCAGTAATTTGCAACCAACTCTTTTGGACAGTTGATGGAAAAGGTTTTGGGGGTGGTTGGCTTTCCCAGGGTAGTTGGTCTGTTGGAAAAAAAATAATCAGCTTTGCCTGGTTCATGGAAAGGATTGTTGGTAGTTATTGAGTCTTGGTTTTAACGATGGCTGCTGCCTCTGAGTTTGCTGTGCCTGTAATTTCATTTGGCCTTCCTGGTGCATCCTCCCTTCAGGCAGTGGTTTGATCAGCTTTTCCTTTCCTGTTTGCACAGGTGAAAAAATGAAGTCCTGCTGGCTCCACTTGCAGTGCTGGTGCTGCTGGGCAGTGAAGGCTGTGGAGGAGCCTGTGGGATGGGTGCTTGCAGGTTGTGTGGTGGAGTTTGCCAGGCCTTTGAGAGGGTGCCCTCTTCCCAGCCATGGTACAGAGTCAGGATTGATCCTGTAGCTGAACACCAAACAGGACTTGGGGCACAGTCCTGCTGTGGATCCCTTCCTGGAGAAGGTTGTCAGGACAGGCATGTGACAATGGTTAAATGTCTGGCAGTCAGTGGTGAACTTGTAAGTGATAGACACCACAGTGTATCCAGAAGCTTTGTCATGTAATCAAAGGATAGGGTTTTCCATGTTTGCTGGCAAAGAAAGGTACAGAGGGATGCCTGTATATGTGAAGCCCTGACTATTTGTTTCAGCCCTTGAGGGCTCTCCTCTTGCCTTTGCTCAGAAAGAGTCCCATTTGCCAGGGATGGTCTCTTTGGTTCAGCTAGTCCTGAGTCTTAATTGATTTTAAATGAACACTGTCAAGGAAGAGACATAGGCTTATTTTGTATTTTTAATAATTCTGTCAGACAACAGATCAACCTGACTTCCTTAAGAGATGCCAGGTTGCAGGCACGCTCATTTGGACAAATGCAGGTTGACTTGACTGTCTGAAGCCTGTAAGTCTTGGTGGAAGAGCAAGCCCAGAATACTTTCTCACAGAGATCTATACCACCATGACCCATCTGGTGTGAGGCTTTAGTGCTTCTTTGGGTAGGACAGAAGCACACCAGAGCAGTGGGGAATCTGTAGCACCTTAAGCAGAGTTATACTGCTGGTGTCGTCAATGTGACCCAGAAGGTTAATCTGTCAGGAATTATGTTGTCTGTGATCTTGGAGAACAGAATAAGCTTTTTCCTGAACAGCAGTGCTTCATGAGGGATAGCTATTCAAATTTCTTCATGTATTACTTTTAAAAGGGCTGTACACAAATTATTTCTCATAAACCACCTGCATACATGAAGCACATTTTCTGCTGCCAGTATCTCCTAGAGTTGGATTACTGATCTAGCCCTGACAGTGCCTTGGGTACTTTGTTCTTTTGCTTAAAAAGCTGTTCATTGATACTTTCCAAATGTTTCCATGCCTATAATGTTAGTTCAGAATATCTAATGCATTGCTCCTGCAGACAGAGAGGATACCAGCTGTATCAGGCAAATTCCTGTTCTGTTGTCTCCTCCCCTAGAGTAACAAATGGCCCCTGTTCTTTGTGGAAGAGGTTTGAGATTCACTTTCATTAGAAGATACAGAAAAAGTGGTAAAGGAAAAACCAAAAGACAGATGCATGAGTCTGTCTCAAAGCCCTTTTCAGAAACCTTGTCTGCCCTCTGAAAAGAGAAAATTACCTTGTACATTGGATATAATTTAGGCTGAGATTTTTTCCTCACACTTCAACTCTCAAAGAACTTTTCTTTTTAAAGGATAACATACAAAAATAAATAAACCCAACCTGTCAGTAAAGGGTAATGCATTCTGAAATAAAGCCTCTGAGCTTTGAACCTTTGCTGGTTGACCCCTAAAATGCTGCTTGTGTGGTACTTCCCTGCTATAACTATTTCTGGAACACTCAGTGGATGCTTAGCAGGTAGAAAAGACTTGGTGTACTAGCCACGGGACAAAGAAGCAAGATTTTTCCAAGAAGTTTCTGGGACAGCATCCAGGTCAGTGGGAAATGTCCTAGAATTTCTAACATGAAATCTGTGGCTCTGTCTGCAGTATCTACCTTTCTCCTGCTCGGAAGTGTTGAATGATTCTGAAAGATTAACTCTTTTTTTTTCAAGCAATAGGTGGGTTGCCTTTACTGCAGGGAGTGTTATGGCTTCTGTCTGAAGAAGAGACACTTCTTCATTTTTCTGTCCTCAACCCATCCCATTCTGGGGCCTTTGCTACATGAGATGGGTGAGAGCACTTGTTTCCACTGGACCTTCCCCATCAGTGACACAGTACAGGCATGTGTCACTTCTCGTGAACTTAACACTGGCGCTCTGGGTAGTATGTGAGGAGCAGAGCTGCCTGTTTCCTGACAAGGATCCAGTGGTACAGCAGGTCCTGTACTTGATGGGTGGTACTCCCTACACTTTTTAAAATTCAATGGTTTGATGCAGAAATTGGGGAATGAGTACATTCCAGGCATAGACTGGCCTCCCTTCTGCTGCATACTAGCAGCTCCTTCTGCAGGACTGTCCTGACCTTGTTTATTTTGGACTTAGGCACCATAAAAGAGCTTGTTAATTGCTGCTCATTTAGAATTATAATTAGGTGTTACCAGATGAGTTCTGTAATACACAATTAAAATGTTATAAAAAATTTTGTGGCTTTTAATACTTCATTTATTGGTTAAAATTTAATTCAGAGTACACTGATTGCAAGCTCTCTGTGTGTGTGCATAATTATTAAAACCCACAAGGGTAAAACCAGAGCAGGTTTGACTGATGCAGAATCCATGCACTGCCTGGAGGTCAAGCAGCCAGGGATGTGAGCTCTGGCATCAGATGTGTTTGTCCTGCTCTTCTGTACCCTGACTAAACATAGGACTGGCATGAACGTGGTGTTGTGTGCTCTTGCTGGTTGGGTAAAACCACCCCTCCGCTCATGCCTGGCTCAGGTCCACTTTAATGGGCTGGGCATACGTCTAGAAGTGATGGACACAGAACTGCAGATTTGGAGCACACAAGCTTTCAGAGGGAGCGTCATCAAAGTCACTTCGATGCATTAGTCTGCAGGTAAGAAAAAGCTTGGACATCTGGTGGCATTTCATATCCAAAAGTAAATGCTTAAAACTTGGAGTGTGTTCTCCATACGTCGCTATGAGCTTCAGAGCCATTGCTTTTTGGCAGCTGAGGAGTTTGTGCTGCTGTTAATTTAATATGTTTGGTTTTGATGAACAAGGTGCTGCATTTTGTGTTGTTAGCCCCACCCCAGCATCAGCCATGTGGAGGAAGAGGGGGCTGTTCCTTTTCTTGGAGCTGTACTTAACCTGGTCCTCCTTAAGCTTTCCTTTGTTTTTCATGAAGCTAGGTAATATCTTTCCCCTTTAAGATCTGTTCTGTTTTTCTGCTGGAAGCTTCTTTTCCCTTCAGGATTTTACATTCTGGCAACTAACAAATTAAAATAGCTTTCCTCCTAAGTACGCTAAAATGTACGTTGCATCTGATTTCAGCGTCGCCAAGTATGTGTTTCAGAACACTAACGCACGAATGGATTGAAAAAACAACTAGGAGTAATTTTCTTTCCTTAGGTTTTACTGAATAATATCCCAAGAAGCTGCACATTGTGTTATACTCTTTATGTCTTACTCAAGGTCATGTAAAGGTGGGGGCCTGGAAGGAAAGAGTGAGTAATTTCAATAGTAAAGCTCAAAGTTGCTGCAGATGGCATATGGGATGTCTTATTTTTCAAAGGTCTTTCCATCTGCTATTGGCAGAATTCTCCATTAGAAAAGGGCAGTTTTGTGTGAGGTACATAATTTATTTCTTTTTCAGGTTGATCTATTATTAGGATTCAGGTTTATCTTTACTCAGACCGTTAGCATGGGACCATTCTCCTGGTAAAGAGGATGCATAGATGTTATAAGATCTGAATTACATAGGAAATGCTCTCAAAGTTTGAGGAAGAGGAGCTTTTAAAGACTGAATTATAAAAATCAAAAGCAAGCTACTGTCTTGTGGAAGCAGAATTGTTGTGGTGGTGAAATTTGTTTATTTGCTTTTTTTCCTTTGAATACTTAAGGTTGAATTGCAAAACTTAAATTTTTTAGAGCCATAGGATGTAATGGAGGACCACCAAGATGTGAAGACTGTCCCATATCTCTCTGTCTGTGCCATATGAGTGCTGTGCTGAATGCGAGAACTGATCTCTCCTGCTGCCTCTCCAGTGCAGTAATAACAAAGCTCTTGGAAGTAGCTACATAACTGCCATGCACTGAATACCCTTGGTTAGCAAAGCATGCCTTTTCTAGTAGTCAGAAAATTGTTGGATATAAAAGGCAAAGTCGCACATAATCTGTGATAAATTTAGTGTGGTTTTTATGGTGGATGAGGAGGGTCCGTGGGAGATTCAGGATCATGCAGGATGCAGGGAGCAGCAAGTGCTGTGTAGGGGCGGTGATGCACCCAACTTACCTGAGAGATACTAATGTTTACCTTTGCTTTATGTTTTGGATTTCTTTCTGAGGTCGGCAGAGGCACTTATTACAGGTTCATTAATGTGTGCAGAATATTGTTAGCCTTCCCACCTTTTCTCATCTTTCTAATGTGAAGCAGATGAAAGTTGTGCATCCTTGATAAGGTGTCAGGCAGCGCGGATCCAAAGCTGTGTGGAGCCTTCCTACCTGCTGCCTGCAAGTGCTCAGCACTTTTGTTGGGTCCCCACAAAAGAATTTACTTGCAGAATGTGAGTATGGAAGCAGATTTTGGCCTGTTTGAAGAGTTCTGGCATTTGCTTTGTGGCATGAAAGATGGAAGATGGCTGTCCAGAAAGTGTTGGATTTGCTGCAGCCTTGATGCAGCTGTTATCTCAGTCCCTCTGGACAGGAAGTAACTACAAAACTACTGCTTTGATCTGACAAACAAAGAAGACTTGTAAAATATATTAATTGATTTTCTTCCATCAAACAGTTTTGAACACACACCCTCAGATCTGAGTGAGACAAAATCTGATGTGTATATGTTTTGTGTGTCTTACTGTACAGAATGTGATGCAAAAAACCTGAATTTGATTTTTAGCCTGAAGTGCTATTGAAGGAGAGAAGTTGTTTGAAATAAAAACTTAGCAGCAGAAATTCTTGTACTAAGAGTTAAGATTGACTTGCTACCATTAAATCAGGATTTGACAATTTGCAGACCTTTGGTTTCTTCATTTTCAATACGCATTATATTACACCTAGGGCTTTTTTTATTCACATCTCTTTAATATGGCTTAGGTGCTGTGTTGTATATGCCACCTCAGAGGTTGTTTTCTTTTGGCAAAGAAAAGCTAGGGGGGCCTTACTAGAAGGGAAAAATAAAAAGGAATAATCATAAATTTAGCATCTTATTACAATAAGCTTGATTGCATCTTGGTTTCTTTAGAGGTCACAGAAACAGTTTTCATTTTTCATACAGAAGGCAATTGCATGAAACTTGTGCTTTCATAGTTTCTGCTTATTAGTTGTGGAGGGAATTTCTGGGTCCTGTCTTCCAAATGCCAAAATGCCTCCAGAGCCAGCGAACTGCAGGATGCTGGGGGCGTTCTACATGGAGGGAATTCAGTTTAATAAATGTAATAAGTCCGTTTATTCTACTGGGCTCTGTTAACTACCTGCATATAAACTGAGCATACATAATGTTTGGGCAAAGGTTATAGAAGCAGTTTGCAGGAAAGGCTAGCTCCAGAGCACACCGAAACAGCAGCTATTCTTATTTTAGCCCTCAGTAACACACACAATAATGGGGTTCAAGCAGTATCTGTGGTTGAGACAGTAATAACAACTATGATATAATTAACTTCCAAGCCCTTTGGGAGAGAATAATTCCAAAATCTAGCATTGAAAATGTTGGTAGTTTCACAAGATGAAAATTACAGGAAGTTTAATTGGATATATAAACCCTCCAGTAGGGCATAAGTTGTCTGCTAAATGATGGCATTAGGAAGAAGCCAGCCCCATGGCAGCCTGCTGCTGTCTTCTCCTGCACGGGTTAGTCCTGGCTGGCAGGGGCTGGCTGCGGCAGACGGGGATCCTGTCTGGTGCAGCCGTGCTGCTCCTCAGCTGGAGGTGCCCATGTCTAGAAAGGATGGCAGCCAAGATATATTTGAGAACTTGGCACTCTTGTGTGTGTTTGGTGGACCTGTGGAAAGTGATTGTCTCTGTGAGCAGGAGCGAAGCAGTAAGTCCTTTTTTACTCGATTGCCACGTGTGACAGTGGGTGGGGGGTTTGTCACCAGCGTGTGTGTTCTTTCCCAAGCCTGGCTTAAAATAGCTGCAGGCACAAGGAATTGCTCAGGATTATTTAATCACTCCCGATTTGTCAAGATGCTGCAGCATCAGCAAGGTTGAAGGTTTTGTGGGCTCCTTGTATACGTCTTCATGAGTGGCCATGACTGTGGTGGATGTAGGGCATCCATACATCTTGAGCTCAGAGGGTCCTAAAAGATGACAATGTTGAGAATGATGGTAAACTTCAGAAAGGGTAACTTACAAAAAAGTGAACAAGTTAGTCAAAGCATCCCTAACATTATAATGGGAAAATTAAGAGTAGAAAAGAAAAAGGGAGGGTGCAACGGGGGGAGTGAATCAGTTCCTTGATGTGGTTTGAAATCAATAGAGGAACATAAGAAAGCAAGCTGGGAAAAGCAGTTAAATTATCAAGCAGCTAGCTGGGAGTAATTCACTCTAGGTAGGTGGCAGGCTTGAGAAGCTGTTTGAGATGAACGTTTGGAAACCCAACTTCCATTTATCAGTAGTAGAGTGTATAAAGTAAAATGAGTGTAAAAGGAAAATTGAAAGATCCAAGGTGGACTTTGAAGAACTGCTGACTATACATAGAAGATAAATAATTTAGGCAAGTCAGTGCCATTGTCTTGTGTGAAAATTTGTCTTGGTGGATGATGGGAGGTTAAGGAAGGCAGTTAAGGAACAGGAGTGTGCTGCCAAAGAGAGAAATTATTACTTTGCATCAGTTTTTAACCACTGCAAATCTTGTAGAAGACTTGGTACTAGTATTGTGCCCAGTATTTCTAAATGTAAAAGCTAAGCAAATTCCAGAAATTGAGGTCTTGGCAAAAGCAGATTTAGAATAAGCTGTTAATCTGAAAGGCATTAAATGAGCAGACCCCAATAGTATGCTATCTTACATAAAAAATAACTGAACTTCCAGCAGAAGTAAGGTATTTTTTGTTAAAAAGAACAACTTTTTTCTTTTTTTTCCCCAGAAGGAAGTTCTTTATGTACCTGGTACTCTCGTTGAAGCAAAAATTACTGCAAAAATAACGCAATAACTGAAGATCATGTTCTCACAGGGTCCAACTTTGATGGATTCTGCAAAGGAAAATTTCTAGAAGTTGCTCAAAATCTCCAAGTCAGAGAAAGGGCTTGTTCAGATTTTGGGAAGTTTCTGAAAAATTTTGACACCAAGTCCTCTAAGGAAGCTGAGTAGATATGTGGATAGAGTAAAAGCATTCTTACAAAGAGGAAACTGATTTAATTTGGAATGAGAATTGATTTAGGATTTAGTTTGGCTTCAAGCCATTAGACATCATGCAAATCCTTGAAGTGTTGGAAGGACAGATTATCTCTCATCTGGTCAATCATTTACATTCTTGCTGTTTTGGTTGAAATTGGTTCTGGGGCTCGGTGGATCTTAGGTCTGCCCTGCCTTGCGTGTTCTGTCAGTCTGAGATGCAGAACCAGCATGTTTGGCACTGCTGGAGCCAGATGCAGGAATACCAGGACCACAGCTGTACAGTCAATGGCACTCAGCTGTGGTGTGTTGTAAGCAGCAAGCCCAGAAGGACCGTGCTTCTCAGCTCTCCCTCTCTTTGGTTTAAAAGCACCTGTCTGCACCCTGGCTGTGCAGAACTTAATGCCCTGGAATTGGGTTGAGAGGAGAGGACTTAGTACCTAGTGATTTTAGTCCTTGCACTGTTTTTCTATTGTGCTGAATTCAGTCAAGCCTATGATAGCACAGTATTAGGAATGTATCGTCACGTGTACAGTAATTTGTAGGAAAAGCATGGAAATTCTTGCTTTGTGGAAATGTCTGATTCATGAGCACATTTCTTCATATTAACGGAATTTGCTGATAGTTAAGGAATAGGTGAATTTAGTTTTATTTTCTGTGGGACTTAATACTGCCCTGGATCTGTAATTCATGCATCTAGGTGGTGCAGTGCTGGGCCTATTCTGTGAATGTAAGAGACCATATTGAAAGGCCAATATGCAATAGTTTACTTCTTTTAAGGAGACTTTACAGCAGGCATTAGGAGCCTTTACACTTGGGTAGGGTGATCTACAGCAATCTGTGCTTAGTGTTCACTGTGAGTGATAGCTGGGCTTGTGAGGCTCAAGGCTGATCTATATTTTAAGTGGATGTTTTAACTTATCTCCCTAGTTATTTAACGGGGCCCTTCATAATCCTTGTTCCAGTGGAAAAATTCCTCTTCCTTATCTAGTATTGTCTGCAGGCAATGATACCTTCAGAAATTAATGTCTCCAGAACCAAATGCAGCCAATAAAGCTGACAGGAATATTCAAGTTGTGCTTGTATTCTGCTTAAAAGTGGCTCTGCTCCTCTCCTTGGGTCAAGTTGGGGTTGCATGTTCAGGATCACAGTGACCTGTAGCTGGGCCAGCTTGTGCTTAAACACTTCTCACTTTTTTGTAATTTATCAAAATAAGGGGAATCTCTTTAAAGTACTTCTGAGTTGTTCTTCCTGTTACATATACTGCTCCATAGCAATCTGCCTGTATTAGTTTGTTGGTTTGTTTGGGCTTTTTTTCCCAGATTATGGGATCTTTTGGGTTTTCTTTTTGGTTTTTCCTACCCCATTTTTTATTTTCTTTCCAAACAGGTGAGGAAGCATTTTCCTTCTGGGAGAAATACTTCTAGGAAGGGGTGTGTTTCCATCTTTTTTTTTTTTTGGCTGTTTACTGAGAGTATTCAACATACACTTTTGTTTGCTTTGTCTCATTCTCACAGTTATGTGCCCATGGCTAATTATACTCCTCCACTCCTTTCCTGGTGTTTTGTATCCTTCTTGTACTTACAGATAGCTATCAAATCCTTAGTTAGTCTGTCTAGTGCTTGTGATTTGACAGAGATTTTTATCCTTCCTCGTTCTTGAATTGCTTTGCTCATCCCTTCTCTCCAGATGGTTTGAGAGTCTTGTAACTGAGAGCACCAGACTGATGCTCTGGGCCTGCTCACACCTGGGTCCCAAAGGTGGTACCTTTGCTTATGTGGCAGTCTCTTTAGCTCTTGGCCTTTTTATTGTATTGCAAGCTCATAGGAAGTTCCTCCCTAAATCTATTCTAGTGTTGCCATCATTGCCATCTTCATATATCTCCCCACTGAATCTCTCTAATACATTGCCTGCATGTGGGAGTTTGAAGTGAAACGAGACTCATTTTGTCTTTTTTGGCCATATTGCTGTACTCCCCAAGTCTCTTTATATTATATTTCTCACAGAAAAGCACAAAGAAATCTATGCTAAAGGAATACTAATGCAGTGAAGTGAAACAGTGAAAAGTCATTAGCTGATGTGTAACTGCTTCCACAACTTTTAATGTGTGCAATATGATGATCTTGTGTTATATGGTGTGTCATGGTTTTCCTGTTCCTCCTTCTGAGCACAGATGAGGCATTATGTACAGAGCGAAGCAGCTGAGCTGTAGCCAGTTACTGTTCTCACTTCTGAGAGAATAAAGAGCTGCCTTACTGCTCTGCGTGGTGCATGATCACCATCGCTGATGTGACGCCCCAGAGTTGATCAGGTGGTATTGTGTTGATTGGGTCCCTGTGGAGCACTGGTTTCCCTTCAGATACGTGTGTAAAATATAGAGAGTAGGAGTCCAAAAGGAAAATTTGTGTTGCACCTGCAGTAGCACTGGGAGAAGCTGATGTAGTTACAGCCCTGTCTTTACCATCGTCTGGGTGTGCCCAGTCAGTATTTTCTGACCTGCATCCTTGGGCTCACCTTGAGAATGCTCAGGAAGTTTACACCTTGAAAAACAAACAGAGTTGTTTCAGGTTCCTTTTTGAAAAGACACTGTTACGTCTCCAGGTCAGATAAGAACATTGCTTATGCACTGGGCTCACCTTCCCACCCTGTAAGTTTCTTCAGAGTCTCTTCACTATGTTTCACAGCAAAGGCAGTGTCAGTACTCACACACACACAACAAAACCTGGCAGTTCTGTGGATGTACAGGGGTTCCTGGAGGGAGCTTTTTTGTGCTGACTTTTTAGATTCTTTGGGTTGCAAAGTTGCTTAACATAAAAAGCGTTTTTTAGTACAGTATTTTTGTCCCTGGTTTGGAATGGGGAGGAATTGGAATGGAATTTCTTTGGGGATGCTTTTCTTCACTGTGCCAGTCTTGGCTGCTGACCCACGTGACACTTGTTTCAGTTCAGTTTATCTTACAGAAGAGTTCATAGAGGACATAAGCTATTCAGTGCTGGCTTGAAATTCCTCTTGACTCTTTAAAGTTGACTGCTTTTTCTAATCTCTTTCCGTCTCCTGTGAGACATGCTCATTGCCAGAATTTCTTAGTACCATATGAGCTGTTGGTATTCTTGGCTCTGTTTTAAATAAGTCCAGCTTTTTCTGCCTGTCTGAAAGAATCAAACCATGTAGATTTCAGAAAATGTCCTCAAGACCGCCTCTTTTACATCCACATGCTCCACAGCAAAAAACTGATGTATTTAAATGAAGATTGCTAGTTTTTTGTTGTCCGTTTCCGCTTTCTACTTTTCTGCCAAACTAGCTCTCAGTAGCTCTAACACTGAGTTTGGAGCAGAGGCAGGAGTTTAGCTTGTAAACTCAAAGCTGTTTTTACAAAGCCATCTGGAGTACTTAGCCTCAGCCTAATTTTGGATTATGCAGTCTAGAGTTTATAATATTGCCAGGACCAGATGCAGGAGAAATGAGAATGTATGTGTGTTTTTGAAAAGCCTTCTTGTACAGTGTCTGGGCTCCCAAATGCAGTATTACTTGTGAGATGCTGGCCACAGCGGTGAGATTAAAGGAGGCCTTCAAATGAAGGGGCTGAGATCATCTGGTGCACAGGAGATCAGTCCAAAAGCAAGAGAGAGCAGCCTGAAGAGGCATGAGGTTGCTGGAGACAAGACACATAATAAAGAATTGTAGGAGCATTATTTGGTCAGTTGCTGTTGTACTTGATTTTGCCAAAGCAATACCAACTTTGTATTTGTTTAGCTTGTTGCCAAAATCTACCTACATCATCTGTTTTTTCGCGCTTTCCATCCTAGGCTGCCTTCTGCCCCAGGAAAGAAAGCCTTTAGCATTGGTTCAGGATTGTTGTTTAACACTGTCAGAGTAACTCTGGCCTTTCTAAGGGTTAAGTGAACTTCAGCTGACACTCAGTCTCCTTTCTTTGAGTATTTGGTTGTCTCATTGGGAGAGAGCATTGTCCCTTCTAAAGAAATTGGAAAGCTGAACTACTGGGAGAAGCTTTTTTATATTTTCATTTTCAAAAGAGAATGACAGCTACTGAGTTTTATAAAATTTTAAAACATTCCAATTTAAAGCTCTTTAATTATTGAATGCAGACAACTTTTCCATAGGCAGAGCAACCGTGGAAAGAGGAAGTGGCAAATTTTGATCCTGTTAAAGGCCAAAGGTGGTCTATTAACTTTGGAGGGACAGACAGCAGTCTGGCATAAGAAAACCTGGGTTTTCTACCAGATGGTAAATTATTTAGAGCACTAAACAGTTGAAAAAGATCAAGTCTATGAAGCATCTGGTAGGGTATCTGACAATTCATCAGTTTTGCTTAGTGCATGCTGTATGTATCTCATGGGCTGGAGAGGAAAGTTATAAATCTGTTAAAACTGGAGAGAAGCTTGTTCACATTTGCTGAAAGAAGAGAGAAATCAAGAGACAGACCTATTCTTTAACTGAGGTTTTTGTGTTCCTGAGAGTTACTTCTGAATGAGGGCTGTGGAGACGCCATTGACACGACTCTGAGCAATCTGCACTCAAGATACACCGTTAGATGAGACACTTTTGTTGTTAATGGAAGTGAATGAAAGAGGAAAAGCTCTCTGAAAGCTATTCATCCCCAGTGTGGTCTGACAAATACCTAAGATGTTTCAGCACCACCTGTAGAACTCGTTCTCTGTCAAAATCTTAGAGAGCTTGACACACATCATTAGTTTTGACACAGTAATTTCAACCCTTTGTGTTTCCCACCCCTTCCCCAGGAAGAGTAGCCTCTTAGGATTCTGGCTGCCGTTCAGCCAGATGTAATGCTGCTTAAAATGCTTCAGTGGGGTTGCTTCTCCAGGCAGCACAAGTTACCCCTGTACATGCAGAATTTAGAAACATAATCATCACTCTTGATCCAGGCATTTCTTCCCATTCCTGTGTGGGCCATATGTGGGGGGCTGGCTAACACTGGGCCAGCTGCTTGGGGACTAAGCTACTCTATCGTTGGACTAGAGCTTGTGCAGCTATAAAGATACAACTACCTGTATGTCTTTGCTATGTAAGACATGTTAATGATGCTTTTAGTAACCCTTTGGTGAGAGTTGAGTGTAAGGATAGGGAAGTTGGAGGGCAGCAAAGATAAGTGAGTGTGTGGCTGGTACAAAAAGCCTCTTCTACGGTGTTCAAAATCTTGCTGCTGAACTTAGTTTGATTTATGTCTTCTCATTGAGACAATAAAAGCAGGATGAGATGATCAGTATTCTCTCTGCATCTAGGTTAGAACTAGGTTATTTTGTATTTTCAGATGTCTTGGCTGCAGAAGATGTTGCATAAATAAAGATTTGTCTGTGTTGTGCGATATTATAACATGTGAAAAGATTTACTGTGCAAATACAGTAACAGAATGGAGAAGAATCATGATCTCCTGTTTGTTAGTTCTGTGCACTGTAAATATTTGCCAAGGTAGATTCTCTTGAGATTTCTTGTGGATTTCCCTAGGCACGATCATTGCTGGCATTCTTTGAACACTGTGTTTTTGTCGGAAGTAGATGTGTTTGTAACTTGTGATACTTGCGTCAAAAGCTCAGCGGTTTCCAAAAAAACAGTATGCTTCCAAACGTAAAAAAAATTCAGAAATGTCTTTGTTAGAGCAGTCTTGAAGATGTTTTTGAAATGTCTGGCAACACGAGTAAAAGTGGCACGTTGGGCCACGAACAGCGTGCACAGTTGCAGATACTTTGCTTCAAGGACACTCACAGGGTCCTCTCAGGCTGGTGTCTGCCGGCATGAGATTTTTTTTTTTTACTAATAATGCTGTGCTGGTAAGTTTGGTAACTTCTGCAGCTTAATGAAGAATCACATCTGCTTTTAAATAACTCTTGGGCTTGCATTGAGATGCCTGGCACTGAAAGTGTGAACCTGTCTCTGCTGAGTGTGGTTGCTGAGGGCATGGGGCTTGCTGGCTCCTTTAAAATCTGTTTTAATGGGTAGACCTTAGACTTTGAGGTGGAAGTACAATGAGTATATTCTCATTAAACGATAAAGAAGGCAGATACACAGAAATTGTATTCTTTTTAAATACTTGCCCTTTTTTGGTTGGTTTCCACGGAATTTTCTGTATTTCAGTATTCAAGCAGATGCCCAAGTTAAGGCAATTTGCAAGATGATTGCTTTGTATTGGAGAGGGAATATCCAATCATGAATCTTTTAGGTAGTCATTGTCTCCATTTTGGGGAGTTTGAAGCTGAGGTGTTTGCTTTGGGTAAAGCTTCTCTTTATAGACACTTTCCTTAATAACATTCTGCTGTGACTCTGGTAGCCCTGTGAGCTGACAGCTGATCCAATTCAGCTTCTGTTCCTCTTGCTTGAACCCGCTGAGCCTTGTCTGGTGTACACCAGCCCAGCTGGATGGTCCAAGCTGTGCTTCACATGCAATTTGATCCCAAACCTCCCTACATTATGCAGTCAGCCACATCTGTCTAGGGCACATGGAAGGGGAGTTACAAGACCATAAGACTGTTTCTTGTACGTAATGTGCAGCTTCAGAACTATTTGTTGTGAACAACAGCAACTAAAGGATGCATTAATGGGCCATAAACCAGACTGTACATGAAGGTAAACTTGGAGACAGGTGCATTTATGCCTCCTGACCCTTGAAATCAGCTTATTGAATTCAGAGGCGTGTGTGGTGCTCTACTGCTCATGCAGGGAAGATAGGTAAATTTCTCTTTAAAAGTATCTGTAATGATGTCTTTGCAATGCAGTTTGGTATACTGGCAGTTAATCTGTGTGTCATAATAATTTTCCTTTCCTTCCTCTTGGTTTACAGGAGTAAGTCTGTGTCTATAACACTGGATGTACTGACCACTTGCCTCAGACTGAAGAGGACTTGCTCTGCTTTGGAATATGGTGCCTAACTTCTGCATCCCAGTACTCACTGTGCCAGCAGCCATCCTCTGCTGCTTGATGCTGCCTTTAGCAGGAGCGGACAGTAAGTAACGTTTGGTTTTGGAAAGCTCGAATGCCTTGCAAAATTTCTTTCCAGAAATATTAAACCTTCTTTGTTTGTACTGGAACCTGAGGGCTAAGAGACAACTCCCCTCCCCAGTCTTCTATTTCCCAATGTGCGCATTGCAGATAAACAGGGTGTATGTGAAGGGGCACAAGTAGAACTAAAAAGACTGACAAAATTTATTCAAGTGCAGGAAGAATTTCTGTAGTAGCTGCGAGATCAAAACCTGACAGTTTGATTTCTAACACGCACAGATGAGTAAAGAAAATTGGGGGCGGAGGAAGAAAGAAGTATTGGGGTCATAGTAATCCCTGTTACTTTTTCCTTGTTCTTTTGCCAGCTCTCGTAATTTGTGTAGCACTGAGACATCTCTCCTGAGTCAGCAGGCAGTTGCTGTTGGAGAAAGCTGTTGGGGAAGAGGGTGCGAGTTCTTACCTTCTAGTGCAGGTCTCCTACACCTGTATTTCTGCAGAACTGGAGTACAGGGTTTCCTTGTGGTCGTACTTTTAGCTGTTGTGTCCTTGCTGTTGTCCTGGTAGTCCCATAGAGTTGTTGTGACTGGCTTTAATTAGCCCCATGCAGCCAAGGGGAAATACGTGCACAAAATGCTGTTGCGGACAGACAGGAGGAGAGAAACATGGCCTACTAAAAACACCTTATAGTAGGAATGTCTTATGGAATGGGTTATGCAGAGAGCAGGAAACCTTGTGGCTTTTTTGCATTATCTTGGGGTGTGTATTTGTTAGGCAATTCCCAAGTATTTGTGCAGCCCCCTCCCTTTTTTCCCTTTTTTTTTTTTTTTTTTTTTTTTTTTTTTTTTTTTTTTTCTTCCCACATTTTTTTTTTTTTTTAACCATTACCCAGATTTTCAGTGTCCAAATGTCTGCACATTCATCACAGATGCTGGCAGTTGTGAATACTTTTTGCCACTGAAAGTACCCAGGGCTCCTGGGATGCTTGAGTTGGAGCTGAGGTGACCCTGATGCACCTCCTGAGCTGCCAGCAGTTATCTCTTGCTCACTGCAGCTTTAAGTCACCAGGCTAATAATTAGATGTAATTTTGTGAAAGTTGAAGGAGATCTTGATTCATGTTGGTAGGAGCCTGGCTGAATGTAGAAAACAGACTGGGGGGTTCCTAAATGTCCTTGACTGAAAGGAAGACCTAAATTTAGAGAAGTTGGAGAGAAGAGTGAAGGAGAGGTGTGAAGAAACATGCAAATTCACTTCTTTTGTTGTCATTAGGGATGACATGCACAGGCAGCAGATTAATGTGGGTCTGTATGAGTCTGAGCTGCCCAGTTAAACTTGAGGCAGCAGCTGTCTCCTTCCTCAGCTTACTTTGCTGTCTGCTGGTGCAGTTGAAAGGTGCTTATTCAGATCACTTTATGTCTGCACACTGTAGCCCATTTTGGAATGTGGCATTGAGAAATACTTGTTTAGTGTTCAGAGGTGTATAAAAATTCCCTGAAATTTATTATCTTTATACTAGCTCCTGCAAAGGAGAGAAGCATCACTCACATCACAGATGTGCAGAAGCTGGTGGAGCTTGAGATGTCCTAGGACAGTTCTTGGCCTGAGGATAACTTGTGGTAGAGGTGATTTGCTAATTTTGTGGAATACTTTCACGTGCTTAAATTTAACAAAATTGGCTCTGTTTCTGTGTAGTGTTTCAGATGTGGAACATTTCTGTGTTGAGCAACAAGTTTATCTGTACATTTGTCTTTTTCTCTGGTGCAGACTGACTCTGAATTGCTTTCTCCTAATCTGGAAGGACGCTCTGGAGGGCACTGACCTTTTAACCACCACGGCCACCATGGATTAATCAAGGATTTCCTAGGATGGAAAGTGTTGCTCCATGTATTTTAGCAACTTAGTTTTTCTGTTATCTTACCTACTGAATCTTGCCACCGACCCTCAGAGGCTAGGAGCTGTAAAAGGACCTGCCTGCTCTGTGGCTCTGCAGGGGTAAAATGTCACCCCCAAACCCTGCATTTTATATGACCTGCAGTGATGCAGACAAGTGATACAGTAGTGAATCTGGTATTGGAAAGTCCTGGTTCAGGACAATAGTGAAGGCAAGGGGAAGGTATGGCCATATATGGACACTGAAGCTTCCAGTAGAAGCTAGAGAGGGATGCTGTGAAAGGAGCACCCCATGTGCACACTCCTCCATTTTTTAAGTCCCCATAACATCCTGTTGGCTTCAGTGAAAGAGCATTTATTTGCACTGGTTATGGCTGTTCCCAAAAAATCACTGTGATTCTTCCTTTTCCCCACTACAGTGCTGCTTGGAGTCATTGGAGGGATGGGCAGGCTCTGTATCTGCAAAGCATTCCTGCATTTCCCCCAGTAAAACTAGCAGGATAATGGGACCAGGGTTATCCCTGGATTCTCTGGAGTCAGTCCCTAAATTGCTTTTTATAGGAGCAGGGAAAGAACAGCTGGAGATGGGCTGTGCTGCATCCCTGGCAGCAGCGTGGCTCAGGGAACACCCACGACTGGGTCTTCCCTACCTTCCCCACCTGCTGTTGTTGTAACACATCTCGGTGTGGCTGCTGTAGCTTCCTGACAATTAAGGCAGCTGGCAGAAGGCTGGATGTTAACGCCTGAGATAAAGCAGATTGAGTGTGTATTGCCTGGCGGAATTAGCACCGGGCTGTGCCAGTGCCTCCCCTGGAATTGAGTTCACGGGAGATGTGTAGAATATCAGTGATGAGGAAGGGGCATCCAAAGGTTAAACTGGGTGGCAGAGTGTCAGGAAAAGAGGGGCTTGCTGGGTGCCTCCCTGGCAGCAGGAGGGGAGTGGTGGTTTCCTGGCTGCTCTGGTGGGGGGTGCTGGGAGGAGAAGGTGAGTGGGAAGGGGCACATGCACACGAACGGTGGATACAGAAGTGCTAATTTGGCAGAAAGCTCTTTCAAATCCTCCCCAGCTTTTACAGACTGCAATAAGAAATTATTAAATTTTCTCTGTGATCTGACTGTGTTTCTGTCAGGGTGACCCTAATTCCATTAGAGTAGCTCAGAGCTGATTCAGGATGGCTGTTTTACCCATTCTCTCTCAGCTTGCTTGTGTGGGTTTTTTTATACTCTGTGCTTCCCTGTCTGTCAGCTTTTGGTTGTGCAAGGGAAAAAAGGCTTTGCAGATTTCAGTTAATGTTCAGTGCAATTGTCAACTTCTAAGATGCTTTTTTTTTTTAGCTTTTGAAAATGTGTCATTTGTTCTAATAATAATAAAAAAAAAATCCCCTCTCAAAACAAAATGCAGAGAAAATGGGGAAAATCAATCCTGTCATGAGAAATCACCAGCAATGTCTTTCATTGTTGTCTTGGTTTTTTAAAAATTAAGCTTTGTTTTTGAAGTCCTGGGCACAGGTTCCATTAGCCAAAGGAAGAGACTAGGTGACCCATCCTAGGCCTTTTCTAACTGCAGTACATTTTGGTTTGTCTTGCACAGAATTTCAAATGGCTTAAGGAATAAAACCACTTCAAAAGTGACCTTGTAGAAGGAAAGAATTGTACCTTTTGATTTCTAGAGGTGGAGAAAATTTGGTTTTTATTTGAGGGGGTAGATGAAATGTGCCTCAGTAAGCTGGCGTGGTCAAGGCAGAACTTGGGCTCCCACCACCCCTGGCCAGAAGGGACCCCAAGTCTGAAGTGTTTCAAGGCTGCCTACCCCTGAAAGAAAGAGTTGCTTTATATCCAAACGATGTGCATCTTGTACATGTTTTGTTTTTTGTTTGGTTGTTTTTTGTTTGGTTGGGGTTTTTTTGGGGTTTTTTGGTGGTGTTTTTTTTTTCTTGTTTTTTTTTTTTTTTTTTTTTTTTTTTTTTTTTTTTTTTTTTTTTTTTTTTTTTTTTTTTTTTTTTTTTTTTTTTTTTTTTTTTTTTGTTGATTTGGTGGTTTTTTTTTTTTTGTTTTTTTTTTTTTTTTTCCCAATCAGTGTTTCTTGGATGCTAATTGAATTGAGGAGACATTAAAAAAGAAAATAGAAAGGTAGGATGCTGATGCTTGTGAAGGTTGGGAAAAGAAAGAGTACTAAGATGGCTTTCCTAGACATGGTGATGTCTCAGAGTCTAAGAACAGTAAGATGGCCTTTCTAGCTTCAGTTGAGCTCTGTTTTGCCAGGGATTTTGCATTGTACTTCGAGTGCTGTCTGGAGGTTTTGGGTGGAAGAGCACTGGAGGGAACATTTGGTACGGCAGTAGTTTCTCCTTGTCCCCTAACTCTGCTGTCTGCCCTTACTGTTTTGTGCTCCCAAGACCAGCTTGGCTCGTTTTGACTCTCTGCTGCCTTTGCTTCATAACCTGAATGATGCCTCAACAACAGCTCAACCCCAAATACAGCTGCTCTAGGCCATGCTGGACATGCTGGGACAGAGTTGCTGTTGTGCAAGGCTGGAAGATGGCCACTTTCAAGAGCTGGGCAGCAGGATCCCATTCCGAAAGCTGGACACGAGGCTGCTTCTGCTGCCTTGCATTAGTTTCTGTTTCCAGGTTTCCTGTTTGCATGCCTGTCCCCAAACACTGCATGTAGTGATTATGTGTAATTGATGCGATTGGATCCAGGTATTGCAGCTCAGGTAAATACTAATTTTCTGCAATTCTACCTTGACTAGCTTGACATATTCCATCAGCAAAAAGAACATGGAAAATACTGTTTAGGAAAGGCCCTGTACCTGAGGCATTGAGGTGGCATCATTACGTGACGGGTTGAAATATTAACCACAGTTATTGTGCAGCGTTTATTTTTGGTGTCCTTACTCATCATATATATAAATATATTTATTTAAGTAGGAGTGGATTCTGCACTTTTGTGTAAAATACCTATATGCTGCCTGCTTGTAGCTAGATGTTGCAGACATCAAGGTAGAAGGGATGCTGTGAGGACAAGCATCATGTATAGAGTAGATAGCTGATCTTTTTCTGCATTTGTAGCCCTTTTAGCTCCAGCACTTGCAGAAGGCGTGGATTTGGGTTGCTACCCACAACAAATCACGGGCTCATGATTTGTCATTCTTACATATTGTTAAAGCCAACAGCATTCATCAATGAACATCAGCTGCCAGGTCAAAGGTCTGCTTAGCCCCAGATCCCTCATCCAGTAGTGGTCAGTACTAAGACCTACGGAGGATGTAAAAGCAGAATAAATATATAGTGATCTCTTCTTGTTGCCCTCTTGAGGCCCTCACCTCTGTGAGTGGTGGCTCCTGAACCCAAAGAGGTGCTGCAGTAACTTCAGCCAAGCTTACTCTGGGTTTTGCTCTCAGGCTATTCTGAGCATGTGGTCAGTCTGCAGGGGCACCTGTGGGGCAGTGGTTTGCATGGAGACCAAGGTGTGGGCTCTGGCTGTTGCCTCTACTCTGTGGCTTGTTGTTTAACCCCCTCACTGCTGCTCTACAGGGCTAAGCATCCCCACTTGTCGTTTGCACCATTTGGACTCAGCTGCGCAGCCAGAGTTCCTGTCCTGCCTTCACAAGGGACTTCCTGTGATTAGGTATCTGTGTAAATTATCCAGCACAGTGACAAATGTTGAGGGGATGATATATTTAATACTTGTTCTTTGAGAGAGTGTGTGTTTATTGGCTTGGTGATACAGAAAACCAATAGAACTACCTGCTTACAATTTTATCTTCAGTGTAGATTCATAGATTTTAAGGCCAGAAATCAGATCAGAGCAATCTTTTATTCTGACCTGTGTAACACAGGCTGTATAATTTCAGTAGTAATTTCTGCATCTACTTTTACTGGCTGTGGATGAGCTAGCACGTAGCTTTTGGGAGGCTATCAAATCATGATTTGAAAACTAAATGATAGAGAATTTATCCATCTTCTATATGATCTGTAAAAATGGCAAGTAATCATTACTTCTCCAAATCTGTATTTATTTCAAACTACCTTTATGCATTTTTAGGGTTTAGACACTGGATATTAGAACATCTGTTTGTGAGGCTGGAGACTCCTGCTATTTAGTGCAATCTCCTGGAGAAGCAGCTTGAAGTGGAGGAATTAGAGACAAACCTGAAAGTTTGTTCTTTTTGATGTAGAAAAATGGGCCTGTTTTTTTCTGACCAGATATATTTTTATGGTTCTTCACTAATCCTCCAGACTTGTCAATATGTTTTGTAAAGTCAAAGAACCAGGACCAAGAAAAGAAGCTGCATTTTCCAACAGTACAATGGCACTTTTGTGTTTTTACATGCAGCATTCAGCTGGGACCGTGCTCCTCCACTGTGACCTCTGAATTCCTTTCTGGACCTCTGATTCCCAAGATGCAAACTCGTATTTCATTAGTGTGACTTGGCTTTTTGCTCATGAATATCTGCCCCTAGGTACATCAAAATGTGTTTTGCTGGATCCCAGCTCATTTAGTCATCTGAGTTGAGTAGTTCTTTAAAGGTAATTTTCCCTTTCTCTTTGTAGCTGACTACCAATCTTGGTAAAGCTTATCCTTTACTTTACAAATCTAATTGCGAGTTAGTTGCATTCATTCACAGATGTTAATCAGTTGTGGCTATTTGCAGAGGCTATGTGTATTTTAAGCAGATATTTAAAATACCCTATAGTAGTGATGGTAGCATTCTTTGCAGATGGAAAAGAGTGCCAGAAAACCAATAAAATAATATGGTTTGTCGTGATGCTCCTGGCTATTACTAGTTCTGATGTCAGAAAGGGAAAAGTACAAGATCGGCTGGAGCTTTCAGTGTTTCAGCTGAGTAGTTGTAAAAAGCAATGATGTGGTAATAGGAATGCTTTTTTTGTTTCTTTGATTATCTCTTCATTATACTGGTGCTTCAGAATGATACTGTAATATAAGATGATCAAGCTCATTTTTGTGAACAACCAAGAGTATGAAATTTGTTTGCTCAAAATGTTAGTCAATCTTTTTTGATGTTGAACATGCCTGGTTTAAAAAGGAGTGGGAAAAAAAGCATCTGTTCATGGGTGCTTTTTCTCTGGTAAGTTGTCTATCTTTATGTATCACGAGCTGAAAAGCAGTGGTGTACCCTTAATTGAATGCTCTGTTTAGTCCCTTGTGAGAATCAGTGCTTTGTCTGTGCCAGAGACAAATCTCATTTATTTTGTTGGTGTGAAAACACTGTAGGGTGCTTACTGAAACTTCTAAGTCATAGAAATATCTTTTGCCTTGCACACTTTACTGACATATGATCACTGAATTAAATCAAAGCGTTTCTTATAGTGGATGATGGCTTTACATTTGTATATGAATTGTAGCCTGCAGTGCTAGAGCTTTGAATGTCCGCTAGTTTTGTCTTTCTCTCTTGCATCAAAACATTAAGCCTTCACAATAAGGGGCATTCACATGATATTAAAAAGAAATAATTACAGAATATATTCCATTTCATGTAGTACAGACTGGAATGACTTTGCAGTCTTGCTGTGCTTTTCAGATGGCCCTTCATTGCATATATTACTCATTGTTTCCTTCCTCCCTGCCAGTAATTAATAATAGAATTTCCAGGAAATTTTGTCCAGGAAGTTTGTATTTTGTAAGATTGAATTGATACGTGTAGGTAGTACCTGGTCAAATCTTAAAATAAATGGAAATGCCACCATTTTCCAACAGAGGTTCGTTGCACCAAGGGTGACTGTTCTAAGTTGGTGCTTTGGATACAGTCAGCATGTCAGGAAGAGGTGTGGAGTTGGTTTGTCTTTGCTACATGAGGTTATTCTACTTGAGCTGATAGTGGATTCTCTGGAAGTAACTGTGGTCTCATGGAAAGGACCATCATCAGTCCACTGTTAGCACTGGGAGATAATGCAGATTTAAAAGGAATCACTCAGAATTCTTGCTTGCTTTTGCTGCTTTTCTTGCAAATTATTTCCATTTTTTTTACAAACTCTGTCTACATATGATATAAGCCCTTGACAGGTAATTGTCACACAGGGAAAAGACAGTGACTGTTGAGCCTCTGTTCTTTGATATAGGGTTGCAGAACACCTACGTGTTTTCTTTGTGTTAGTTTTAGCCAAATCCACTTTAACTGTTGTGTTACTTCTGTAAAAGGTTGTTTTGAAAAGGGGTTTTAAAGAGGCCAGGAAATACTCAGCAGCTTTACACACACAGGGATTTTTCCCTTGAAAAACTGCTCTTGTAATAACCATTTTGAGCCTCAGCATTAGCACAGCTGTGCCTGGCAGGTGGGGCTGTTCTTTTTCACCCACTTATCAAAAGTTGGGGACTTGTGTGAGTGGGAGACAGAGTGTGTTGCAAAGCTCTCATTCTGGCCTTGTTCCTAAGACAGGGCATTTCCTTGGTTTTCAAACTTGAAACTGAAATTCTGTCTTTTGAGGTAAATGCAAGAGTTACTGTGCATAGATTTCAGTAAGGGTTTCAGTCTCTGCATTTGAGGAAAAAAGACATCTTGGAAGTGAGGCAGCTATAGTGTATTGTACTTATAGAGTGTTTAATTTACAAGTGGGAAGATTCATTGAAAGACCTGAACGATGAGTGGTGAGATTCTTGTTATATGCTGAAAATGGTTATAATACCAATACGATGTTGGCAACTATGCATTTTAATCCTATTTAGCTTCAAACAGGCTTTGAGCTTTTTTAGGATGCAGGAAAACCCTTAGAGAAGCAAACTTATCTCATAAGCAAATACTTTCATATTCCTGTTTAAAGGACTGAGATGCCTGGTCCTGACAGTGTTCTCAGCCTTGGCATGTTGAATACAGAGTTTACTGTGGCTCTCAGGAGGAAGAGGATGGTAGTCCAAGAGCTGAAAAGGCTTCCTTTACTCCTGTTTGATGTAACAGGCAGCAGTCCTCGTTGTTGACCTGTCATTTATACTTGCTGTATATAGACTTCCAATATCCTTTCTTATGCTCCATTACACACAGTTTATCAGGGGTTAACACAAAGTTCCTTAGTTACAACCTGTTCTTTTCAGCTTTTTATGAGTTTGTTTCATGGCTGAAAGGTGCCCTGCTTGGTCTTCAGGCAAAGTTCAAGTTGGGGGACTGTATTTTATGAGTTGGACATTGGTTTTTGGTTCTTTTTGCAAAAGTTCTCTTTGAATGCTCTTAAAGAGAGTGGAAAAGTACTTCTGTACCCTTAAAGCTGACTGTGGTGTTATTTGTAGATCTCTACTCTAAAATGTCTGTTGAAAACATTTGACCACCAGAGCACATCTGTAGTAATGTCCAGAGAGAACAGAATCTGATTTGTGGAAGGAATGGCCCATAGAAAAACAGGCTGCTGAATAATACAAAGGGAATTTCATGCTGGATCACTATGTAAAGGATGCTGTGTGAGCTGTTCTTTAGCTAAATTGCCTGTATATTCATTCTGTGCATGTAGCCAGAGCTGCTGTGGTCTCAGCCTTCCCAAGAGCCAGAGGTGCACTGCAGAGGTGTCCTCCAGATCCTCCAGCACCCAGCCTGGAACGTGGGCAGAGAGAATTAATTTGCACCGACACCATAAAGTTCCTCTTCTAGTGCATTTGTTTATTTCTTGAGACAGTTGTGGAAATAGAGATGTTGGAGTTACTTTGTGGCCCTGCAGGCCGCAGGGGCTTGGTCCTGTCTTTCTTGGCAATGCCTGTCGAACCTTTTTTTTGTCTTAGCAAATGCATGGAACATGGAACATATTTAACTGCCAAAGTTTTGGGATTTTTTTTCCTCAAATGCTAAAATCCACCACTGTTCATATGTCCGTAGAGTCGTGTGCCCTTTTTTAAGAGCAGAGTGTGATTTGAGGGTTTTTTATATATTAAGACAAAATCCCTGTATTGTTCAGTCAGCAGCTATGCAGTGCTCAACATCTTTTCCATTAGACACTGAGCCTTCTGTTGCAGATAAAGCTTTTTTTTGGAGGTAAATTTAGCTCAAAAATTCTGGCATTGTCTGTAATTTGTAGTATTTTGTATGAGAAGGGCTTCCTGTGGAATTTAAGAAACTTCACTTAACATATAGTTACATGCAGTATACCATGTGGTGTTTTCCAAGTTTATGTCAAATTGCAGATTTATTTTGTATTACAATAATTGCTGGATGGTGTCAAACTCTACGTCCATTTATACCAAAATTATCCCAACGTAAGCTTCCAATGATGCCAACAAATGCTAGATGTTTTAAGGAGGTACAAAAAAGATCGTCTCATACTCTTGTCTTTTCTCCCCACCCACATTACTTACCATTTCCTATGTAAAATTAGAAATTGTTCTCAGACACTGGGCTTGTATTACTCCTTCTGTAGAGCTTTATTAATTGCAACAATTCTAAATATTGTTTATTCACATGGGCAAAGGAATAATACCCAATGTACGTTTGTCAAGGTCAGATCAATCTAATTTCCTTTAATGACAGGCTAACGGGCTTTGTGAATGGAGAAGCAGTAGATGTCATTTATCTTTAGTAAAGCTTTCAGTGCTCCCTCATGAGACTTTTTCCTGTGAAACATCTGCTCATAGGGTGGGTATTTGGCAGTTTGGTAGCATTCAGCATTTGCAGTAATGATCTCTCTGATAGAATAGAGAACATGCTTATTAAATTTGCAGGCAACAACAAGCTGGGAAGAGAGGCGAGCATGTTGGAGGACACCATTAGAATTCAAAATAATCCTCACAAATTGGCAAAACTGTCTGAGACGATGCATGTCAATAAGGAAAAATGTAGATAGATGTTTGAAAATAGGAATAATCAGCTACATAAATACAGAATGAGAGACAACTGCCTAGACAGCTGGTATACAGTAAAGGTCTTGCAGTGCTAATGGATCATAAACCATACAGGAGTTGACAAAGCAGTGCTTTTTTTGAGGGGGACAGACATCACAGTGACAGGCAGAAATGAGGAATACCATCCTGAAGACACATTTTAATAGTCTTTCCACTCTGCTCACACGGGTAAGGCCTCTGGTGAAACATTTCATCTTGAGCATCCCACTGCCAGAATGGAAAGATTAACAGGGGGGAAGCCAGTCCTTCCCGTCCATGGCTAGGAGAAGAAATAATGTGCTTAAACTGCAGCTGGGAAGTTCAGGTCAGGCACTAAGCAACACTCACAGACATGCAGGATTGTTGGGCGTCGAATTGAATTTCCAGAGAAATTCCTGGAATTTCGTATGCAAACAGAGTGTTCCCTCAGATATGTTTTGAATAGGCAGTGTGGATTTTTAAAATGAATGTTTCTTTGTCTTCATTTATGAGCCAGGAAAGGTACAGTCTCATAGCCTGTCTTCTCTAGGTCACCTAATAACTTTTATATTTTTATCCCGTCCTTTTTTATCCTCCTCTCAAGTGACAATCACTGTCTTTCCTCTGAGTATATAGCTTACTTAGGCCCTTAGTCCTCTTCAGTGCCCTTCTCTGACTTTATAGCTCTGCTCTAAAGGAGCTGGTGGGCAAAAACAGGGGACAATATGACTTGCGAACATCCACTAGTTTTCTCATGAACCCTCATAGGTTTGCTATCTTTTTGCCCATCTCTATGCATGACTAAAGGTCAGCTGCCTGTTCCGATGTGTGGTTCATCTTCTGAAGCCATACAGTTAACTCAGCTCTGCAAAATGTAGCGGGTAATTCTGTGTTTGTTTTTTTTCTCTCAGTACATGTTATGTATTTATCTGTAGGTAGCTGCCTGCCTGGAGACTTTGCCATTTTATACATCGTTCAGAGGCCGGTGTGTGAGCTGTGATGGTTGCAGGGGCTTTGCTCACCAAGGCAGGAGGGCTCTGGTGTGTGTCTGGTGGTTGCTGCCGTGGTGTGCAAGAGCCCATCTCTCTGACAGCACCAAACGTCTGTGCTGTTCTGCATTGATTGCAGATACTCCTAAGGGAGGCAGTATGGTTGTGCCAGCCCATATAACACAGCACCCAGACCAGCAGAGCAGGTTGGAGGGTCTGCATGTGGAGCTCTCTGGGCAAACAGTGCTGCTTTGCTGTCCAGAGCACCTCTTGGGGGGAGGACTTTGAAACAGCTTCTGCCAGCACAAAATGCTTTGAAAAACAATTGCAAAGGATGCTGTAGGTCTTGCAGGACCTTCTGATTAAAATATGTTTAAATACTTATTTATGTGTATGAAAGGGAAAATGTATTTAAAACGTCTGTTTGTGTAGAATGCTGTTTATGTTAATGGTAGTGGAAAGATGGGTAAGGTTTTTTCCTTTTCCTTCCAGTAGTCATTCTTGCTATGAATAGCTATACATCAACTCACAAACTTCTGTCTGAGTGAGGTCCCAGGGCTGTATGAGATGGGAGTATCTCATGCTTCATGTTAAAAGATTATGGTTAATTTATTGCATGTTTGTTGTGGATAAGAAAAAGCTATTTACCCATCTAGACTTCTCCTTTCCTGGGTTTCATAAAAGAGCCATGTACTTCTTGCTGAATAAGTAGAGATCAGAGGAGGATTTGTCTTTTTAATGAATTGATTTGAATCAAAATGCAGGCCATTACATGAGTTCCTGAATTCTGGAAACTCTAGCCATTATGTTGGGTGCTTCTTTGCCATCAGACTTTGAGTTCAAACTGCAATTATTTTTCACAAGATGAAGAATGAAGTCTGTTGCCTGTTATGAATAATAGAGTATGGTAATATCACAGCTATATATGCAAACTCTGCAGACTGGCGGCACAGCTGCTAAACGTTACGTTTTTAAAATATGTGCAATCTGTTGTCAACAGAATTAAAACCAGGAACATTACATGGTTTGTTTTGTAGGGAAATTTAGTGATGAATTGTTCTATATTTTGACCTTTAAAAATTCCTTGAGTCTTTGCACCTTCTAATGAATTGGGGAGATTCTCAAATTAAGACATGTGGAATTCTAATGGCCACACTGACATTTCCTAGGCCTGGCTGGATACCTGGCCTTGATTAGTTTTCTAGTGTACCTGCACTGCCAAGCTGGAGAGGCTCATACACTCCACAGCTGAGCTCGAAGTGATTGTACTGTAAACCTCATCCAATTAAAAGGTGAATCCTGTTCTGGTAGTGGAAAGTGGTTTTACTGTTCCTCTCCCCTGATACGAATGCGAGTGGAAGTGTTGAAGGGAAGTGTTATCGCTGTTGCTTTTGTAGTTTGTTGTTATCTTCCATCTTCATATACAAAAAACTGAGAAATGCAGCCTGCCCAGCTGTCTGAGAGCGAGTGTGACTCGGCAAGATAAACCTTCACTGGCTGTAATGGGCCTGACTACAGATGATCCTTCAGCTCTTCGCTACCATCTGGTAGTGTCCTGGTTTGAACCACAAGCAGCGGGAGAAAGAAGGTGGAAATACAGCAAAGAACAGCCATCCTTCATTTTGGTGCTGAGGAGGGCATCATGCACCACTCAGGACATGTTCTGCTCTCCTCCTCCTGACTATAGAGCGGGAAAGTAAGAGGGAACAACATAGTAATGTGAGAAAGGAGTAAATGTGAAGAATATAGAACATTTAGGTTTCCTGTCCCTCATCAAAACAGTCTTTGAAGTCCTGCTGCTTGGGAGAAGGTGCAGACAAGCACTCTCCCAAAATGCCAGTTCCAGGGTGAGGGAGCCTGGCACTGCTGAGCAGTTCCTTGAGTGTTTCTGTGCTCCATTCCTCTCACCTGCAGAAAGAAATGCCAACATTAGCAGATCTCTGATTGTGTCTGTGCTGGCAGAGGGTCCCAGAACTGATTTATAGCACTTGTTCAGCTTTCAGCGAGCAGCAAATGCATTGCTTAATTATTCATGGCAGATGTATTATTGCAGGAAATTAAGACATCGAGGAAACAAGTAAAAACTATTACTGAATAGAGCTATAAACAAAGTAAGGTGGAAGGGAATGCAGGAGAAAAGCTCAGAAATGCTGGAAACCCCTCCTTCTCAGAAACGTTTCATCCGTTCCAAAAATAATTGTTTAAATTCCCAGATATGCAAGTGATTGTTCATAGTACATAGTTAAATATTCTATTCACTAACAAGTTGGGTTTAATTTGCTGCATTTATCATCTAAGTTATCACATTTGTGAATGTGTAGAACCTTCTATGGCTTCTTTCAGCAAATCTACTTATGTAATGACACAGTTCTCTTTACATCTTTGACTTCCCTCAAAAGATTTGACATTTTACTTGTGCAGGAAAATTTAGGTCAACCTTTGGCTTTCTGTACCAAAGAAAGAGTGTTTGGGTTTTGTGTCCCAGAGGTATTGCCGTGCCTGGAGTGCTGGTGTGCAGAGCTACTGCAGAGAATGGGACCCAAAGCCCGTGAGCTGGCACTGGATTTCCAATGTTTGAAATCTCTCTGCAGGCAGACACATGTGCACCCAGCTCTCTCTCAGATGCTGCTGTAGCTTTCTTCAAAGATTTATTTGTGTGTGTTGTTGGCCTGTGCCATGGACCTGTTATCCAACCTGTGTCTAATGCCCCACACTCACACAGAGGCCAGAGCTGTTGGCTTTGAGGAGCACCAGCACTTTCTTGCTCATCAGGTGGCGTAGGAGGAGCCTGGTGTTTGAGCACTCTCTGTATGCACAGAGGGAGTTTCTCATTATTGCTGCTCCAGGTTCCCATTAGCTTTAAACCTTGCACATTTCATGACAATTTTTGAAATACAGAGTCAGTAACTGACCAGACTTCACTGAGAAGGAAGTGGTTTACAGAAAACCCTTTCAAGTTCTCTTTCAAGAATAAAATTATTAGCTTTCTCATAAGTTATAGGGAGCATCTCTTAAGTTTTTGTGTAACCTCAGGCTTCCTAGAGTTTCCATTTCATTACTGTTCATAAGCTCATTATTTTGGTACACCTGTAGTAATTTTGGAGCCCTTTACTTTATAATTTCAATTATGTAGTTTGAAATGTAATGATATTAGAAGTCCTGTTATGGAGAATTCAGTGCAATTTTAAAGTGAGCAAATAAAATTTAGTGATAAAATAGCCTTGTGCAGTTCGTTCCTGTGATGAGAGGTGTTTGAGTCCATTTGCAAACTTCAGCTATTTGGTGATTGCAGATATGGGTGATGGAAGGAAAATACTCTGTAACTTGTCCTCCTGTAAGGTTAATTTTCCTGACTCTTGAAAGCATGGTCTATGTGCAGCACATATATGAATATAACATTTGATATAAATGGAGCAAAAAAGAGATCTTGCAAGAATCACACTAAACCACCAGCACTGAGGAACACACCTAATTGTGTTTTGCAAGTACTTGCTGTTCTGTGCATATGCATCTCAGGATGGTCTAAACAGAGCTTTGCTTCCTGACCTAATCAATTGGTTCTCGAGCCGTTCAGCTTTTTAATTACTCTTGTCAAAGTGAAAATTACGTGAAAGGACTTGACTGTGCAATTAGCTGCTGAACATTTTCTGCAGCAGTAGTGGGAAAACAATACCAAGTCCCAGAATAGCAGTAGATACAACCACAGGAATAAATCTGCTTCAGCAGAGAAAGAGATATTCTAGTAACTAATCTGAATGAAAGATAATTTATTTTTTAAATATGCATATATTCACAGATGTGAGCAGAAAAGGCTGTTTGTGTGAGGCAAGCCTGTCCCCAGCAGAATGCCAGGTTAGTTACCACTTGCTGATTTCCCTCTGATTTGAGAGCCCTGCTCTTCATAGGCAGAGACTGCAGCTCTCTCCTCAGGCAGGGCTGAGCATGTTAGAAGAAGTGCCAGCTCTTTGACCTCCAGACTGCTGGGGGCTAAATTTTAGGAAAAAAGGGCTCACCTTTCCTGTGCTGCAGCCATGGGAGAGCACACAGTGTGTTTCTTCTGTGGACTGCAAGAGCCTGGTTAGTGTTCATTTAGTGATCTATAGATCATCTGCTCAGACAAATTATATCTCTCAACAGCTTCACACTAAACTAATCTGGGCATTCAAAAAATAAATAAATGAGGCAGTGTCTATAAAGAGCTTCCGTCTAGTGAAGTGGAGCAGTTGGAGCCTGATTAATGAATCCCATTTGAACACACTGGCTGTGTGTTCACCGCTCCGCTCTGCGAGCTCTGTCATCCAGGACAGCCCTGGCTGGAGCACACCGTGCATCGCTGGCAGCTCCGCCGGGGACCATGGGCCGCCGTGGGGAGGATGGGACTTCCACCACCTTGGTTGGTTCATGGCCCCAGTGCAGAAGCCAGAGCTTGCCCGGGATATCCCTACCGCTACTTGTGCATCCCAGGAGCTGCATGACCCTCTCCTGGATCTGCCATGTCCAGGACCAAAGTGCAGGTGTGCATTTTGGGGAAGGATCCATTCAGTGCTGGTGCCCCTCAGAAGTGTAACACATTGGCCTTCACCAAGCTAAAACAGTGCATTTACAAGCGAGATTGAAAACACAGGTTAGATTTACTGACAAGTTGCTGAGCTGGTGAAAGGGAGCTGAGTCACTGCGTGTTGACTGACTGAGCCCACACTCCTTCCCTAAGAACAGCGCAGTGAGGGCAGCTGAACAAATCCTGGTACTCATCCTCCTGTGTTTGGAAATGCTTAATAGATTTGGAGGCTCAGAATTTTAATGCAGTTCTTTTCTGTATTGATAGAGGTCTTTGAAGTCACTTGAATGCTTTACTAAGCATACATACAAGAATTTAGGTTATTTGTATCAGTGTGCTTGATGGTTTCTGATCCTCATTAGGCTGTGTACCAGGTCAGTGTGCACGCACACCCACATGCCTAAAATAATTTATTCTGCTGCCTTTTAGCACCTGCTGCACATGGAGGTGTTACTAGAAACGGAAATTGCATCTTTTGAATAGTGAATAACAAATAAAATTTCTGTCAAGACAATGTTTTTTACAAGGTTTCAACTTCCAGGTCCATACATGGGTAGGATTTTTTCTTTTCCCGAGAGGTCATGAGGGCAAAACCAGCAGTAGCAAGACATCCATTCTTTGTGGGGGTTTGAAAGCAGGTGAAAGAGCTTAGAAACCAGAGGGATACTTTTATTGGGTCTGAAATAGTCAGCACATCAACATCTGATTTTGGATTATAGCTAGAGGCAGCAAGATACGAGTATAGAAAGTTATTTTTAATTATGTAGAATGTGTAGTCTGAGTATGTGTGTAAAAGCTGGCTGCAGTGAAATCAAGGAAGCCAACACTTTTCAAGCTTAATTGTATTTTTTTGAACAATCCGAGAAAAATAAGTATGCGATAGCAGCTCCTTTTTGTGTAATACCTGTTTAATTCAGTGCTTGAGACAGAAGGGCTTTGGAAGGGAATGGTCTGTGTGCAGGGAAGGACACAGGTGCTCTGAATTGCCAGTTTTGCTGGCTGAAGAAGCTGGAAGGAGTGTGGTGGGACTCTGGGAGGGAAAAGTCTTAAAGCAGTTTTTGATGTCTCAGAGGTTTGAATTTCAGAAGGCATGGACCTGCCTGTAATTGTCAAAGGGCAGTAAATTTTCAAAAAAAGGTAGTAAAATGTAACCTAAATGCAGAAGATTGTGCTATTCCGCTCACACCGTGAGAGCGTTTACTAGCAGGAAAAAACTGCATCACTTTTTGGATTACAAAGAGTTCCATATTGTCTGCAGTGCTTGCCATCATGTGAATGTTAGTGGTGAGGTGTGTATTGCAAGTCCCTTGGAAGAACAGTGGAGGGCTGCATTCTGTCCTGAGACTTGATAAAAATTATTTGAAACTGGACTGTGAGCATCAAGTTTTTAAGCTGCAAAAAGGGTGAGTAGGAGGGAAAAATAGCATTTGCCTGGGAAAAATTAAATACCTTTTCTCAACATGTTTGCAGATGGATCACCTTACAGGTATGTGAGGAAGATTTGCATTTTAGAGCCCTAAGAAGTGCTTGAGAGATGCTCGTCTCCTGTCTTCAGTTCCCTCCTCCCCCTTTGCTTCTTGTCATTTAACATTTTTGAAGTTCTTTGAATAGTTACATTTTTGTCTCTGTAATAATTATTAAATTATATATTATTTTTATAAGCAGACCCTCTTGACTGTGGATAAGCAATCTTGACAAATTATTTGGTGGGATACTTAATTTGAAGTTTCTTCATTGCTTATGACAAGATGTTTCTGCCGCTGTCACAGTTGATGATTCATAGCTCAAGTGAAGTGCTTAGCACTTCAGAAAAGTTGTAACACAGGCAGTCCTACTCAAAGTCTCTCCATTTAAAAAAAAAGAAAGAAAAACAGAGGAAAAGAGAGCTGTGAACTGTGCTGAAATGGTGTATGAGGCTGGTCTGCAGGGCTGGCTCCAAAACATGGAGAGGGAGGCAGGGGCTGTTCACTGTTACTGAGTCAGAGAAGAAGCTGAGGTAACACATGTTCTTAAACCCTTTATTTTCTTCTAAACACATTTATGAGTAGTCAGGGGAGTTTGCTAATGTTTGTACATATGTGGGAACAGGGTGTTCCCTGCAATCCCATATGATTTAGGGCATTTTGCTTGACCAGCTGGGTTCACAGTACTGGATTACGTGTTCTTTCTTCAGCTGTAGGGGGTTCTGGGTAGGTGATTAGAAGGAAGTGGAAAATGAAGAGACCTTAGACTGGTTAGAGGAAAAAAATGCAAGGTGGGGTATTGAAGTACAGGCACCATTTGGTTGTGGCTTATGCTATGCTCAGTCTCTCTGGCTGTGTTGGAGCAAAAAGGGACCCCTATTAAAATTTCACAGACACAAACCTCAAACCTTTTAAGGGCTGGAGGAGGAGGTAGCTGGCTGCCGAAATTCCTGCTGTTTTGCCATTACTGCTGTTTTCCTTGTGAGAAGCTTCAATGAGGAAGTCTGACAGATGGCAACAAAGGGAAAGGTACAAACAAGGCTCTCCTGCAATATAAACGTTGGGCTTTAACTATTTCACTGAAGTGTTTAAAACACACGTAAGAATTTGGGCACAACTACACAGGCACATTACAGCAGTTAGGTGAAATTTCAGAAAAAAAGCAGTAACAGTTGTTTTTTCCCCAGCCAAGCTGAATTCCAGGGATGCCACTGAGAGCAGCTGCATGCACTGAATATTGATGGGCAGCTGGTGCCTGTCCTGTGCCCCCACCAACTTCCTTCATGTTTCAGGAAAACTCTCCTGATCTTATTTCAGCCATCATATTATAGGAGTGCATTTGCAGCTGTACAAGTTCAGTGAAAAGAAACAAAATCAAGAATGAGCCAGAAGAGTTTAAGGGAGTAGGGTGGAATCTGGCTGGTTTGGACAGGTGGTGTTCAGGGGTTCTGTACGGGCAACCAGTCAGGATTAGGACAGATTGACTCGTTTCAAATGATTATTCCAGGTTTTGGTAGAGTTTTAGCTCTTTGGCTACTCTTGTTCTCATGGAGGGTGGAGGAGACTGGGGAGTTGAAGAATTTGTTGTTGGAACTGGATAAGGTAAATGTAAGTGGAGGAAATTTTAGATAATTGAGGAGTTCATATTGTGGGCTGTATATAGTCTTCTGTCTTTTAAATTGAAAGCATTGTTGCAGCCATTGTGTGTTTGGAAGCACTTAAGGTTTGAGTGGACCATAAAAATGTGTGCAGATGTTCTTCCTTCTCGATTCTGAACATTCGGGATGTTCAGACCACTCCAGTGGCTTTCTTGAGACACTGTTTTATGGGGATCTCCACAGTATTTTAAAACCAAAACAAGACTTTTGTGCTGTTTAACCTTCACTAGAGACACCATGTGAAAAACCACTCCAGTGTGTGTTTCTGTACATATAAATCGCACCATTTACACTAAAAAGATAAAGCCTTTTTAGTCAAAAGCAAAAGGTGGTGAAGTGGAAAGGTGAGCTGCTGTCCCTCCATGTCACTGCCTGATCTCTGAGTGCTGGGTTTCTTACCCTGGCTTTGTGCTGCTGCTGTGGAAGGTGTGACTTCAAGCTGAACTTAACACTGGTTTTGACTGCGGGTTTTTGATTGGAGGTCAGTGAGGTACTATTGAACACAAACTCAGTTTAGACCCTCGTAGGACCTTCTTTATTGCCTGTTGCACATTTGCCTGAAATGCTGACAGAGAAACCAATGCTCTTTTTTAATATTGAAGAACAATAGCAGCTTATTTAACACTGAGTGAGAAAGAGGCTTTAGCAGCAATGTACTTCACTGAAATAACGACGATATTTCTGTGAGCTGCTCTACATCAAAACTTTACGAAGCAGGATTGCTCTGCCACAATGTGGCCTCTGCAGTGCTTCAAAGTGCTGGTTCTTTGCCCATCAGCCAGCTCCATGTTTTTACTTTGACTAGTGGTATTCCTGCTTAAACCACAGAAAAGGACTTTTATCTAAGCACTTTCTGGGAAAACTTTTCTTTATGCATATGGACTTTGAGAATCAAATGCCACAAATGTTTTTTCAGTTGCCATATGAGCATACTTGGCAGAGATAGAAGGAACTTGAATACAACAGAGCTTCTTAGGGAAGAAATTCTCTCTTTTGGTGATTTCTGTGAAACTGAATGTATGTCCTTTCAGTGGTATTAATTTTTGCTCTTTTGGTGTTGTAACATGTGAACTTGAGTGGTTTTGAGGTATTGCTGATGTTTTAGCACGCTTACTCATCAAGGAGCTCTGTCTCATTTGAACATGTGAGCTTTATTTCTGCACATTGTATCATGAAAAGTGAGAGTAATTTATTGTCTCTATTAATGGGATGTGAGGTGTAGATCAAAGTTCTCTTGAAACCTATAATAGCCAGCCCTTTATCAGTTGATGCTGACCAATATCAAGCATTTTCCCTACAGGAAATGAAAACGTTCCATCATTAGACTGGGAGCCCTAATCAGGTTTCCTTTACATTGCTCCCTTTTCTCCATATTTCTGTCATGTGTTACTTTGCACTGGAGACTACTTATGTGCCATTTAGCTTGTGTTTTAACAAAACCTGCAAACCTGTTTGTTTCCTGTGGATTTTTACACACTGGTAACTTTCCAAAAACCTGGTTCAACCCATCAGTCTCAGAAGCTGTTCTGTTTTGGTTGGGATTCCCCTTGCAGAGGATGCATAGTGTGGGGTACCCTTCTCCATGTGTCCTTGGGAACTTCTTCCCTCATTGCCCTTTCCCAGGCAGGGCTCAAGGCATATGCCTGTGGTGCATTACAACTCCTTGTATGGAGCACAAATAAACCCATTGGTAGCCCATCTGTTTTCTTCGTTGAAGAAAGTAAATGAAAACCAGGACTGTCAGTTCAAGTGATCTGTCTTTGTGCAGACTCCTTTTCTTCTCGGAAAAGCCACAAAGAGCCTCTTAAAGCAGATGTAGCTCAGGTGACACTGCTCCATCTGGATGTGCAGGCAGCTTTGGATTCTGCTTCCCACTCTGCTTTTGGCTTGCCGGGAGGAGGAAGGACTTGGCAAGGACGCTCAGAGTGGCACAGACTTTATTTGTCCTTCCAGACATGGGAATTAAAATGCCTCAGCATTTATGGAGGAAGGTAGTTAACAAGGCTAGGTACAGTTAGTCTCCTTATGCTGATTTCCTTATTTTTAGGTATGTTTTCAGCTATTGCTAATGAATTTAAGAAACAGATGAGTAATTTTTCCTTTAATTAAGAGTAATCTTGTGATTTGAAGTAATATGTTATTTTTTGCAGTGGGTTTTTTTCCATTTTAAAGCTAATATGGAGAAAAAGCAGCTCAATAGACCATTTAATGAAGGGTAAAAATTATCAGGTCATGCATTCTCTCCTTGTATTGTTCGACCATAACATAATATATATTCCGTCATTATTCCCACCCCATCCATTAGCCATCACAGTTCAGAAATAAACAAATTACCTACTCCCTTCTCCATTAAATGTAATTTTATAAACTGCATTATAACAAAGCTAACTGAGCTATAAGTAGAGGAAAAAACCCTTAGTTTTCAATGTAAATGGCATAAATTTGGTTCTTCAGAGAGGATGTGTGGGAAGGTATTGTTGCTGTAAGGATATTAGGTGAATAAATTTTAAAAAATTAAAGATCTGTTTTAAA
>WEKY01008967.1:176758-220547 GCA_013390045.1 Picathartes gymnocephalus | reverse complement strand
GGAATGGAAATGCTTCTGATCCTAGGGGTGCATACTGAAAAACCACAGTTTGCAGCCAGATGATACAAAATACACAGGAAAACTTTTTGATGGCGAGAGTGGTCTCAGTTGGAACAAGGAACAATAGAGGCTTGGGAATCTTTATTTGTGTTGATATTCAAAGCTTAGCAGGACAAAGTCCTGAGATACCTTTTTGTAAACTTTAAACACTGTTTTAAAGTTAGTATTTCTCTGAACGAGTGGTTAGAGTAGCTGACCTGCACATGTCCCTTCCGACTTAAATTATTCACTTTGTGCAAAAGACTTAGTTCATTTAAGAAATTTGGGACACAACTTTGTTGATGCTGTGAGCTTCTGTATGGATCTACTCAGAGCACATTGCAGCAGTGTGATGTATTTCCATGATACCTTGTTTGCAGCTTCTGGGGACACTTCTGTGACAAGAGCAGATGAGTTGGAAATGCAGAAATAAAGCTTTCTATCTATGAAAGTAGCACTGAATAGAATGACCTTAAATTTTACCTTGCTTCAGATGTTGTCTTCCTTTTTGGCTGGAGAGCAGGGGAGATGATTCTTCTTTCTCAGCTTTTTGACTGCATTTCTGTTTTATGGGAACAGCGAAGGCTGGGGCATAACATTATTCAGTACAGCATGGGGTGTGCTGTAAATGAGTTTGGATCTCTCCTTTCTGGGTTTTGCATTATTTATAGATCAGCCTCTGCATAATTGCATTTGAATACTAGCAACTTGTCATGTTTGCTGTAAAAATAGAAAATGCATATTTTAGACAATTTCTTTAGAAGTGTGTTATCTTTTTTCTTTGGGTGTCCCTGTCGTTCTGAACTTTGCTAGACCCCAACTCCTCCTCAGTCTGCATTGAAATGATAGCTGAGATTTAGCCTCCAGCGCTGTCAGGATACCCATGGCCCTAAGCTGGCCCCAAAAGTGTTGTTTCTTGTCCCACATCCCAAAAACATTGTGAAATACTGTGTCCTGGTGCTCTCTTGGACATCCTTTTCTTTGGTGATCTTGTGCTTTCTCCTGGCTGCTGGTGCCAGGTTTTGTGGCAATACCTGAGAGCTGACACTGCTTCCAGTGGTGGGGGCATCACCTGGCCCCAGTATTTCTGCTCTCATTTGAGTCACCCTGAAATCGAGTTTTCCTCTTTTATGCTGGGCTGATTCTCTCACTGTAGATGAATGTGTGTAACAATTCAGTCTTGGACAATCTTGGAGCAAATTTGGGAAAAAAGTGATCTGACATGATAACCAACAGTTCAAGTGAGAGCTGTAGGGAAGGTTGAAGTTACTGCATAGTGTTTGCTAATTAGGAAGGGAGGGCAGTGCTTTGCCACAGAGTGACTGAAAAGCTTCAGACCTGCTTCTATATATCCATAATGCCTGTTGTTGTGACAGAACACTTGAGAGTGCTCGTGCTTCCACAGCGCTGTGCTGAGTCGTTGTGCCACTTGTGTCCTCCTGAATGATCAGTTTTGTTTCTGTAATTGGCAGGCAGTGATGAATGCAGTCCTTGAGCGAGTTGCTCTTGGTTTTCCTGTGTTTAAAAACGTCAAGTGGACACGTTAAATAATGCCCTCGCCTTCCCTTCTGCAGTTGTGAAAGTAGCAGCCAGTGTATGGCGAGTGAGTTGGGTGGCTTTTGGTCTTTCAGCAGCCTATACAAGGAAGGCATGAGAGCTTCTCTGCTAATTCTCTGCTATTATTGTATTTGTATAAAAATATAGTATTCATTTTTAAATCCCTCTCCCCACCTCCTGCCCAAGTCCCTAGACCTGTGTGTATTTTCTGTGTTGGGAAGGGACTGGCTGCAGAGACTGTCACCATCAGCCTGAAGCTCAGGTGTCTGCAGTGATTAGATGTGGGATCTGATTATCATTTCAGGGGCAGAAGACAATCAACATTACACCTAATTACAAATGTGCTTGTTTAATCTCTTAACGTTTCTTGTTTGACCTGTGTCATGCCTGATCCTTCGAACCCATGTAAATGGTGTTGAGAACTGCTACCTCCTGCTCACTGTGCCTTGCTGCCTGAGTGTCTTGGCTGTGTGAATCTGAGTCAGTCCTCTCTTTTTCAGATTGAGGTTAAATCCATTTAAGGTAAACAGATTAACACATTTTCCCATGTCTAACATGAGAGCAGCCAGTCTGTCATTTCCCTAAAAGCATTACATGCGACAGGTCCCAGATGCTGAGCTTTTCTGGGCAGCTGTGTTATTTGCTTGACTGAATGGGTTTTACAGCTGGTGTCTGGCTGTTCTTTGTTATGTTTATCTGCAGTCTCTGGGGCTAATCAGATTAGCAGATAGCATAATCTTGCTAAATATCTGATTCCCTTCTGAGCCCCTGGGTGTCAGCTTTGCTGGTCCTTGTGGTTTCTGCAGGGGGCTGGTGGAGGTCGCTCGGAGGCAGCAGCTGCGTCTCCCTGCTCCTGCACTTGAGTCCAGTGTGGGCTTGTTCTGGCAGTTTCTGTTACAACTTTGTGCAGTCAGTGTGGACGTGAAGATAAAGTCAGCTAAAAGGAATTAGCTCGGATGATAGGCCTGAGGATCTGTCCTTGGCCCATGTTTTTAAGTTTTTTAGTGCAGGTTTCTTTGACACAAGTTGCTGTTGCCCACTTGAGAAAGAGGCTCTTGGGTTTCCAGGAACACTGCAGGTGGCTTGAGCTGTTTGGAAATGGCAGTTGGACCCATCTCCCTGACTTCTGCAGCCTGGAGAGCCCTGGTGCAGGCTGCCAGCAGTACTGGACATGGCTGTAAAGACATTGCAGAGAGTAGGACTGGGACAAGTCTGCTGGTGGGTTGTGATGGAGCTCAGTTCTAAAGTGTGTTTGATGGGAAGAAGGAAACCAGTGGAGATGAGAGATAAGAGAAATACAAAATCCACTCTACGATTGCAGGACTTGGAGGTGTTGGCATATTTGACTTGTCTGTAACATGCCATGTGCTGAAACTGAGCACAGCACTTCTCAACCTGAAAAAAATTGTTTTAGTGACTTTAAGAAGAATCAGTATGGCAGCACTATGTATTTTTAAAGCACATGCAGCACATGCAGTGAGAGTATTTAGAACGTTATTCCTTCTATATAAAACACTTGCGATTTTTTCATTTTTGAGAAAGTGTGTCATGCTATTAATAGAGCTTAGAGCTCTACACAGATTGAAACTCTCTGTTTTTTTGAAAAAAAGTTTTGGCTACCAGAGTCCAAAGTTGCAAAAGCCCTGTTTGTACTGGTAAATGATTTTTAACTGGAAAGTTTTGCTGAATGTATCCTGTACTACCTACTTGTGCCCTCTGTGCAACCAGGAACAGAGCCCCCACATTTGCTGCAGACTTGTCTGAAGTGGGAGAAAGCTCACTAGTGTTGATAATTCATGCTAATGCTCAGGTAAACCCAGTGTGGATTGCTGACTTGAGGAGTACTGTTATTAAACAGACTTTACCTGCTGTCTTCTCCCCTTGAAATGATGCCAGCTTTGTTGGTGGTGAATGTAACTTTAAAAGTTTGCAGTCTTTTATGGGATCTTAGAGTTTATTAGTTCTTTTTGATTGTATAGACAACCTGAGCTGACTCTCTAGCCCATTCCTAAAGCCTCAGTGCTTTCCAGAGAGGAAAGAGGGTCCCTATGCTGTTGTCAGGCTCTGGTTCTGTGGGTCCTGAGCACAGACTGATGCTGGTTCTCTTGGAGCAGCAGCAGAATCTTGCCTGTCTGTGCTGACTCCTGCCAGCCTAGAAGAAACTCCAGTGTCTCTGACAGATGCAAGGATCCTTTTTTCTTTTTCCCTTGTAGCCTTAGGAATGTCTTTATGGGGCTTAAATAGAGAAGTGAACACTCAGAGATTAAGCCTCAACAGAAAAAAGTAATGGAAGGCTCTGGGTAGAAAAGGTATGGGATTTATGGACTTCCTAATGCTGTCAGGGGTTTCCAGTCATGCTGCCTTCAGCACTGAAGCTTTTTTTCCCCATATTTATGAACACCTTCATTGTGCAGCAGCTGTAGGAGAAAAATCAGCAAGCCCAGTGAGATCTCCTGAAGGAGGACACAAGTTTCATACTCAGGACCTCTCCACACAAGGTGCAAGTGGCACTTCATGATGCACATACCCCATACATATTTATTTAAACACTTCAGCTAGTCTAGCTGCAGTTTCTGTAGGAACCCCACTGTTATGGTTTGCTGGTGTTTGCTCTTTTATCCCTCCACAATGCCAAGACTGATCTCCACACCACAGATCTCTGACCTAAGTGGTTGCCCTTTAAATTGAACTGCATTTTTGAGCATCTGTAATTTGGAGGACAGATGGTTGTTGTTGATTAAAAGGGTTTCCAGTACTGGTGATATATTCCTGAACTGGCAGTAAGTGCTGAGGCCCTTCCTTACAACAGTGTTTAATGAGCTGGAGAGAAAGTTCAGCATTTCAGAGGCAGCAGAATGGAGAGGAGGGACTTGCCCTGTCCTGATCAGCAGGACTCAGTTTCAGCTTCAAAGATCAGACTTGATCTGTTCCAGGCTCCTCTGAATCAAATTTTTTGCCCATGTTTGTTGAAACTTAGTTTTTCCATCAACAAGACTTGTGTAGGGGTGCATGTGGAGCAGTGCAATAACTTGGTTGTACATTGTAGTCACCAAGTGCTTTTACTGGACGCGTGTCCTGCCAGATTCCAGTGAGGTTTTCCATGCTTTGGCTCAGGGAATGGCAGGCAGACCGATGGATCACACACCAGAGGGGTGCTAGCATTTTAAAGCAGTATACTTCTTCTTCTCTAGTTGTCTGTCAGCTGTCATCAGTATCTGAGGGTGCAGTTGCTGCTGCTGTGGCAGGAGCTTTGCTTTGACAAATGACAATGAGGCTGCTTTTGTTCTTGACCAAGAGGTGTAAAAGTGATGGATGTCCCCGTGCGTGGTTTCCACCATGGCTGGACACAGGAGTAGAGGCAGTGGAGCAGGCACACATTCTGTGCAGCTCTAGGGTTGTGATACAGGAATGAGTCTCCCCCTCTCCTTCCTCCCTCCCTGGATTTCACTGTAGGGGCATCAGTTACTACTTGATTCTTAGAGAGGTAAGCAGACCTTTTTTATTTTTTAACAGTTTCTGTCACAGAGGTATCAGTCTGAAAGAGCATATTAGGGTCGGAATTACTTCTCTTCATTTCCATAAAACCCATAGTGAGTTAGAAACTGTTGGAAACTATATAGATTAAAAAAATAAAACACTAAGTTTTAGGTTCTTATTTTCTGAAAGGATCCCTTTTGTGTGGATCTTAATGCTTTTACTGAAACATATTTAAGCTATGAAGTTCATAAGAATTAACCTTTTCTGAGCAGAGGTCACCCAAAAGCTGAACCTTTTTAAAATTAGGAATACAAATCCTCCTTTTTTCCTTTCAGTGTCACAGAGTGAGAATAATTTTTTAAAAGATAGAAAAGAAGAAAAATGTTGTTTGCTTCCTGGGTACTTTTGGTCCAGAATTGCTTAAAAACAAGTATATGTTTGGCCTGAACATACTGCCATTCCAAAAGCATTAAATAATGGGGAGTGGTGTGATTCCATCATCTGTAACATAAAAATATTGCTGACGTACATCATGGAAAGCCCCACACTGCATTTGTGGGTGGCCTCATAAAGGTGTGGCCACACCCTGAAAGGGGTCTGGAGAGGGACTGGGAATGTGCTTTTCTCATCTACTGCACATGCCCAGGTATCTTTTCCCATTTCCTGCCTCTTGGATTATTTGACACAACTGTAGGGTTTATTTGGATCCTGACACTTGGATCTCGCCTCAGATTTCATCACCAGATCTTGCTGAGCCAAAATTTGCATTACAACCTCCTAGGAGCCTCTGTATTAGAAACAGCCTCTTTTGACCTAGCAGAGAAAAGCCTAACAGGAACCAGAGGCAGGAGGAGCTGGCTAAAGCACGTCCTGTGTCAGAATGGAGGTCAGGCTGGATGATAGAGTGGACCATTCAGTCCTAAAAATCTATGAATATTAATATGCATCTATTATAGTATAGAGTACAGTGAGGTCATTGATTAATGCCATTTCTGCCCTAAGCCGTTGTCCTGTAAGGGGATTCTCCAAGCCTCCTGCTTCTGCTGCTGCTCTGGGGCACCTCACTGACTAGAGGTTAATTATCTGTTGTGGGGCTATTAAAACAAAAGACTTACTGTTTCAAATTTATCACTTTTACGTTCAGCTGAATTACTGTTTCTTTTGCAAGTATGAAATGGGATCACCCATCTCAGTCTTTTCTCACAGACAGCTCTCTAGAGTTTTGTCAACCCTGCTGTCTAAGGGCAAGTCACAGTTGATGTAGATACTAGATTATTTTGCCTCAAAAATTCTCTCATCTTTTTGCAGTACTGTATTTTTGTCTTCTTCCAAATCCATGTCTATGCTCTTTCTACTTCCATGATTACAACTGCACAGAGCACCTCACTGAAAGCATCTAGATTAGGCACTTATGTCCAGTGTCTTTCTGAGTTGTTACAGTTAATTTAGAATCCGGAAAAGCATTTGGTTGGTTTAAATTGTTCCCTACAAAACACGTTACCTTAAATTAGACAACACTGATGTTCATCTGCCTTCGCTGACCATTTATGCAGGTTTGTTACATGGGTAAATAAAATCTACCCTACTTTGTTATGATTCTGATTTTGTTCCATCTTGAAGAACTGGCTTGTGCTCATCCGCTTTTCCTAATTGAGTAATAAGCTCTGGTCTCAGGTCAGAACTTCGGGATTCTACAGTGCTGGTGTTTTTGTTGTGCTCAAAACTAAGTAGATCAAGTTGTACTGGGAGTTTCACCAAGCAGCAAACAGGCCCTGAGTTAGCCTTAAGGAAATACTGCTCAGAGGAAATGGTTACTCTTACATCATCACAAAAACCAGATGTTGCTGTGTCTTTTGCAGAGGACTCAGGACTGTCAGAGGGAAACCCTTAGGCATGAGTGGGAGGAAGTGGTGTCCTGGCAGCTGCTGATCACAAGCAGCCTTGGCTGCTCGCTGCCATGGGAAGCTGCCCATGGTTCATCCAGATCAAAGTGCCCAGGTTTGGGGACAAACCCAAATCAATGCAGTGACTGAGATTATGCCTTAGCAACCTTGAGAACAAGCAGTAATGTGGGCACTGTTAGTTCCTATGGTGTTCATCCTGTGTTGATGGCCAACCAGTACGGTTAAGGCTTCCTCAGATGGTTTTCCTGGTGTCTGCAGGAACCTTCCAGGGCTTCCCAGGGGCCAGGCAGAGCAGCAGTGTCAGAGGCCAGAGCTGTGTTGAGTAGCACACAACAGGAACTAACACTGCCGGGGTTCAAACAGGAGGAGCTGCGAGGAGAGTCAAGTCTTTTGTTGTGCTCTTTGGGATTTTTGGGGGATTTCTTTGCTGCCATCTTGTCTAAGACAGATTAATGAAGAAAACTGACATTCAATTATTTCTTTCTTTCACAAAGATTTCCATTACTGCTTTGAAGAACAGCTATACTATTAAACTAATAAATCAACCAAACAACAAAAACCCCAAAACTTTAAAACTTTGAGACCTGTTGTGCTATGAATGTTCTTCAGACATGTAGCATACACCTAAACAAAGTTTGTGCCAAGATTTGCTTCTGTATACCTTCAAAGGAGGATCTTTTCAGTAGCTCCTCTCTTGAACACGAGTGTTAAGAAGCAACAGTGGTGGTAAGCTTGTAGAAAGTCCAGTTTCTGGACCTGATAGGTTTAAGTTATTGCTGGTTTCAGGCTAAAATTATAACTAACTTCAGAATTAAAGTAATTGCTAAATGAGTAGTCAAAAATATTACTGTTTAAATGTTCATGTATTTTTTTTAAATACATGAAGGACTTAATGGGATTCCTTGCATTAGAAATTTTTCTCTCTAGCTCAGTAATCCCTTATGCTGCTCAGAAGTTTTCCCTGCATAGTTTATAGATTTAATAGTCTGATGCAGAGCTGTGAGTTCATAAACCACTCCTGTAATCTGGTATAAATCTGAGGTTGTTTTGGCTGGAGTCTGGTTAAGTGAGGAGCAGGAGGTGGGTTGCCTGCAGGCGTGCCCATGTGCCCCATGTGGGACTGCCCTTTGCAAGGGGCACTGCTTGGGTGGCTCTGCAGGCTTCTCTGGTCTGGGCTGGGGCTCTCTTGTCTTCTGGAGCAGGTTGAATGTGTCTAAAGTAAAGGAATACTTGATAATATGAGTTGCTATTTGTCAGTGCCAAATATTTTCATCCCTGTGGAGCAAAGGGACGTGGGAGTACCTGGCAGCCCTGTAGCTGCAGGAACCTGAACCTGCTTGTCTTTAGCTCTCCTCCTGCAGGTATATTGCAGCCCAGAGGTTACAGCTGTGGCCATGACTGAGCTTTTCTGCAAGATTTGAAATCAAACTGTGGTTCTTGAACTTCATAAAGGAATAGAAACTTTCTAGTTGAAGGAAATAGTGGTGGAAGGGAATTTCATCTCTCCTTTTTCTGCTCAGACAGGATTGTTCTAAGCTGTTCACAACAGATGTTAGTCTAGCATGTCCTTAAAAACTTCTGGTGAGAGAAGTGCCCACCATTTCTTCAGCAAACTGTTCCAGTGTTCAGCTGTCAGTATATTTATACCTTGGGAGTATGGTGTAGAAGTTTACCCCGAACATCCTAGCCTTAAACTCTCTTTCAGCAGCTTTGTGACTATGAGTTGTTGACCATTTGCATGACATGTGAAAAAAAGAAAAAAAAAAGTTCCTTCTCATATTGCAATTTTTTTCCAGATCCTTGAAGGCTGTTTTCATCCTCCCTGCTGCCACTACTCCTTCTTTCTTTCGTAAGCAAGATAAACTTTATCATTGTTATCACCTGCTTTTCCTCCATTCTCATCCAGCCCTTCCTGACTGCTGAGACTATCAGTGACAGTCTTCCCTCTGGTTGTTTCACTCATAGTTCCTGTGAGCTGTTCTCCCTTATCTGGAGTTGTTGGGTGTCTTTTGTTCTTCTCATTTGCTTTCTCAGAGTAACCAAGGTTCCCAGCAATAAGCAGAATTTGTTACAGTTCTTAGTAGTATTCCTGAAAACCATATGTGCTTGCAGTCAATATGATGCAATTTACTGTTGGAGACACTGAATTCCATTAGAAACAGGGAAAAAACAGGAAGATAACTACTGGCTTGATAATTCAGAGGATTATGCCAGTAATGCACCTTGAGCTATTGTTCATTTCTGTGCACATGCAGGTGACAGCCCATGACTGTTACCTGTCTGGCGTTGTTACTGCACACCTGGTCCCTCTTCACAGAGCTGCAGAAGGACCAGCAGGCCCAGCCTGGCTGCTCCTCATCCCTCCCACCTGCAGAATCTGCTGCCTTGCTGCTCTTTGCTCTTCAGCTAGTGGATGTTAGTTGCTGTATTTAGCTGCATCCTGTGGGCAGCCGTTCTCTAGTGGCTGACCTTACAGGTAGATGGAATCACTTGTCATGGTGGCTATTTCCTCAGTGCAGGGGTTGAATTGTTGTGGCTGTTGGTAGGAACAGGCTCCCTCATTTCCCAGACTTTCCAGTGAAGCTATTATACTGCTTCTACAATTAGTATTTTTCTTTTGAGAGGGCGTATTTCTTGACAGTTGCTCATTCTTTCTTCAGGGGGATGCAGCAGGTGAGAAAGGCCCTTTTTTGTGCCATGTCCTGGGTGTTTAAGTACTAGTATAAAAGGATTTGCCCAGCCTGAACACATTTGTCAGCTCCCTCTCCAGCCAGCTGGTTCTCAGTCTGAGCTCCCAGACTGAGCTTCAAAGACGTTAAGCCTTAGCTGCTCTGCTAGTCTCAGTAACATTTCTCTCCACCTGAGAGCTTTAATAACCTCTTCACTTGCACCACACAAAGAAGATTGTCTTAAGGATCCAGACAAGCAAGGCACATACATCCTCCTCCAGCATGGAGGTTATTACCCAGAGATTGCAGATGGGCACTTCTGCTGTCTTTGCAGAACTTCTTCCATGTTCCAATGAGCAAGGAGCTAGCCATTGTGAGAGGACAGCAAATACCCTTGTCTGTGCACCCTGATGGATGGCTAACCAAGGAGGACCCTTCCACAAATGATAGACTTGACTAATTCTGCTTCTTGTTACCATTGGAGGATCCCAGAACTGCCAGGAAAAATCAGGATTGTGAGAACAGGTGGTGTCTACACATTGACAGTTTCTCTTGTCAGTGCTCAGACTTGAGTCCTTGTCAGTCTAATCGTTGTCTGCTGACCTGTACACAAACCTCCACGAGGATCCCGTTGTACTGTACTGTGTGTGACACAAAGTGCTAAACTTTCCCCTTCTGCCCTGCAAAACAAAGTGGTGTTATCAAGCTGAAAAATAGTAGTAGCTCAGGTTCTCCAGGGAGGAATTTAGAGCTGTTAAATGCAGTTGCTTCAAAGAGAGAAAAAAAAAATGGAATGATGTTTTGGTTTTGTTGGTGCTGTTTGAATACCCACATCAGTGCATCCTCCTCCAAATGTTTCTCTAGAATCTCCCCCATACTGGGGTTAGCGGGCCAGCAACACCCCTACTTGTCAAACTGGCAAGAACGTCACATGCCTTGTGTATAAAGAGTGAAAAGACAGTAACTGCTTCTTTGCTCACCTGCTTTGTTGATTGATACTAAGAGATCTGATGGTAAAAAATGTGGTGTTAAAAGTTCATTCCTTAGCTCTTGAACCTACGTGTGAGTGGGAATTAGAAATGTCTGTAAGAGCTGGATACAATGGAAAATGAAAGAGCACTTTAGAAATCAAGAAGAAAGATCTGTTTATATGAAAAACATATACAATATATTTCCTATTGCATGTAGTTCTTGTGACTCTTGCCAGAGTCTAAACAGTTTAGTTTCTCATGGGCAAAATTAAAATAATTCTCATGTTAGAGGAAAAAGAGTGTCTGCTGTGATTGCTGCTGGCAGCAGAACCTGGTCTTTCCCTACTTCCATGGTCACATTCAGTGGGCTGGGGAGTTGCTAAAACCAGTTTTCTGAAAATGGAAGCTTGGCAACACTGGCCTCTGTATGCTGCTGCTCTAACTCGCCACGTGGCTATTGATAGTCTATGAACAGTCAAAAATAAATAAAAATACACTGATGCAAAGAGTTAATGGAATCACTAGTCTGGGATAGTGGTCTCCTGGTTCCATTTTTTCTTGTCAGAACTGATAAAGTTTGTTGTAGTCATCATTCACTTTTGATTAACTGATACAGCCTTCTTTTGAGCATTTTATATCTCAGATGTCAGCCTCTCTTTTTGCAGTGACAAAGGGCTGGTTTAGTATATCCAAAAAAGGCAAAATCTATTGTTTGTGGCTCTAAAATGCTCAGTTACTTGATTACTGAGTGCAGGTTGCAACTGGGATTCATTTGGTGCATAGACTTAAGGTAATAACAGAATGTAAATGGAGGTGATGTGTTGAAACAGAAGTGGGAAGTGTCTTTCAAAGTGTTTTAACGTTAGTAGTGTTTGTAGCAGTCCTGTGTAGTGGAGCCCCATTGAACCACTTTCCCTTTAGATTGCTGGCGTACAGGGATTCTGAAATTGTAACAATTGTAACCCCCACATTGTGTGATGCACTGCGTGAGCCTGGCGAAGTACACCTGAAGAATTGTTTGTCTTGCAACCAGTAGAGCAGGGAAGGTAAGTAGTAGAAATCTTATTAAAAAATAAATAGAAGATGTGTTATCTAGCCAAAGGTGTGAGGAATATGACAAGCACCAGGGAATAACACTGTTCAGGGGTATCTGGGAATAACACTGTTCAGGGGCTTGTCATCCCCTGAGCTGGGGTTGCAAGATGTGAAAACACTGGAAATAATTGTAAGTGAAGTTTATTTGGAAGGGACGTGGCTGCTAGTCAAGCAATATTTCTGTGTAAGAGTGATAAATTTGCAGGTTGATATTCTGCACTGTTCATATGGTCTTGGAGGTATTGTAAGAAGTCATCTTTCATTAGCAATGGTCATACTTTATGCTTACAGCAGAGAGCTTGTAGATGATTTTGAGCACACTGAAACACTGGAGAGGTAGACTGACTGCTAAATGTAGCCCTTCCTGCTTAAGGCAGGTAGCAAAAAATTCTGTCTTCCAATGAGGAAAGGAGTGCAGCATCATGGAGTGGTGTCTCAGCACACAGTACACTGGTACTGAGCTGGTGAGGGGGTTCTGCAGCACCAGATGTGCCAGGTGAGGTGGGAGGAGATGTGTTTGTTTGGGCTTAGGATGAGATGCATGGAAGTGGGACTTCACTGCTCTCTTCAGCTGCCTGATGGGAGGGGGTAGAGCAGAGGGTGTAGAGCAGGAGTAGTCAGGCTCTTCTGGCAGGTTTGTGGGGATACGATGGGAGCCAGCAGAGACATAAGCTCCAACATGGGAAATAGTGATAAGCTATAATAATGATTTTTTTTTTTTTTTAATTCCCCTGCCATGAAGATGGCCAAGCATCATACCAGAGCCCCAGGGATGTTTTGGAATGGCCACCGTTGAAAATACTCCAAGCTTGACTGAATGGGGCCCCAGGAAACCTGACCCAGCTTGAGACTTGAACCCAGCTTTGAAGTTGGCACTGCTTTAAGTGGGTGTTTGGAAAGGATGACCTCCAAAAGTCCCTTGCAAACTAAATTGTTGTATGAATCATAAAGTCTTGGCATGCTCCAAACTATGGCAGGGTGTGTCCGTGTGTGCACAGAATGTATACGATGAAACAAACTCAGTGTCCATTTTGTTTAATTTCTTTTGTTATTTAATCCACTGCATTTGATTGCGCTCCAATTTTTCTTTTATCTTTGAGACATACGGATGGAGTAGAGCTCAGTGTTTGTTGAAGCCAGTCCCTGCTGCTGCAACATGCATCCAACCATGTCGAGGAATCCAATTAATAAGTCTATTGATGTGGTGATTAGCCATGTTTGAAAATAGTGGGTTTGTTTATTTACACGTGGGTTCTGATGGATGCATGCAGTCAGAGTGTCTGCCATCTTTAGTCATCGAGTTGCTCAATAGCTGTCATAAGAGATAAGTTTAGCAGAGATGAGGTGGAGAGACAGAGGAGATTGTATTGAAGCTCAGTATTAATAATTGAAATAAGCTTTTCTTGGAGGGCAGAGCAGACTGGAGGAGGCTGTTTAACAAGGTGGTCTATTCTCATGCCTCAGAGCTTCCTGAGGCTCAGCTGGACATCACTGCTCAAATGATCTAGCGTAGGTAAGGGTTCTACTTCAAGCCAGAGGTTATACTGGAGACTTCTTAAGGTCCCTTCCCAGCTATGGTTTTATGACTGAATGGAGTCTTTTCCATAAAGAATGGAAGAAAATTGGTTGCATTTTCTCCCCTTTCTCACCTATATTGTTGCAGAAGTGGTTCCAGACTCCATGAGGGCAGTTATATCTGATCCAGCTTGTGCTGCATATTTTTCTACCCTTTGCAGGTGCACCAGTCAGAAGGCATCTGAAAACACAGTTTTCTCGAGTAACTAGGAAAAGAATATTTTAGGAAGGTGTCACTTGCTTAAGTGAGAAGAAATACAGTTGTTTCAACATTTGCTCTGTTTTCCAACCTGCCCTGTAGCACTGGAAATTAGGGTTCAGGGTGTCACTGGTCAAGCAGAGCACATTCTTGATTCTTGGTGGTGGATGGGAAGAGCTGAGCTGCTCTTGAAGCAGTGAATGTCTTGCCCTTTCAGACAGCAGTTATCTCAGCTGCATGGTCTTGGCTGTTTGTCACCAGAAGTTAATGAAGGATGATAGAAACAAAACCACTTGTCTCCTCTTAAATTCCTGATACTAAAAAACTTGAAAAATCCAACTCCAAGCATCTAGTATTTACTTAGGATATACTGGCTAAGACATTAATAATTTAATTTTCTCTGAATTTATATAGAAGGTTTGTAGAAGGATAGAAAAAAGCAAGTTCTAGGAAGTGTGTGTCACTACTATTGCTTTGCTATGGCTTCCTCCAGATAACAGCCCTTTTAAAACTCCTAATGCAGGGTTTTCCTTGTTACTTTCATAAATGGAATGGTCTTGTCAGTGTTAAAGAAGAAAACACAACACAATGAAACACAAAAGGATTGCAGTACTCTGAGTCATTTAGCTACATTCAGTCTCTTTAGATCATGCCAAAATGGCAACAAACCTGGATTTTAAGGAAACTTCAGAATTCTGAAAGAGGAATTACAGAGAAGATGTATCAGACAGTTGAGATCTGATTCCTCAATAAAATGATGAGCAAAGAGTTGGAAGGGAGAAGGGGCATAAAAAGAATATGCATTTCTCCTTAATCATGCTTGTCAAATCCTAAATTCAGGCTTCTCCTTCCTGTGCAACTGCAAACTCACACTTGGGCAGCAGTGAAGCAGTGATGAAGCTGTTTCTATCCTCCTTCCTTTCTGTAGCACACTTGACAATGTGTGACAGTCCTGCATTCAATTTAAGCTGTTTTAGTTTTAGCAGTCAGCGTTCTGACTGATCTATTCAAGAATCATTATTCCAGGAAGGAAAAAAAGACACCAATTCTCGGCATCCAAGGAGGAGATAGGAGTCAGAAGGGCACCTGCTGAGTTTTTCTGGAGTTCTGAGGTCTGTGTTAAAGAACTGTTGTCCTCCTGCCCTAGGTGTCCTAACCAGTCAGCTCTTCTGCTATCCAGAAGGGATTCCACAAAGGGTGAGCTTGGTTGCAGGCCAGCTCATCAGTGCCTAATGGCATTATGTGCAGTGTGGATATAGTCAGAAACCACTCTGCATGAATTACATACATGGATGCCTGTTAATACAGTAAGAACAGCACTAATATTGCTCTGTGTAATTTATTTCGTGAAGTTCAGGTATTCACAGGTGAAGCGCCAAATTAGCAAAACAAAAGCGGCTGTAACATAATAACGATCACAGCAGTCTGAAAGATAAATCCCTGCCTGCTGCAGTGTCACTGTTGAATTTCTAGTACTTTCAATGGGGCTTTCTAATACTTGGAATTTAAAACACTGGCCCCCACATGTGATTTGGTGCAACTCAATGAAAACACTTAAATAGATTTTAAAATGCTTGGAATAGGAGACTGTTTTTCCTTAGGGTGCTGGACTGATGTGTCACTTCTCTCTGGGATGTAGCAGTGTGATGGCTTCACAATGCCAAGACAGTCAGAAGTTTTAAATTAACGTGAATAATTTCCATACTGTTATCACCCCTTCTCAGACCTTTAATTCATATGCCAGCTTTATCACCAGTAATAGTGGTAAAATGCTTGGCTGAAGGAAATGTGCGTCTCAGATTATGACTGGTGCTGTTGGGTGATTTCAGCACTTTGCAAATCGTGTTTTGCCTTGGTTTCATGGTCTGAGCACAGAGGATGTGGGCAGCTGCTCTTGTGCTGGTGGGCTTATTCTCCCAGATTACCATTCATCTGTTTTTCTACCTTTATGTCACATTTGCTTATCTGAGATTATATTATAACAATGCTGAATTACATGCTCTGTATGACTTGACAGCATAGTTTTGAATTTGCACAGTAACCATGCCTTTGGGGCTGCTAGCAAGTCATAAATAAACTTTTTGGTTCCATAACCATCGTTAAAATGGAGATCTGGATATGTACTTGAATATGAAAGTGCAAGGGTAGGTTTCTAAGTAGTCTTCTTAAAAACACTTCCTGCACATGATCAACAGAACTGCAAGTTTTCTTGAAGCTTGGAAATGGTATTTCATGAGGACATTGTAAATGTGATCTTATAAATTAAACTAAGATTGAATGGGTTCTTGGTTCAGTTTAAGTTATACAGAACAATTAACAAAAGCCATATCCAGCTGCATAAGTTAATTTAAAAAAAAAAGAGGGAGTGAGAAAAAAAGGTGATGGTAAGATGATGAATGGTGATCTTGAGATGCCTAAGCCCAAATACATATTTTTAATAAGATGATGGTGATAAAATATTATGGATTTTATCAGAACAGAGATGAAGCAAATTCAAAGAATTCAATGAGAATCAACACCCACTATCTTTTTCTCTTTTGTTTTTGTTGTTTGGTTCTTTTTTAAAAATGAAATCTTTAGTCTGTGGAGTCTCAGGGGTTGTATAAGACAGAAAAAAATTTCTGTTTTAAGAAGGGCGTAAAAATGGATCTGAGGTACATTTTGGAGAAAGGAGGGAAAAGGCACAGAGACAGAACATAACCTTTTTCAGCTAAAGGATCATGTTTAGTACATGAACGAGTATGAGTGACAACAAATGACTTTAAAAACCAGTCTGTTTCCCCACAATGTTTCCATGACCATAGTTTTGGAACAGTTTTCCAGTGAGAAGTGTGGCTGAAACTCAAACCTATTTTAAGCTGGTGCATGATCCCTTTATAGAAGAGGTTGGTGCAGTGCAGCCCTGGTGAGGCCGTGGGACAGGACTGTACTTGAGAGAGCCTCTTCCAGCCCTCTTGTCTGTACATTTTGTCTGTCCCATGTCACGCTTGCTCTGACAACTGCTTCTGTGCTCAGTTGCTGCTACTTAGTGCTTGTGTTTCAAATTCCTTTTGATAACAGTGACAGGCAACAACCCATTTGATACCCTGTTGGTGTAACTAATTCCAGCTCAGCAAATGGGGAGCCCCCCTTTGATAAACATTTATTCTTGGAGAACACAAGCAGAGTTGGCAGGCACCTACCTTCAAGTCAGACTTCAAAACATAACATGAAAATCAACGATTGGTGATAGGCAGGGGATTATTCCTGCATGGGTAATTCTTAAGCAAGACCTATTTGCCTATATAAAGGTATGCTATGCTCACTGTTAATAGACCTGAGGAACTAATAAAATTCACTTGAGGCAGGCATAATTGGACAGGCTCTTTTGTCTCATCGTGTTCTTTCTAGGCTGCGTTATAGTTTAGCAATGTGCTGACTTGCAGTAGGTAAGAAAGGCTGACGTTCTTTGAAGCCTCAGATTCACAGAGATTTGTGTTTTACCCAGGTGTATGTCCTTCACAAAACATACTGGGATGTCATATCCCCAGGGTGAAACAGTGCCTTCTTTCTCATGCATGTAAAGCCTGAGAGGTGCAGTTAACTCCACTCTGAGGTAGCTTGTCATCCTCTTTGCTGGTCTGGATTTTAGTTCAGCAAATCGAGTGTGAAGCCAGGAACCTTGGGACTCAGTCCACAAAGCAGCAATGGGTGAGGGAGACAGCACTCTAGAGACAAATTTGTTTTCTAAATATATACTCTGTAGTCTCCGCAAAGAGCTTAAGAACAAGCTGAACCTTGCAGGCTTGACATCCGTGTGTGTGTCCCTTAAGCTTGTAGCATGTGATAGTTTTGTCCAGTAGTGAGAATGAAATTAAATGGTGCAGGCAAATACACTTCTGGAAAATACAAATACAGCAAATCTCTGTAAGCAGCATACTTGTTTTCTGCTCTTGTGGCCTGTGCAACCTTCCATGTGTTCATCCCCAAACCTGAGATGCACAAACATCTTTCCAGGCTGCAGAAGTCAGTGTGAGAGCTGGTATTCCCAGTTCTGGGTTCTCCCCGATGGATTTACCCTGGTGAATGTATAGCAAGGAGTCAACACCTCACAGTGCCTGGCAGGCTTCTTTGATCATGTGAATCATGCATGAAACTGGGACTTAACGGATGACACAAGGAGAAATGTTGAAGAAGATGCTGGAGGGCTGGGTTGAAGGAAAATGGAATATTATCTGGAAGTAGGTTCTAGCTGAAAATATAAAAATGAGTTGCAATGCATGAGAGAATACAAAGCAAAAAATGACTGGAGCTACTGGATGCTCTTTGTTGTTCATAGACATTCCCAGTGTTTGTACTGAGCTCCTGCTTGGTAAACATTACTCTTCAGGCACTCTGCCAGCTGACGTGGCTCATGGCTCTGAGTGCAATCGGAGCAGTAAGGTTGTCTCAGGGAAAGCAGTTGCTGAAGGGTACCCAGCCTGAAAGGTCATGTCAGGAGTGCCAGTTTCTCTGAGTTTAGTCATATGCCACCGCTTTGTTGGATTTTAGTCTGCTCATGTCCCAGGAGTTGGTACTACAGGAGTTGGTGTCACAGCGACGTCTGTGACTTGCAGTGGAACGCTATGGTGAGCAAGGAACATGCAGTCCTAAACAAATGTGGATTATACTTTTGGTGTTTTTTACTTCGGAAGTTTGTTTCTGGGTAGCAGGCAACATTCTGGCTTGGTGAGGATGAAGTACACTGTCTGAAATACCCCTTCCTTGATGGAATATATGCACCGCCTTGTCAAGATACCTACTGCGGTGGTGATGTTAACTGGTTTTCCCTTTTCCCAGAGATAGAGATATTGTCAGAGGTGCTGAAAAAGACATAGAAGACTTTTCTCCTTTAGACAGATCAGTCCCTGCCAAGCCATGCACTGCTGTGGAGCCTGTGGCGTAACTGGGTTCCCCAGCAGCCCCAGCGCCACCCGATGGGGTGGCTCCGCAGCCCCGCAGGTCCTGTGTGCAGCCTTTCCTCTGCAGTGCACCCTCCAGCCTGTACACACATCCCCAGCCAGCTCTGGACGTTCAAACTCAGCACCTTGTGGTCCCATTACATGATCTGCTTGGCTTCAGGATAAACCTAGTGGCCACAGCAACTTTTTACCGTATGGCAAATGGTAACTTCTCCACGTGGACGTTGGCTTTCTGCATTTCTTGCAACTCTGTGAATAATCGAGTGAAATCATGTAAAAGTTTAGTGAAAGTAAAAGGCCACAGAAAAATAAAATCTGGAACCGTGCCCGGTAGCTGAAGACTTAAGGAACTCAGTTTAGAAGCAGAGGCTGAGCTGATTGTCTACACAGAGGAAAGTTATTAAAGTGAAAAGATATTTTCATTTTATCTGTTAAATTCATAACACAGCAAGGAATGGATGCTAGAAAAAAAAAATCAAGAATGCAGCAAACATGAAGGTGATTAATTTTGATGCTTTTCTAGAACTCAGTCCTTTCTGAACCACAAAGCCCTGAGTGGTGGAAGGGACCGGGCACCTCCTGCAATGAAGCACATGCCCTGCTCTGTGCACAGGGCAGCACTGGGTCGTGGCAGCTGTAAAACTCTGAATTTCTGGTGTCTGTCACTGGTTCTCTTTACTGTGGGGCTTGGACATCCCTCATGTTATATGGAATCAGAGGTTTTCCATGTCCATATGGAGCCATTTTGGGAGAACTCAGGGGTGGTTCCTGGACAGGACACATTGGCTTCTGGAGTTTTCCTGGCTCTGCCACATCTCGGTCGCCCTGCAGCCCCTGGCTGCTGCGCAGTGTGGCCGTGACACTGTGTAGTTGTTGTCTTTCTGATGTGAAGGGTTGGAATTGCTCAGCAGCCCCGTCTGCACAGTCTGGCGGCCAGGTGGAGGTGGTAGCCCTGACATCAAAACTCCGCTCAAAGAGATTTTCAGTTGTGTGAGGCTCTGTGCCTTCATTTAGCCATTGCTAAAGTACATTGTTTCATTACTGGGTAAAAAATGCTCAGTAGTGTCTCCCAGAAGTGTTCAAACCTTCGTTTTTGAACCTCTGTCCAAGCTTCCAAGGAATCTGACTTGGAGGAAGTCTTTTAATGGGGAGATAGACCTCCTTTTTGGAGAATTTCAGGAAAGACTGAGTCAAAACAATTGAGACCCTGAGATTAACTTAGTTGATTAGAGCATGATGCTGATAACACCAGGGTTGTGAGTTTAATACGTATGTGGTCCTTTCACTTAAGAGTTGGGCTTGATGATCCTCGTGGGTCCCTTTCAACTCAGAACATTGTGCGATCTACTTCTTTTTTCTTTCCCCCACTTGAGAGTATTTTGCTTGGGTACCTAGCTCCGTGCTCTGGTAAACATTTAAATGTGGAAATTATATTTCTTTGTTTTCTGTAGACTGTACTACAGCTGCTGCATGATAAAACAATTGACACAAATAGGGGAAAAAAAAAATACTGTATTACAGAAGTGCCAGCATGCACTTGCTATAATTAAGCAGAAGGTCTTCCTCTTTACCAGGTAGATGAGGTTGGAATTGGTTCATTACTAGAGGAGGAGGACAGAGCAACATACAGTGGCATTAAAATGAAATGCAGATCCCTTCCTGAGAGCCCAGAATGCCTTTTGCTTTAGTAACGAATATTCTGAAGAGGTCGCTTATTCTGGCTCCCAGTTCTGTTAAAATCATTCTGCTATGGTATCTGTTTACAAAATAAGGTTTGCACTCGCTTTTAATTCTTAAAAGCAGAGGAAAAACCTGAACTTGGCAAAGCCTTTTGAACTGCTGAATCAAGAACTAGCTGCTTGCAAGAAAAGGATTAAAACCTTTTAATCCTTTTGTGTAAAAAAAAAAGTGTTTAATGTGGTAGGCATGCTGGCAAAATTAATTTTCATGTTTTTTCAAGCACAAGATTTCAGTTTTGTCTGTTTCCTGGTTCTGCATATCTTAGCAGGTTCTTCACACTATGCAATATGCTTTATTAACTTCGAAGTTTTGAAGAAATTTGCAAATAACTAAATGCAGATATGGAAGGAAAAGTAAGTTACTAGGAGCAGGCACAGCTGTTCTGTGCTGCATCAGGCAGTGTGATGATGAGTTGATTTCAGAGCCCCGTAGATCGGGGTTTTATTCTCTTCTCCCTTGTACATATTATGTGCCAGAGAGAGGCAGCCTGAATTCAGGTACTGATTTTTGTGTATGATTAAATGAATGTTCTATATGTATGCATTTGAAAGGCCTTAAGTGAATGTTGTGTAAATGGTGATAATTGGAGACTGTCTCCCTGCAATCCTTTCTCAAGCTGAATAAGGTCTAAGGCCAAAGGCCCAAATGCTTAATTGTATTAAACACAGAGGCTGAAAAATTTATTAACTCAGAAAGTGTGTATTACCAAGTTAATTGGAAGTGCCTTTAAGCAATTACCAGGTGGAAATTTGACTTCAGGTTTCAGTTTTAAATTAAAGCAGAAAACCATTCTGTGAGGCTGCTGGAAGGTCTGCAGTTAGAGCAGTGCTTCTCTGCTCTCTTTTTCTGCTCTGTGTAATGCTTAGTATAAATGCTGGGAAGTGAAGGTGAACCCATATATAGCTCTGGCTTTTCCCCAAAATACGTAAGTCTGCACACACAAGCTGTGAGTGCTCTAGGGAAACGTAAAAGCAGAGGATGGGAAATGAAGGCAACCTCAGGTTCTAGAAGGATATTTTACTGGGTTGTTTTTCTGTTTTGTTTTTAATCAGTATTCTTCAGTTGTATGCAGGACTGCTTTATGCTTCTTGGAATATTTTTCTTTTTTGGTTACATGTTATTTCAGGTATTGGAAGCAAGTAAGAATGATGTAATAGTAGAGACATTGATTTGTTTCCCCCCCATGCCCCCTTGCCATGGACAAGAATCAGTCAAAGCCCAGGGATTAACCAGAGTTAGGGATTTTCTTACTAAGATGTAAAGCAACTCACACTGATAGCCAGCCAGGCACTTTGAGAAAGACATTGCAATTACAACAGCCTGAAAAAATAATGGAGAAAATTTGCCACCCTGTGTGCAAAATCTGTAGGCCCCCTGCAGATGTGATATGGAGAAAAACCTCCTCCCCACTGCGTTAAGGTCTAAGTTGTCTGCATAAAACTCCACAAATAAATCAGCACCCAGAATGTGCCTTGCACAGCATCCTTGTGTGATGGCTGCCTGAGACAATTCTGGTTCAGTATTGTCAGTTAATTTTAGGCGTTTAAACTTCGTCAACAATTTCCATGATTCATAAAGAGACAGAATTAGAAATTTACTCAAGTGCAATAGTATGATGACAGGCTGTTGCTGTAGTTTATTAATATCCAGTAATCATGGCCGTAACACTCGAGTGATCTAATGGCTTTTAACCCGTATTGCTGTGGAATAAGCAGGTTTATCCAAACATCAGCACTTAACAAGGAAGGCTGAGTTTCTGTTGGTGTAGGATTGATTTATGTGTAACTGTCTAGACATGGAACTAGAAGTACACAGGAGGTTTTAAGATGTTTCTTCAAGAAGAAATTTAAAAATACTTGATTTTGACTTAAACTTGTGAGTATAAATCCTGTGTTGGCAAAAGGGAAGAGAGGGCTTGAAAGTGCCTGTCTGGGTGTGGAGGTTCCTACTGTGTGTCTGCAGACACCTCAGCCCTGTCAAAGGCTTTGCCTTTAGATTGAGCTTACGCTCAGGAAAGAGCCTTTTTGCCAAGATGGTGAAGAAGCAGGAGTTGAAGATTGTCAGAATTTCTGAGCTTAAGTCATTACAAATGCTGATAAAAATATATGTTTAACCTTACATGTACCCTTGCGTTCTCCTTTGCTTAAGCTTACTCAGATAAACAAAGCACAGTGGGTCTTGCCTGCTGAAATGAGTGCCTTGAATCTTAGTTCAGTGTGTTTCCTGCTGATGTTTAGGGAGAAGCACAGCTTCTGCTGGATGACTGCTTTTGTTATTTCTGTAATGTAATTTTTTTACTGAAAGTTACAGAGGTCATTGAACTTGTTAAAAGATCTACTTCTTAGAACTTGAGATATTAATCATCCACTTTATTTGATTCCATTTTGTACAAACTCAAAAGTTATCTTTGAGTAACTTCATGGAAGTCAGGAGAAGGCGGCGAGGAGAAATGCAACTTGCTCTGAGATAATGTTTGTAGATTTGATTATCATGGACATGCACACTTGAAACTGGAAAACTCAACCACTAAAATTGGATTGAAATAGCAGAATCATTTGTCCTAGCTGTTGGGAATCTCTTAAGCATTAAAACGTAATAAAATAATATCATAAAAAAAAAGAGGAGATATGCAGGTAACATGAGGTAACCTGTAATTCAGATTGATCTGAGGAATATGTTGAATTCGGAGTGCCATTTTCTGTGATTGGGGTGCAGTTAAGTGGTTTTTTTAAGTGGATGGGAGAAAGGGTTATGATCCATACCCTGGATAAAAAGAAAATTGCGTAAGTATCTGAGCATGCAACACCCCACCACATACATTTGCATTTATTAAATAAGTACTTTGCACCAAACAATAAAGGACAAAAGTTTCATTTACAAAGTGCTGTCATCTTAGTGAAATAAAACCAAAATAGGAGAAGTAAGGAATGAATTAGCACTGTGCTCACTGAGACCCACAGAGGCTTTGCTAAGTTGTTGTTCAAGAAATGTTATTACAAGGCTGAAACAGGCTCTTTCTACGTATAAATTACCCAAGAATAAAAAGTGCAAATTTGAAAACTTGTATTTTGCCAGACAGTATTCCTGATAATCACAAAGGGCAGGAACTACATTTAAACAAAAAACATAAGGATACTAAACATAAAGATAGCTGGAGAGCCCACTGACTTGTCTCCTGCCCTGCAATGGATGCTTAGGAGAAGAATCACCAGTTAGCTTTCACCAGAGTATCTTTCCAGTAGGCATCCATCCATGCACAGATACCAATCATCTAGGATTATAAAGAAAGCCGAGAAAGAGAAATACTTTAGCTGTATTTAAAAGCATGGGCCACCTCTGTCTTCTAGAACACTTTATTTCCACTTCAAAGTCAGTCATGAACATGAGAAAGTCTGTGTCATTGTTGCTTTCTTCCCAGTGTTTTAACTGAGCCACATCATCATTTTTTGCATATTCGTTCTGACAGCAGCCATGTGAGAACAGTAGGTTAGTTTTACAGTGGAAGGTGAAACGCAGTTGTGTCTTCGTGTATGTGACAGGGAAGGTTAAAGGCAGGAGTTTAAACCTGAATTTCACGATTTCCAGGTTTAGGAACTGATTTCATTGTGATCTGTTCATTCCAGTATCAGTAATTTCTTCTTAGTCATTTAGCCCAGGCACGTAAATAAAATTGTCCATGCCTGTTGTATGTCCTTATCCAGTTAATCTTATATTGCAAATGTAACTTTTTTGTTCACAGAGGCGTCTACTTCCAATCTTAATTTAGCTCAAGTCATAAAAGCTTTCGGATAAAAATACAAGCTTCTCTCTCCTACAACACAAGTCTTATTTTTGGCTGCCCATCTATTTAGAGTAGCGAGAACTTGTATCATGAGGACAGAGATTTTTTTCTTCAAAATCTCTCACAGCAGGTGGGTGTTCATAGAACACTTAATTGCAGACGTGTTCAATAACACATTTTTCCTCAAACCTGTGTGCGACCCTTTGGAAAAATGGCATCCACGAGAACAGAAGAAGCTTTATGTTGCCAGTCCTTGAATTAAAATTTTTGGATGAAGTACATTTGACGTGGGTGATAAATACTGAAAATACATCAGGATTCCATTTAATTTTCCCATTTATTTTAAGAAAATGATGGGTCTTTGAAATAAAACAAGTCAACATTTGTGTATATTACATATATTTATATTGACATATATTATGCTTCAGCCACTTGAAATTTTTGGCTCTTACAGAATTACAAGAAAACATATTTTATGTGACAGTTGTGTGCTTAATGTGTATCAAAATGCAAGCATCTGTGCTAAATACCGAGGACCCAGCGTTATTTTTGAAGAATCTGGGTACTATTTAAGTCAGGTAGTGCAGATCTATTGTTACTCCTCAAAGACCATGGTTCACATAAAAGACACCTTGCCAAGTTAGAGGGAGGCTACACATCTGTCCTCGGCCTTGAAGGAAATCTGACAAGAGATACTTTTCTCCCTGGGGAAGTCCTTTGGGTTCACTAAGAAACTGCACAGCCTGAAAACAACATATGTGATGAAGTGACTGAACTCTGGAAAACAAAGGAAAACCTGGAAAATGGAACTGAAATTTTACTCTTCCGCTACAGATGTCTGGTAGGGCAGATTTTAAAGCAGGTGCTGAGGTGGTTTTCTGATTTATTAGAGTTGTTTCACAACAAATTTTCCAGAATAGTAGGGAGCAACAGTGATTTTATATATAACATACAGGTGAGAGAGGCATCTTCATGGCTGCCTATGCCTGGCTCTGAGGTGCCCTATAGGAAAAGTGTCAGTGGCTCTCCAGGAAATCCGAGGTTCTGTCTTTGAGGGCTTCAGGTTCTCCTCTGAAACCCATCACACTTGCTTTCGCAGGGAAGGGCAGGCAACAGCCATATCCTTTAGAGCATACCTAACTGTCTCTGGCTTTCTTTGCACATTCTTGTGGACCTTTTAAAATACAATTCAAAGGAGCTTTTCCTTTGAACGTGTCACACACCCAGCTCAGGACATTGCATGAGTTTTCTGCTGTTTTTCCAGGATAGTTCAGTAGAGAAGTGTGTGCCTAAATCTCTGCAAGCATCTTGTCCATGCCATGAGGCCCTCCTTGGGATTCACTTTATAGGATTATACACAAATCTGTGCTTGCTCGGCAAGTGGCTTTTTCACCACTACCAAATCTGAAAGGATAGTTCTTTCCTTCTGAAATGTTGTTTTTTGGTTTTATTTTAATTTCTCAATGGGGAGAGCATGTCTGAGCAAGTTGTTATTTTTCTGCCCCCAGCCAAATAAGATGAAGCCAGTTTCTTACAAGAGAAAGAAATACTCTATTTTTTACAGTCTTCCTCCTCAGAACTGTGTTGTTCCCATAAGCTTTCTAGAATAATTTAGTTTTGAGCAAAGACCGAACAGGGAAAATTTCAGCCAAGGTGAAAGTTTTCCCATTCTCCTGCCTCAAGCTCATGAGTGAACCGAAACGAGAGCAGTGACTTCTCCTGGTGTAATAGGAGCTTGATTTTGAAGTGAAGAGCAAGAATTTCTTTAGAGGGGTGAATGTGCTCCAGAGATCTGTCACTGAGCAGAGAGGCTAGGGAGAAAAAGACTGGAGTAGTTTGGACTTACGGGAACCATGCCAGTCTGGAGCTGTTACTCCATGTGATGGAGTAAGTGAAGGTGGGTGCGATGGGCACCCAGCCATCCAGCACCTCTCCCTTCTGTCATCTAAGACTTGCTCAGGAAGTTCTCTCAATCTGATATTTCAGAGATTTGTCTTTGAAATACAGTAGCTCTTTTTCCTTTCCCCCCTACCCTGCCACCCCACCCCTTAAGCTTTCAACAGAAAATCTTCAGCTTTGGTCCGTAGGTTATCAGGGAAAGGACAGGTTTTCACTGCAAAAGACACTTCAGTTCCTTGTGTTTATTTGTAGCATGTTTGAGCAACAAACAGTTAAATTAAAACTTCATACATGCATAATCTTCTATGGACACTCTGATCATTTTGAACTTAAGGAAACGGAAAAGATGACATGTTACTTCTGTATTTTCAGTACATCCTTATTTTTTCTAACTATTTCTAGCGCTACCCTAAGAGTGCAAATGCTCAAAAGGGGCTAAAAAAGACATCTTGTACCATGATCTGGCCCTATCCCCAGTGTTGCCCCTTGGAGGTAACTAGCGATAGTCTCATGGCTGCTTCCTCTGGGCAGTAGAGACATAGAGATGTTGGTTGGAGGGAGGATGTAGAGGTTGTCTAGTCCACTTAACATGCATTTTGCACAGACACCAAGACTTTCGTGGATGCCCTGTTGCTCTTGTGTTAGCTCTCCCTGAGATAAGTTTTGGGATTTGCTGTAATAGTTACCAATCAGTATGAAAATATGTATGCTCATGCCCGACTCTATTGTCCTGGGGCCAGGACTCAGGATTATAGGTTTGTGTAATTAGTACTTTCCTTCCATTTCAAAACTTCAGGGCATAGAAATGCTTAAAATGCCTGTGTAGAAATACCCTTTCTTAGTCTGAGAATTTGGTTTATATACAGGTGTACTTCTGTGACCAGTCTCAAAGGATTTAGATGGTTTCCAGAAATCAGTGTCGCCCAATTAAATGTGCAGGGGAAAAAAATTCATTGCAACCATGTAAAATCAAGGCAGCAGGGCTTTTTAGATTTTACTGTAGGTGAATGTTCAGTTTCCTTTTGTTCTGGTCTTAACAGTATTGATTTTTTTAAAATGTACAAAAGTAAAATAAGCCCTCAGTGTATGAGCTGGGAAGTAAGTATAAAGTTAGAGACCTAATTACATTGTATTCTTCAAGGACAAAAGTTTTTGGATTCTGCTGTATTTGCCATTCGAAAAAAATTACACTATTTTACTAAGATCACAGAGTAAATAACAGAAAATCAGAAAACCAAATCAGCTGCTGAAGTGCAGTACAAGGCATCAGCTCAGCACACTGCATAGCAAAACAGTCAATCACAATGCCATCACTAGCAGCCTGAATGGTAAATTAACATTTCTCTGGAATAGATGAGAGGTGAATAAACAGAGATATATGTAAATACAAACTAAGTAGAAATAGACATGATTATAGATGAGTAAATATGTGGAATCAGCACCCATTAAGCAAGCAGACTTAATAATTGCTTGCTGTTCATGTCAGGACAATGTGCCAAAGCCTTTAGACAGCAGCCATCATGTCTTAAAAGGCATTTTCTGTGTTTTGAGCACAGTCCTGGGGCTCTCTTGACCAAGGATAGGAAAATTCAATTTGTGAGGAATATCTGTGGTGAGGCCATGTCTGTGGTCCTTCACAGAAGCTGGTTGAGGACAGAGCATGTGTATTCATTTCTGAGCAGGCAGTGCTGACCTTGGTGGATCCGCCGTCCGCCATGGCCTTTTGGAAGTCAGGCTAAGCCAGAAGCAGTAGCAGAGGTCCAGATCTGCATTGTAGTGTCTCAGCTGTGACCTCCAGATGGGCTGAGGTCCAGGCTGACATGTGGGTCCTTGGTGGCTCCCCAGCTCATGAGCACAGCCCATGCTGAGCATCGGATGCTGCAGGTTTTGAAGGGTACTGCTGTCCTGCTCACCACCAGTCCCCTCTGCTTTGTGTGACTCTTCAGGTGCTCTGGCCTTGTCCCTCAGTCTGAAACCAGTGGGCTGACCTCGGCCAGCTGCAGGCCTGGCGGCCAGGAAATTCCTGCTTCACTGTGGTGTCTCCATGGAGGGGGAATACTTGCTCAGGCACCTGGAGCTCCTCATGCCCCTCTGGCTGGGTGCTCACAGGGCTGTTTCTCACACCTTTGACCTCATTCCTCACAGCTGTGAGGTGTTTTGCCCTTTCTTAACCTGTTCACACAGAGGCACCGCCATGACAAGCCTGGCAATGAAGTACTGTGGGGCCGTGGGGTGACTGCTGTGTCCAGCACAGGGCAGCCCTGACCTCTCCTCAGAAAGACCATTTTGCAGCATACCCCGACACCCCTCACAGCTAGTGGTGCCATGTGAGAGAAGCAAGAAGCACCCTGGGCCTTTGGCAGTCTCCCTGGCCTGGGACACATGCACTGGAGCAAGGCCGAGCCTGGTCTCTGGGTTTTGTCAAAAGCAGGGAGGATTGAAGTAGTTCAGTTGGTCGAGTGGCTGTGTGTGTTGTCACACCATGCCACGCTGCTGGGACAGGGGTCAGCGTAAGCAGTTAGTGTGGGCTTACCAGAAGGTGGAACTGGGGTCAAGGAGGTGCCACAGTTTCAGCAGTCTCCAGTTGAAGGGTGATGTTGTGCTCCATGACTGCTGAGGGAAAGGTGCTGTCTTCAGGGCTCCTGAGCGCTGCCTGATCCTGCCCTGAGTCACCTGTGCTCTGCGCCCTGCTTGGAAAAGAAGAAGAAAGCATCTTTCTGTCAGTTTATGAGTCCAAATCTGTTCTTCAGAGGCTTTGGTGACCCTGGAGCTCCTTGTTAGGGGTTCAGGTGCCAGTGTCTGGAGGCAGGGAGGGGAGGTGAAAAGGGTGAGGAGCAGAGCACTGCCCCTGCCCTCTTCAGTGGCTGCCACTGCCTGCCTGGCTCAGCTGTAACTGCAACTGCACCTGTAGAATTTAAATCTCTCCTGTATTAGGAAAATGCATTTAAAGGCTGTCTTCTTTTGGGATCACTGAATTTGTATCATTCCTAGATCATGGAAATTCAGCTCTCAGTTTGTCTAGAGTTCAAAGCACCTGGGCTGACAGATGTCATCCCCCTCTCCCTCAAGCACACACTCGTGGACGTGTCTAGAATGTGAAGGTGTGGAACCACCAGCAGCTCTGCTAGGGTCACTGGTTTGTTGGGGTTGAACAGGTTTCTTCTCTTACGTGCTCCTTTCTACGTGCCAGCAGCTGTCTCTGACCTGTTTATAGGTCAGGTTCATCTTTGAAGTGGTTGGTCAGAATTGTCTTTGAAATATGGCCATAGTGTCACCTATGGAATGGCATCATGGGTGGACTCTGTTAACTCTTCCCGTGGAGTTAAATGTTTTAGTGTTTTATAGGAATATGGGATCATCAAATGCTTCTCACGAGGACAAAGCAGTGCTTCAAGATGATCCTTGGTTCACATAGTGCAAAATTTTCCCATACAGCGAATATAGAAGAAAAATACAGCCATTCAACCTGGATGCATAGTTTTATCCATCTGAATGTTATGTAAATCTTGTAGACACAGCTCTGTTTTAATGGCATTTTAAATTGATTATTTAAATGTTGCATGATACTTTTTTCATTTCTGCCCAGTCTTTTATGCCTGAATGCCACTTTGGTTTCTTTTCTTAACAAGCATAGGCTAGCCTCTGCAGGTTTCCAGATACTTAAACTGTAGGATTTTTATGTCAGTCCACATTTAACTGAAACTAAAGGTTGTTATTTGTGTACTTAAAACTGAATCGGTTAATTTTTATGGATGTGTTAACAGCTTTCAGTAAAACTAATGTCAAGGTATGGTACATTTCATAGGTTTGGTGTGTCAGCTGTTCTGTAATTTCCAGTGCTATGACCATGGTATAAACCTGCAAAAATCCATTTATTAAAAAAATAAGCCGTAAAAATGGTTCCAAATTGTCACATACCTGAATGAATGCCCTGGGGGCAGGAGGGGAGCCTTCTATTGCCCTCATTTATAGGCAAGCCAGATGGACTTTATTCATTTCAGGAGAAAAAGGTACTCAAGCAGAAACTGTCCTTGTCATGTTGCAGTCTGCACTGAATTTGTGTGGCCAAGGCCATTCAACCTGGTTTTGTAGTAAGAGCACCATTTGTCTTATTATTTAGATTAACATGACACATTCCATGCTTGTCTGATGTTATGTCCTCATGGGGGTGATCTGGTTATTTTTCCAGGCAAGCCAACGTTTATGAAGGCTCCTGAAGATCAGATTGGGATTTCTGGAGGAGTGGCGTCTTTTGTGTGTCAGGCAACAGGAGAGCCCAAACCTCGTATCACGTGGATGAAGAAGGGGAAGAAAGTCAGTTCTCAGCGGTTTGAGGTAATTACCAAAAGGAGGGGGGGACGGAAAAAAATTCGGTAAACAATCTAATCCTCACAGGTTTTAATTGCACAGTAATCATCATTGCAACCTGAGTATCTCTTCGTCACTACAATACAGAGTATAGAGCTTTAGCATAAAGCAAGTTTCCATCCCTGCAGCAGTGCAATCTGTAGAGGAGGTGGTGTCCTTTGAGCATGATGCTGGAAACACACCAACAGGACATCCTCCTTCAGATGGGAGACTGGGGTTTACAGAGAATTGGATTGCAGATAAGAGTTGGATCTAGAAGTATTTTTCTGTTTTCATTGTCAGAATTTATAAGGCACCTCTTTGACATGCTATCTCCATGGAATTCAAAAGTGAGATGTCAAAACACTACTGGAAATCTTTCTAAGTGCCATCCCTCCCACAAAAATGTACTTGGAAGGGGAATGGTGAAGGGTTAATTGACTTCTCTGTGAGGTAAAGTATGACAGAAGGGCAGGGAGAAGAGCAAGTATCAGAAACATCTTTGAAAAGGGGTCCAATTTGGTTTATATTTTACATAGCAAATGTATTTTCACTGACTTTCTCCACCTTTTTCTCTGCTTTCCTTTTTTGGTGTTGGGCTCCCTTCTCTAAAACTGCCCTTGCAAATGTGACCCTTCTACAATTCTTCTGCCTTTCCTCTAATCCCATCTTTGATGTTTTTGCTTTTCTGACTGAAGCACAAGATGACTTTGCTGCCCAAAATGGATTGATTCAAGTCACCAATTTTAATCATGATTTCGTATGTGAGCAGAAAACCTTGATTAAAGTAATCAATTTTAATCTTGTTTTACATTGTTATTTTTTCCTGCTAAAGGTTTTGTTGTATAGTACCTATTTAAACATTCTAATTTGTAAGTAGATACACCCTTTATAGTGAGTTTGGTGCTTGTCGTGGCTGATCAGAGGGCTATGCCATATTATATGCATTTATATGAGCAATTTCATACCTTTGTTCAGTTTGGATACATAGTTTGTGTCAGGAGATAGTGAATAATTTTTTTTCCTAAGTAACTATTATTTCATTATTAGTCTCAATTAGGTAAAAATTGGAAGTAAGTTTAAATGGAGAAAAAACCAAATCTGATGTACACATGCTAAGTTGTCACACAGAATAGGTATCCATGGTTAGCAAATGCCCCCCTTAGTAGTTGTAGCTCTGTTCCTATCACACAGTGTTTGTTCAAAGGATCGTGAGGGCAAAAGAGTTTTTCCACTGTTTCATCTCTTAGCTTTTTAGTCCTTATCACTGAAGTAAATTAATCTCTATAGCTGACTTTGTCTTGTTTTAAAATTTAGCAGTAGCTCTGTCTTTTGTAAAGATTTAGCATAGTGTCACAGTCTCATATTTAATTTAAAAATTAGTATTGAAAAAAGAATTAGTTCTTTAAAGTGTATTGTGGTGATATTCATATTTCTCTTTCATATCTATCTTTTCTGACTGTATTAGGGGTTTCTTCTTGAAACAGAAAGGCATGAAACTTTCAGCGTGAGAAATAGCAGATTTTTTAGTGGTCTTGATTACCTTTTGATTTCTTCCTGTTTCTCCTATCACAGCAGAGACTTGTGGTGCGTTGTTTTCCTCCTTCCTGTTCTCTCTCTTTTGATCTTTATGCTGTGGGAAGTGCTCCTAAACAGGCCCTTTAAAATAGGGTGGAAGTTTTGCATGGGAGTGGTAGCACAGGCCCTGGGCTGACATCCGTATCTGGAACGAAGGATCCCTTAAGTCTCTTCGTCTCCCCCTCAGTTCCCAAGGGACAGGAGTGGGTGGCATCTGCCTTTCCCTCATGCTGTCACCATCTGCAGATCAGGTAGTATTTCCAACTTTTGCTGTACTCTGTAATAGGAGAAGGGTGAGTTTGGCATTAATAGTGGCTTGAGGCTGTGCCTTCACAGCCTTGCTGTTAAGAAATAGCATATAGTGATCCTGCTGCAAACTAATAAATACCTTTTTCTTCCACGTATAAGTCAGAGTAATGCATTTTACAGCTTAGTAGGATGGATGGAAGGGCAATGATTTATTAAAGACTTAATTTATTATGCTGGGGAAGGAAGTGTAATTACATCATTGTTGATTGTGCCAGAGTTGCAAAGTACCAGTGCTGAGGGACATTAAAACCCCTCACTCTGCTGGAGTTAGCATGCACTGTAGGTGCTTGAGGTTTTATTCAAGTTTTGTTACTGTTTCCCTGGCAATCCCACAGGAGTATATCATTCTCCTCTTCCATCAAGGTGAAAGTTGGCACTAAATTGTTATCAGTGATTAGTGAAATCATTAGTGCAAATATGGCTCAGATGTTTTAAATCATCAGATTCACATCTTTATTACCAGGTTGATAATTTGTCAACCTTAATTGATCCATAAAGAACCTCATTGGATCCTCATTTTTTCTGGCCTCCTCCGAGGACAAATATGCTCTTGACACTGAAATTTTGTGTTACTGGATTTGGAACACTGAACTTATATTTTAGAGCTCACAGGGCTTGCTTTGTTTTGTTTTTTGTTTTTCAACCCCTGGATTGCTTTGATTTTCAGTGTTTGTTGAAGAACATACCACTAAAGAAGTTCTTTCTTTTACTTTTCAAAGGTTATTGAGTTCGATGATGGATCAGGATCAGTTCTGCGGATACAGCCCCTGCGTGTTCATCGGGATGAAGCAATCTATGAGTGTACAGCCTCCAATAGTGTGGGGGAGATAAACACGAGTGCCAAGTTAACAGTGTTAGAAGGTAAGGGGAAGTTTTTGCATGCCTTAAGTGGCAGGAGATGTGGCTTTGGCAGCTACATGTTGATGTGGTGCATTTAAATAGCGTGGTGATATTCTAGCTTGATTTGGTGAAGCGTTGTTCTTCCTGCACCAGTTGCTATAATTTTTCCTGTAATAGAACCTCGTATTTTTGAGACAATCATGGAAGGATTGCAGATTCTGAACTTTCTTTAGAGTGGTTTTGTTTTCTGATTGAGAGGTGTCATTTCTGACTTGGAGGGCTGTCTACAGAGACGTTTGTATACTTTTCTCATCTGTTTGCTTTCATATAATACCCATCATCAGGGTATCCAGGTATTGTATCTGACAATCAGAAACTTAATCTGTGTTGCTGCACCTTCTGGATTAAATCAGCACATAGATTTTAAGGTTACTCTGAAGGTTTTGAATTTGATGTGAAATTTAGTTGTGTTTATTTTTCACTATACTCACAACTTGTAATTCTGTTTCTCCTGTTAAAGAATAGATTTTCCTCCTTGTCTGCTATATGAGCAGGTTTTATTTTGCTTGCTATGTTGTTTCTGCTAAATGGAATATTTTGTGGAAAAACTGTTTATTAGATATAAACAGACTTGTGAACAGTTGATTTTTTTAATATTAAATCGTCAGAATTATTGTCTTTTAAAGAAAGGTGGGGTTTTTCCAGCACATCAGTGTGTTCTATCATGATTTCATAAATGTACTGAGGTGTTACAAATCTGGGGCATTTGGCTGAATGGATTTTTACCCCTTGCATTTTTACCCCTTACAAGCAGGAGAAGGCTTAGGTAAATTACTTCTTGTTCATAGATTGATGTAGAAACTTCTAAGTAATGAAAAAACTAGACTGGAAAGTGTTTATTGTTGTAGGATTTTGAATAACAGGAGAGTGGTTATCCCAGTGTCACATGAGTGTGCCAGCCACATATGACAAGTTGCCTATTGTTCCTTGTTCTCCCATCCCCATTTGTAGCAGAGAGGTAATCATATTTTCCTCTCTGCTCTGTGACAAAGAATACATTAAATAACTGTAATGTGCTCAGGCAGCGTGGTGATGGGAATCATAGAAATCATTCAATTCCTGATGTGATTGTGTATCTTTTTTCTGGAGGTGGGGCATCTTAAAGATCAGCTTGCTCTCCAGTAATAGTATTATTAAGAATAGGATAAAAAGTGCTATAGACTTGAAAATTATTGGGGGACAAAAATCACATTCTTTTTGTTACTTCTTGCCTTTGCAGCTGTGTATGCAAGTGCACAAAGCTCAGTGGAGCTCTTTCAGCAGTTTACGTGCAGATCTGCATTTAAATGCTTCCTGCAACTGGATTTTTGTGATATTGGATGGTTGAATACCAATCTCTTCCATGCACATTCCTGTTTCCTTTGGTTGTAGTTGCCTTTCTGTATCTTGGATATGTATGCATATGCACACACGCACTAATAATTTATTTGCTCTGTGTTAAGTGTTCAGAGGCCCACAGAGACATGCCTTGCATCAAGGAGCACAACAGTATTTCTTAGCTCCATGGTGCTCCTGCTGATTTCCTGATGAGGTAAAACTTGCAGACCACCACATAAATAGGGAATGTTAGGAAACACCACAGACAGGAAAAGACAAGCAGGCACACAATTTAAGAGCTGCAGAAGCAGAAGTCAGTAGCAATCAAGCACCAAGCCTGCTTTTCTGTTTGGAAAACTCCTTTAATTGGGAGTAATGATAGTTGAACATGATCCCATAAGGTCAAAAACGATCTGCAGGCTGGGGGGGGGCTATGTTTTCCACTCAAACGGAAGAGTATCGACCCCTTGCTGGGCACTCCTGTAATGGGCAAAATTAAGAAACATTTGCTGCCTAACAATTTGTATGTGCTCATGCATATAGAGCTGTGAGCTTGACTGCAAGGATGAAGAGCTACATGTGCGTTTTATGTTGGCTTACCTGACAAAGAAGATTAATTCTGTTATGATACACATATATTTTAGAAAAAATGTTTCACATTTCCCTTTTCTGAGACTTTTCTACAGACAGCTCTGTAATTTTTCAGTCATGTTATCTTATTTTTCTGCATTGTCTGATAGAGATTATGATGTTTCTGTATTTCGTGAATATGATTTTTTTTTTATTACTGTTAATATTCCTTTGTTTATGTGTTGGCAAAGTAAATACTGCAACTCGGTGCCCTGGTTGTAGTTGTTTACTCTCAATGGCTTCCAGAAAATAGTGCTAAGTGCCCAAGTTCTCTGCCATCACTTTTTTAACATTAATTTTGTAGAGGTATTTGAAAATGACACATTTCATGTGGAACCCTTAATACTCTCAAGACTGTCAACTAGGATTGGATTTTTCCCTCTGCTTTTGGGGTTAAAATAATTTCTGTAATTGGTCTCAGATGGCAGTTTGAATGGTACAGACATTCTGCACTTCCTTTCAAGAATTTGACTAATGCAGTGGTCCCTGGTGCATGACAAAGCTTATCATAGACGTCCTCATGGTTACATGCTGCTAATACACAGCATGTATTGATTTTTACATTAAAAATCCTTTATAACAAATTTTAATGTTCCTTCACAATTTGCCTTTAGAACACAGGCCTTAATATTAAATCCAGAAGTCACAGTTAGGATTCAGCAGGCTGTTATTAGATGTCTTTGTAGCCAACTAAGCTGGAACTTTATTTTATTTAGATTTCTGCGATGTTTTACAGATCAGAAGCAGGTTATCCTTTCTAATAACCAGCTTATTTAATTCTGAATATTAAGAGAGAAGCATGAGTCCAGTCTTCTGGGAGAATCAGGAATTCTCTCATAAGTGAATCTCTTTTAACAGTTTGGTTTCCTACTGCCCTTTTATTCTTTGCTTTCATGTCACTCATTTTTCCCTTCTAACTGCAGATCTGTTGTGACCAAACTATGTATACTTTGTGTAACTGGAAATTATTTCTCCTGTTGATAGTAGAAGAAATAGACATGCGTATACCTTCTCTTCTCATTTCTCCTGGGTAGCTGATAAGCTGAATTATGTATGAGTCATATTGAACATTTCTATCTTTTTTCCAATTATGACCTGAAGCAGCACAGAAGTATGTTTCTGCTTGGCAGAGGAGGAAAGCAGTGCAGGGAGGGGGAAGGCTAGAATCAATAAGCTGACCCACATTCTCAAGAAAAGCCTCAGGGACGGTTAGTGGCACTAACAAATTAATAAATATATTATTCAGTGGTAATGTTGAGAATTACAGAACATTTTAAATAGGGAGGTTATATGAAATATAAGTAGGAAGGATGCCAGCATGCAAGAATGTAGCAAGAAGCTGATGGCAGGAGTGCAGAAGTCTGTGATGTCCTTCCATGAGACTGCTTGTACACTCTGCATTGCAGCTGTGTTGGGAAGGGTGATGGTAACAGTGTTTGTCTCTAGTTGCCTGTACACCAAAGGATGCCTTCAGTCTGTTTTCCAGCAGTTTCCACCCAACGGGAAGATAAGGAAAAGCAGTGGAAAAAAAGGTCTTCAAGGGCCAGGGAGAAGTATATTGATTCTTTGGGAGAGAAAGGAAACTCAAATACAAAGTATGTTATCAGTCCCTTCTCCCAGGACTTTACAACTGGGACATTCAGTTTTGATTTCCAGAACTGGAAAAAAAAGTTAATTGCAACTGGTCCTTTAATGCTTTACAAGCAGTCTTTTTTCACTCTCTTGTAATCCAGAGCATACAGTCATATCCAAGTAACATTAAATATATTCAGTTTAATTTCCCTTTGTTTTTAAGTAGGTTAAATGAAAATACCATCTCCAATTTCCATTCTAGATCTGTGCAAATCCCCTATGCCTCTATCCCAGACTCCTAATCATGTGGCATGTAGTTAGTTGCCTGGAGAGTGCTGCCAGGCTCCACAGGAGAGCAGCTCCTGGTAAAGAGGACAGACAGAAGAGCCAAGGAAGAGTTGCTTGCACAGTCTCGAGGTAACCTGGCAAGTTAGTTTTGCTGGCTGGCTTTGTGCTGACAGAAGTTAAGGAAGTTTTGGAGCGTTTCACTGCAGCCCTGGTGGTGTGTTTTACCATGAACGGAAACATCCTCGTGGTATCAACATTGGGCTCAGCACAAATCCAAAACACAGCCCCATACAAGTTACTATGAAGAAAATTAAGCCTATCCTAGTCAAAACTAGAACACCTAGAAAGTTCCTGAGTGCAGCAGTTGTCCTGGGGTGGCAAGCACTTCTAGCATATCATAATTTGCTGTTTACTGAACCATGTCATGAGCTTAATTTCTTTCACCATCTGCCAGCTGCATTCCAGTTCCTGTGGTTACCCTGTTTGAAATGCTGTAAATGGTAAACATTTGACTGTTACAAATGATTTCTGTAGAGAGCTAGATCTCAGAAGGCCTGAACCAATATGCCCTTTTTGTAAACATTCATCTAAAAGTGATTTTTGTCATTGGAATAGTAAACAGAAGTTAGCTATGTTTAATCCTTGTTTATGTTTGGTTAGTTACAAAAGGATCAGTAGGATCACTGTACTTTGGCTTCATTGCTTTTGTACCTTTTTGCCAGAAAGAATTTCTTGCAATTTGTTGTAAAACTGAAACAATTATGAAATGGAAATTTCATCTATTTGCATGCACTCATTCTGACTGTGTAAATAAATTAAGGCTCCCTGTGCTCTGCTGCTCCTGGGATTGGTACTATTCTCTTCGTGTCCCTGGTCAGGAGAGGACAGGTCTTTCTTCTACACGTTTCACGTTAATTAACTGTTCCAACGCCCTTTGGTCTCTCTCTGGGAAGAAAGTCTGCTGTGATCCTACTGCAGAAGTCCTACTCCTGTTCTCAGCTCTCTACACAGGCAATCCCAATAGCACTTCCTTCCCATAGGAGGCAGGCCGTTCATGGACCTCTGCACCTATTGCTTTGCCAAGAGCTCCAGTGCAGTGAGACTCCATGTGCTTCCCTGCTTAGGAAAATGTCCTAACATGCAGTGATGAAAGAGCCTGAGTCTGTCTCTTTTCATTGGGTCTTGGCATGTCCCATACCTGTTAAAAGGAGAAACATTAAGTCAGCTACTCATGGTGGCCTCCTTGCAAAGTTCAGATTGTCACCTAAAAGAATCTAAATCTGAGCTCATGTGGACTTGTGCTATTAAGGCGTAAACAGTGTTTACAAGGAAAGAGTGCATTGTGCTGCCTGGAAGCAGGTTGCCTGGTATTGGTTGGGTCAATTCAGGAGCCCTGTCATCATACTGACAACTCCAGTTATTAGCCAGTTATTTAGCCTTTTAGTGTGGCTTAAAGGATCCTCCAAGGGGAAAGAGGTCCCACTTGGTACAGAAGATTGAGGAGAATCTGTCTTTAGTTTCAGTTAGACCAAGGAAATTTACAGAGGCTGTTATACTTGTATCACCATTATGTGCCATGCTGCCAAAACCTAGACTGCCGTGGTATCTGAAAAACTGTTTCACCTACTTAAGTTTTGGTATCTACAGAGCACCTATCATTATAATCCAGGTGTGAAACTCCTGGTTCTATGCAAATTATATTTATTTGCTGTCAAAGATTGGATTCAGTAACAACATTGGTCCTGCTCTTACAGTTTATTTTTATAGTATTTAACAAGAAGGACTTTCTTGGCTGTGAGTGGAAGACAAAGAAGTAATTTTCTTAGGTGACGAAAAGTTTTAACAGTTGTTGGTCTCTCCTTCAAACAGAACAGTCAGCAGATCTTTAGAACCTATCAGAACCAAATGTCATAATTTCCATTTCTTATCTCTGTTTAAATGATTAACTAATGGCACATAACCATGTAATGTATCCATGATAGCAAGTTCCCTCAGAAGACTGCCATGCACTAAGGTTAACATCCAGGTTCATTCCACAAGTTTATGAAGCAAGAAATACAACCTTTGAAAAGTTTTATATGAAATATCACATTGTTAATGCCAAGCTGAACCCTTTGGAGCTGTGCACTCCCATAAAACCTCGTGCCTGAATAGGTACTGACCTCTTAATCTTGAGAACGTTTTTCTTTTGCAGCAAATGGCTGTTTCTGCATTTTACCTCTCAAATGAGGTCCTGTGAGATGACATCTGCAATGGGATGGGGTGTTGTCACATTCTCAGCAGCAAGTTTAAGTGGTGTTGCAGTGCCCAAAAGCAGCACCTGTGATTTGGGAAGGACTTTCCAGATAGAAACAAGTGAACTTTAAGTGTCAAACAAACAAGAATAGGAGTATATTCTACAGAATTCTGCAAAAGCTGTAACACAGGGTTTATATTGCCAAGTAGCTTGAAGTTGTAATTGTGCGGTTCTCTCCTGTAAAAGACTTCTCAGAGCTTCTTGTCTCACATAATTGATTTATTCCAAGTTTATTTAGCAGTTTATAAGTTCTGACTTTTGTACTGGAAATCATGTTCAGCTAAGAAATTTTGTTGCCAGTAGCAGTTGTCACAGTTTTATTTGCTCCATTTCTGAAGTCCCTCATGAAGATATTCAGAAATGTGAATGTTTATTCAGAGCCTTGTGGCAACCCACTGGTGTCTTCTGTCTGTTATGAAAATGAATAATTAAGTCTTGGGCTTGTTTCCTCTTTTTTCTTGGGCTCAGGGTGTTGAGACAGTTTGATTCTCACTCTGTGTTACCTCAGAGCTTCTTGGGAGATTGTCATGAAAAGTGTGTCAGGCTGTTCTGGTGCTGCTCTGCTGTCCAAATGTTCAGTCTATTCCAATAGGTAAATGAGGCACAAGCAGATTAGTTTAACTCTCTGGCAGGGATGTGCTCATGCAGGCAGATTTCTGTCTTGCTGGAGAGGTGTCCCTGTGGGTTGCCATCTCCCAGCTGAGACCAGGGATGGCCAGATGACTGCTTCTGCCTCTCTGTTCCAGTTTGAAATCAGACAGGTTAGATTAAATTGTCTGTGGTTTAAACTAATCTATTTTGACTCTCTGTTGGAACAGATCATCGGTCCCAGCTGGGAGGCAGCAGCCACCAGCACTGCCTTTCACGTCACTGCAGAAAGGCTGGCATTCCCATGTGCCCTGACCCCCATGGCCACAACCATGTCTGGAAAGCTTAGACAGCACTGGGATTTTGATGGTGTCAGTAGGCACCTGGTAAACCAGGGGCAAAACATGGCACAAGCCTAGGCTACAAGGAGTGGTAGTCTAAAAACAGCAGGAGAGTGGAGCAGCAGAGTGAAGGGTGCCAAGGAGGAGATGCAGGTCCTGTAAAGTTCTTGTACTAGATATTATGGAGGAAGAAAAGGCAAAAATAACATACGTGTAATTAAAAGATTGTAAATTCTAAGCAGGTTATTTTGTTGGGAAAATGAGTGTTTAGGTCCTGGTTAACCAGAAACTGGCCAACTAAGCCTCCCCTTGCTGTAAAAATCCCTACATGAGTTTCATGGGGGCCAGTCTTCTTTTTGATCCTCCTGGCCTAAGTGCTTCCTTCTATTCTGCACCTGTTCCTGTTTGATTTCAGGGACTTTTCTGAACATGCTCTACTAGAGATGTGCACAGAAGGAGTCTTGCAAAGGCCTTTTCAAAAGCACTGATGAATGGATAAATTTTGGAGATAGACCTTTGAATGTACTCTAGAATCATAGCTGCTTTTTTGATTCAGTTGGTCACTGGCTAGGATTAACTTCTCTGCATTTCTCTGATGCGCTCACACCTCTCCTCTCCTCTTGTTTCCAAGCAATATATGCCAGGCTTATAGCAAAAATTCTAATTATTTCTTATCTTTATTCATATTATTCCTGTCACTTAAGGTGATTTGGCTCTTCTGACTTGATTTTTTTAAACTGTCTTTATTTACAGCATCTCCACAGCACTGTCAATTTAAGACGCACCTTTTGTGCAAAGGCTGCTAATAAATCTCGTAATTTCAAAACTGATGTTCAAGGAATTTGTTGAGAGAGACCATTATTGCACAACTAATAAAAAAATAGCAAACACGAGAGTGGAATTGATTAGGTGACAATGAACCCTGATTTGGCTCTCCAAATGTTTATTTGGTAATAACCAAACTTAGTTTGCGTAACTTAGTCTGAGGATGGACCTAGTGACTCTCAGATAATAAAATTATTCTGGAGGACTGGCAGCCAGAAGAAAATATTTTTATTAACTGTGTATGCAGGGTTCTATAAGTCTTTCAGAGAAGGAGAAAAAAGACATGAAACCCCATAATTATAAATTAATCATTTCCTTATTGTAAAAGGCATTTAATGGAAATTTTTTTAATTCATCTGGAGCACGCAAATGAGAACTTAATTCTTTTAGATCATTTCTGTAACTGTAAACCTTGTCAGAATAACCCACACACACATTTCTTGTCAGATTTAACATCTACTGGTGTCCATCAGAAACTAAAATAGTAGGTCTTTATCATCAGATGTTTCAAAAGACCTTTCTTACTGCTGGATCTCTTTCAAGATGCTTTGTTCTGAGAGTGTCTGTAGCAACCTGTTATTGACAGATGTGCTCTCTGTAGCTGGTATGTCAGTCCTGCTGCTATCTCCTGCTGACTAATAAAGTTTGTTGCTGGTGTGTATTTGTAGAGTCTTTGAAGTCTGTTAGGTTGTGGAATAGCCTTCTGAAAGAAGTAGTAACTCATTGCTTAACTACTGGAAATTAATGGGAAATGCTACTTGATGATGCCCCATGGATTATCTGCTTTGCTTCCAAGGAAAAAAGGGAAGGACAAGATCAAGGTGTCTGGAAAGCCTTTCTGAGGTCTTAACTATTTTTGCAAAATTATCTTTTGTATCTGCTCATAACCAAGAGACTGCCCACAGCTTAGTGACCTGTTGTCATTCAGTGGCATCCATGGCTTACACAGGCACTTAAGATGGTGATCTTCTGTACCTTCTTTTGCAAAAGTGGGAGATTATATCCCCTTGATAAAACTGGGAGAGTAAGTTCTTAAGTGAAAAATGGAGCTTGGAGAGTACAGAATGTGATAACCATGACTGTGGGGAATGCAGTGCTTACTGCTACAAAAGCAAAAACTCTGTGTGCAAGGAAGGTTCCATCCAACTGTCTTATGTTCATTGTCTTATCTTTTTCCTCTCTCTAAAAAAATAAAGTCACAGCCCCAACTAAGTCATTCTTGGAGAAATCAAAATTTTAAAATGGAAGCCAGAAAAATGTGAAACTGGAATATAAGTGCATGCTAATAAATCTGGAGCAACAACAGCTGTTCAGAAGAGAGCATGTCCATTTAGGGAGTACATTTGTTTATTACTGTACCTGTGGAAGAGAACATTCAACTGTGTTTTAACTTCCAAGTATTTTAACTTTCTCTCCTGCAGAAAAAGGACAATCACATAACTGCTGCTGATGGGCTACCTTTTGGTCTTGGTCGAGATACACAAAACAAAGCGGGTTTGCACTGAAGCCCTGTAATATTGATGATTCCAATAGCTGTTTTCTGTGTCTGATGCTTATTCACAAGTCCTACATCTAGTTGTCCTTATGATCTCTTATTGGTCTTGTGTTGTTTATATAGATATATAGGCTCTGTAGTTGTCATGCTTATTAAAATGCAGTGCCCAGATAATGAGCAAAAGGAATAATTGTCCCTAATTTTGGATGCAAGAAGTAATTATTGTGAACGTTTGTTATTAATTTGTAACTTGAGCTGCTAGAGACTATGTTTGGTATCAAGCAAGATAACCTAAAATATATGCATTCCACATTCTGTCTTAGGAGCCCAGTGTTGTAGTAGTAAAATACCACCTTCCCCATAGAGTTGTCTAACAGCTGTTTATTCTTGTGGTTTTTTCAGTTGGATAATAAAGTAAGTGACTCTTTCTGGCACTCCCACCTGCTCAGATTCTTTCTGCCCAGAGCTTGAGAATAGCTCTTTCAAATCCTTTATCCTAAGGAAACCAGCGGGTGTGAGGTATAATAAGATCTGTCTTTTCAAGATTATCTAGTGCCTTGATGAGGTAGGTTGGATGTTGCAGTGGGAAAACACTGCAGTGTATTCATCTGTCGTGCTAATCCTGTGCTCTGTTCCTTCAATCCTTTTATCACAAGGGTCCAGCCTGGATGAAACCTTTCCAAGTTCTTGGGTGTTAGAGTTGAGTGGAGAAGTCTAAATAGCAATCAGAGCTATAACTTTTTCCAGCTGTAGTGTGCGAATGTTCACTGTTGTGTTACTGTTCCAAGGGGGAACTGGGAAAAATTTCCTTGCAGTAGGAGTGCCTGTCAGCACAGGCTGCAGAATGCTTTAAGTAAAACTGACTGCACAAAGTGCTACAGGCAATAGAACTGGCATTATGATATTTTAGCTACTTTGAGACCACTGGAAAGGTGTTGGAAACATTAACCTATTGGAGACCTTAAAAACACCAAGCCTTGCTATTTGGTACTACAGCTCCAAAATGGTGTTTTGTTTACAAGCAAGGCAATACTGGAATTTATCTTTCTGTATCTCTTTGATTTAGACAATGCCACAGTTGGTCCCAGTGAGGAGAAAGTCCTTGGAGAGAGAACAGAAATGATAAATATATTGATGAAAAATGCATAAGCTGCACGCGGGGTGGTATTAGCAAAAGCTGCTGCAGGGGAAGGTAATGAATTGGGGAATGCACAGTCCAAGGTGACAGGACATCCAGTATAAAGAAGGTCAGGAGCTGGAACAGAATCAGCCTTCTAAAGAGAGTTTGTATCTCCTTCACTTGGAGTTCCAGGAGGGAGAGCAGTGCATGCCAGCAGTGCTACAGTTCATGGATGTGCCTTCCAGATGGAGCTCCACTCTGAATGTGTGACAAACAAGCCAGGCTAAGCAGAGCTGCTTATTCCCTGGAGCCTGTCTGGAAGGGAGACAAGAGTCCA
>WEKY01008967.1:0-173932 GCA_013390045.1 Picathartes gymnocephalus | reverse complement strand
GTATTTTCCAAAACAAGTAAGTTGGAAATTACATTTGGCAAACTCTAAATTCCGAATAATGCAGGTGCAACAGATGTTTTTATTCTGTTTCCTTCAGTTAGAGCTTAATTTCTTGGTGCTAAGCATTTCCACCCATCATAGAAATATTCCTTGCTCTAGCATCTAGGTGTGATTGGGTTACGCTATTTAAGTAATTGTGTCTGAGGTGACTCTTCTTCATTTGGGGTTAACTCAGTACTTGTTTTACACCAGTAACATAACCCGCTACTCCGGTTCTGAGACTGTGCTAGGTGGAAAAGCTCTGGATAAAAAAGTGAGCCTTGCACCATCTTACTTGTGCAATTTGAGTTGGTTTCCTGGATGACAGTGGAGGAAGAAGGCTCAGCTCACAGAGGGGGCAGAGCAACCTCGTGTGCCATTGTTGACTGTGTCATTAGAGTAATGAAGGCTCAGGTTGTGGAACCTCATAGCAGAGCCCCTGAAACAGCATGGCCATACAGGCACAGTGTGCTACAGTGAGCTCTGAACAGCCCTCTAAAAGTCCAGGGAGGAGACAGAACAGTAAGTGGGTACACACAGACCTGTGCATGTGACATGGGTTAACACAGAAACAAAATGATTGTCTGGAATATCACTGGTTACAGCATAATTGTTGCTCAAATCCTGAAGAGATCCAATTGGAGAAGAAGGATTTGTAGTCCTGTGTCTTGGTGAATGTGCTATGGAAGGGCCTCTGTCTTAGCATGGGAAAAAAATGTGAAGGAGTTTGTGTGAAAATAGAAAGTGTTGTTGATGAAGCATTGCAGGTGCCTGCTGAGAGTCAGAACCTCAGTGGAGTGCTGTATATCAGGAAGAAGCATGAGTCTTCCAAACAGAAAAATAGCAGAGGCTGTTGTCTTAGAGAGCTCAGGATTCAGCCCTCACTGAATGGTCAGGCCTCAGCAGTTTAATATTGGGTAGCTTCACAGCTCTGCCTGACAAGGATATACTTTTATTCTGTTGTGCATTAGTGTAATCCAAAGAGAATTTCCAAGGAGCTTCTGAAACCTTTTTAAGATAACTGCTTTTGGGGCTCCCTAACATTCAGAATGTTAAATGCTGAAAAAAACCTTAAAAGAACAATAAATTTTATCATGTGAATATTCACGTTTTTAATAAAATAAAGCAACTAGTAATGGAAGGAAAGGAAAAAAGAGGCAGCACAGTCTCAGGCAAATGACTGGCAGAGTTTCACTAGTTAAAAATAAGGAAGGTTCTGAAGTGTAATGGAGTGAATCACTTATGACCAGTTTTACGGTAGAGTAATCTGACATTTACTTTCAATGGTAAATACAGGAAATGATAGTGAAATGCTGAAAATGCGATGTCGTAAAAGTTACAGCCTCCTCATCAAGTTTATTATACTTTGGGAGATACAAGGTCTTGGTTGCTCCCTGGAATAGTTAAGATGTTTGAAATTTAGACACTGAAATGTAAACTAGTCCTTTGCTACCCATAGGTTTCAAATGGTCAAATATCAGCACAATTACGCAGCCAACCAGTTCTGCTCGAGTGCCCGTTGCCCGCAATTGGCTCTGCATCCGTTGGTTGTGATCTGCAGGTTTCCACGGAAACTTCATGTACCACTACCTGTGAATAATTGAGAATGGCAGCTGTAATGAGAGAATTTGGGGCAAATTGTGTAAATACTCGTAACTAGATTACAGTGGTAAAATATTTTCACTCTAGGTGAAGATTTAACTTCCAGGCTTAAGGAGATTAAACTGAAGAGGTCTAGGAAAGAATCTGTCCTTGTGGAATCTGGGGATGAGTGTGTTTTAAAAGCCGTTGCAAATTCCCAGAATTTTTGAGCAAGATTTGGGAAGGTTTTTTTTCTGTGTGCTGCCTCAAGGGTCTGATATCCTTTGTATCTTTTTCTTGGGGGCAGGCAATTGAAAGGCAAAAGCTCTGAATTTGTAGCAGCTGTGTTGGCTGAGAAGTGCCTGCTCAGACCCCACTGCTTAGGGGCAGGTGCCTTGTTCCCGTCCTACTTGCAAAGACATGTGAGGATACACCAGAGGTTTGGAATAAAATATCCAGGTACCATCTGCCAAGTCTCCCCGGATTTTCCTCTTCAGCTTAATGTATTTATTTTTTTAAAAGTTACATGCAGTAGCTTAATATTCAGAGCACTTCTATGCTCTGCAGTGTAATCTGCATAAACCAAAGGAGAGATGCTACAAGCTAGCTTTTTCTATAAAGACTGCTTTGTGTGTAAGAGAGAGGAGAAGCCAGCTGGATGTAACAGGATTCACTGTGATTGCTGCTCAGATACTATAGATGTGTATTTATGTTGGGTTGAAGTGACCTGAAGAATTTCCATTGCCCATCTCTGGGCATACTGCCTCTTGCACTGAGCTTGCAGAAGAAATGTGTGCAGTCATGCCAGCAGGACATACGTGTGTTTTGTATTAGCCTAAGGTTAAAAAGAAATGGTGGCTGTTTTGTGTGCTGCAGCTAATGAAAAGGTTTGGGCTAAGACATCATAGTTAATTTTATACAGAATTAACTTGTCTTTGAAACTGGTTTTGTTTTATTTTCTGCCAGCAACAGTTTCTCACTGCTGGTAAAGCAGTACAGTATGTTTATTTTTGTGTGAACCCAGAGCAAGCCAGGGGGTTGGCATTACCTGGAAGAATATCTTCTTCATTTGGGAAGCTTAAAAAGTTGGTGCTAGACTCCCGGTTGTTCTCATTGCCTCTCAAATCACAGAGAGACCTGAGAAGTAGCTGCTTGTACAGTTTAGAGAGAGAATGTTAATTGGTGTAACTGAGCTTTCCTCCTTGGAAGTAGTGAACTCTAAAAACTCCCAAATCCTGAATGTTGCTAGGCTAATTGGATGGTTAAATTTAGCAAAACTTCCAGTGTGCCTTACTGAATAAAACAGAGATGCCATTTATTATTTAAAAGTCTGTGTTGACATGAGATGGTAGCTCAGGATGGGCTACCTTGCAAACCAGGCAATCTAGTAAAGTTATTATTGACTTGAAAGATGGAGCTTGTCATGAATTGCATCTGCAGTGATGCTGTCAGTTAATTTTGAGCCAGATAGCTGTAACCAGCTTTCATTCCACTAGCAAATACCTGGGGATATATAGGTTATGTACTAGCAGTGCTTGGCTGAAGAGGAATTAGTTTTGTCTTACAGTCAGTGATCCACAGCATCCAGCAGCCTTAATAATTAAAACCAGAACATGTCTCAAGACTCTGATCTGAGTATGTAAAAAGGAGGTACCTTAAACTCTGTATTTTGTTTTTAAAAAACCTCAACTTACCAAAGAAAGGATCTGCTGATGACTGAAAGGTTTAATAATAAAGAAGGTTAAATGGGAGGAAATAGTCTTGCTCAGGTTTCCCTCTGCTCATGGTGCCAGAGCCTTGTCAGAGTGAAATATGTAACACTGGCTGAATGGCTGAGCAGCTTCCATCTGCTTCAGGATCTCTCAAAGATAATCAAGAATGATGAAAATTGTTTCTTCATTTTTGACCTCTAACCAACCTGTTAGCCTTATGTCTATAAAGCAAGGGATGTCTCCAGACTGGACATAAATTGTAATGCCAGTGTAGATCACAACTCCTCTATCAATATTTGAACTGGAAGGAGCTTATATCAGTATAGCAGCAGTTTATTGTTTTCATGAGAGGAACTTTGTACCCTTAAGACTCATTAATTTGACAGAACCCTAATAGCAGCTTGCAAATCTTACTGCCATTTCTTGCAGGAGGTGAAGTCCTTCAGGATATTCTGTCCCAAGAGTAGAGGGGCCATTCACAATGTTCATAGCCCATGCGTGCCATCCTTCTGCAAAACAGGAGATTTAGTCTTTGCTACCACAAAGATTGGTTTCACTGGCTTTGCTGATAGCACAACGCTGATGCATAGCTGACCATATAAAATGATACGTTATCTCATACCTCTTATTTTCCCAAGTTCTGGTTTTAATTTCTCTACATGATTTGTGTGCTTTGGGCTCCAGGCACCTTGAGGAGAAGGAATGCTTCATGTTTAACTCCATAAAGCCCCATGCAAACTATTGGTAAGAAGTCTAACAGCACAGGCTGTCACTCTGGAGTAGCACGTCTGTGTAGAAATGCTTGCTCAGAGCAAAACAAAGCTTGTTCTAACTCTTTAACTTTTCTCCAAGGATGGGTGTCACCATTTTCTGGAGATTTTTATCTTGTTGCAGAAGTTTGGCTATCCTGTTGTGCAAATGCTGCATTCCCATGGCTGGTTAGCAGAGCCAAGGCAGCCTGTCTGTCTTACACTACCAAGCCCCCTTGTGCAGTCTGAGCACAGTCGGTGGGACTGTAGATGTTCCCATACATTTCTACCTTACTCTCAGACCTTCCCTAATGTCACTCAGGCATTTTGGCTACCACATACTCAAGTCTTATGTGCTTGCATTTCTTAAACTCTCTCTGTGGTAACTCTCAAGGGGTAATAATTTAAAAAAAAAGTTGAGTCTAAATATTTTTGGGGAAATTTTGGAGACTGGTAACCTACTGCAAGAGTGTATTGGCTTAAGAAAGATTTAGAGGCCTTAGATAACAAAGATCATATTTGCTGTGGAAGAGGAAAAAACCCCTTAAATATGTTTGCAGTAGATGGAGAAATCCCTGGAAAATTGAGTATTTTAGCACAGAAGCCATTGAACTACACATGAACCTGAAAAAGTTGAACTGGAATATACATTGTCCTTTCTGTGTTTCTTCACAGCCAGCATGTTCATCTGGGCCTCATTTTTACTGTGGAATGAAAGGAAAGTGCATTGCTGTAGTTGCAGAATCTGTCCTTTGCAGAAAGCCAGTCAGGACTCAGCCCCCTGTTCCAATACATCTAAGTTTCCTGTTACTGAAATTTAAAGGCAAGCTTTGAGACTACTGACCTTTTATTTGGAAGTCATCCACTGCCATCCTGTGAACCTTCAAGAGACTCCAGAAAGAGGTTGCTTAAAATGAACTTATAACTAGTGTGTTAATGCGAAGAAAGATAAACACCTTCCCTATCTCTAATATTAAAAAGAAGACTCAAATCTTTGAGGCACTGCACAGAGCACAGATTGGTATTAGGATTCACCTGTGGTGGTTCTTGGTTTCTATGGAACAGATACTCATTATCCTGAGCTCTCTTTGTGGCTGTTTCAGATGGAGTACCTGTCCTGAAGATACCTTTGGTATTGCTTGGAGATCTCACTCTTGCAACCTTTTTTTCCTGACAAATACGGGAAGTGAGTGGTTCATTTGAAAGGCTTGTTTGCTTGGTGGTCCCTCTTTGGTAATTATTTGTGCTGACAACACAGCTGTTGACTGAAGCAGCCTATGTGCTGCGGGCTTAGTTATAGGCAGCAGTACGACTGGACTCCTACCAGAGCAATATTTGTTCACCTGTAGCAACAAAGTGAAATTGTGTTTATAATCCTTGCCATTTCCTTGCAGAGCTGTCTCATCCATGCACCTTTGGGGCTTATGTGAAGAGACGCTGTTGCTCGCTGCCCAGCACCGATTAGCAAGGGAGGGATTGTCCATTGCCTGACTGAATTTGTCTCCTTCCTTTGGACTGCATTCCACACGAGCGTCTTTCATAACACTCATGGTAGCTTCTGCTCCCTTGAAAAAGAACAGAGTCTCATGGGACACTGGCTGTGTTGTTCTGGGCCCTATCCTAGTATCCCCAAGTCACTTACTTAGACTGGTGGTGATAGAGACCAAGCATGCCTGTTACCATGCTCGTCCTAATGGCGTTGTCCCTGCTGAGGGAAGCGATGAGCATTTCCCTGCCATGTCCCCAGGATATGTGCCAGTCCAGCCTGTAGGAGCTTGTGTTCTTTGATCTGCTGGAACACATCTGCTTGAAAGGATTAGCAGAAAACTCCCTTCTCAGCAGCTTACAGTTGTCATATATTGACACCTGTATTTTGGTATTTGCAAGCTAAGCCTTGCACTTATACAAATAAGCAAGCTCAGTTCTACATGGGTAAAATTGTAGGATGAGCCTATTTTAATTAGAGCTGGTGAGACTCCTCAACACTCCTGCTGTTTGCTATCATAAATATCTTGCATATGTTTGCAGCACAGTGAAAAAGACAGACTTAGGAGGCAGGTGCTTCTTTTAAAGCAACAAATCAACTCCCAGACAATTGAAAAAGCCACAGTTGTTTTCAGAACAGGTAGAGGATACAGATGGAAATATCATTGCCAAACATCTGGTCTGCAAATCTCATGAGAGGAGAGTGGGGAATACCTTCAGTCCTGGGTCTCCTAGGTTGTTTGTCTTTGGAGTTCAGACTGTTCCCTAGGGGTTGCTTGGTAAACAACTTTTCTGGTAGGTGTCAAAGCGTACAGGGCTCAGTGTCTGGATTTTTCTTTCAGGATCAGCCTCAACTTTTTCTGTGGTCAAATATGGATACTTAACATTTTTCAGGTTCATGGTTTCATAAATCAAACTGGGAAACACTTGCAGTACTAAATAAAGACTATTTAAAATGAAGAATGTGCATCACAGTGTCACAGTCTACAAATCAATGGCTCCGTGCTGTACCAGCTCTCCACCTGGGTTCAGTCCCTCCTGTCAGGGCCTGCAGGAGGAGCTGGTGACACCTGCCAGCCAGAACGGTGAGCTTGGTTTTTTACCTCAGAACAAAACTAATACACTATAACCTCTTTATTCCCTCCTGTTTCACTTGGTCTATATAAGAGCTCTATTGGCCACCTCTTGCTTCAGATATGTCAGCTTTCTTCCTAAATAAACATCCTACTTCACCTTGACATTATTAGGAAGTAGTTTTTTTCCTTCTGATTTTCCATGCTCGTCACTTTAATTTTGGCTGTATGTTCCTCAGTGTGACAGGAGTACTGCTCATGCAAATATTCCTGTTGATATTAGTGAGCTGTTCTGTTCTTTCTGAACTTACTTGGCTTTGCTATCCTGAAATCCAGTACTGCTACTCTGCTGCATTTGGAGATTATAAAAGTCAGAAAGCTGTGATCTTTCGTGCAGGCTTTCTGTGGATTAATTCCTGTTTGAACTTGAAAAGATATTCTAGAAGAGCATCCCATCGTAATTTGACCATCCTCTGCAATGTGGAGTCCTCTGCAGTTCATGGGATATTGTTTCAATAGTTAATGAATGTGTTAAAAGTTTGGACTTTCAGCCTTTTATCTATTAAGTTTCTCTAGACTCTAATAACAGTTTTCTTTCCGTGTTGGCATTTAGTCATTTTGATCTGGTTATCTTTTAGTCTTCTCTTTGATGAGGTGAACAGATTGAGACCCTGGCACTTCTCTCTGTAAAATGTTGTGTTTTGCCATGCTTACACCATTGCCACAGCCCTGGATTCAGCATCAGCAGTATCTTTCTGAGAGGGGTACCAAACATGGAGGACGCAGTGGGGTGTGTCCACTCTTTGCCAGTGTCTGGATGCAGCCAGGAGCACTCTCCTATGGTTTTCTCTATAGAGACCAGGTTATAGTATCATGTGCTGTGTTAAGCATGTAGCTCCCTTTCACAGAGAGGCTGTTCAGACACAACCTCTGTAGGAAGAGATAACGTTTTTATTAGACTAGATAACACAGATGGAAAAAGTGAATGGGAAGCCCTTCATCAAATAACATCCTCCTCCACCCCTGCAAACTTAGCTTTCCTTGCATCTTTTCAGCTGCCTGGTTATATCAAAACTGGTGGCAAATACTTGGACCTTTGTTTCAGTCTTTATTCTATCCTTTTGCTATAGGATTCTTCTGGCCCCACCTTTAGCCTGGCAATGAGGCTTCTCATGTCAGGCGTCTGCATAATTTAAGGGATCATGATATTTCTTTTGCAGGATTGCAGTTCTCCCTGCCTTGAAAATTCTGCAGTTGACATTCACTCCAAGCACTGCAAAAGGAGACTCAAGGTCTCCTTTTAAAATGGGAACTAAACATGCGTAGCACAACACAGAGAAAGGCCCTAATCTCTTAGCTGGTTTTTCGTTACCTCCTGTGGCTCTAATCTGATTGCGTTGCGTATATTAATAAAGAAAGAAATAAAATATTTGTAATAATCGATGCATGGCATTATGAGATTGATTATTTATTTTCCAAAAAGGCATGTTCCACTATTCATCCCTTTAGGTAGCCTTGGGATACTGGTTGTAGTTCCTTAGCTGCTCCTGGGGCCATCATGAAGCAATGAACTCTATTCCCTGGTGGCTGTTCTTTTTCTAGGATTACCAGTACTTGGGCCATGACTTTGGATTGTGATTTTGTTCAATACTTTATATACCTACAAAGGAGATGGTCCCTTGCACAGGAATTTCAGAGGCATTCCTCACAGAAACTCCTTTTGGAATGAAGGGCTGCAGACACCCCTCCACGACATCCTGGAGGCTCACTTCCAACTTTGATACTGAAACATAAACGCTTGAAAAATTTTGATATTGCTAACTTAATTACAGAAAACACAGGGAAAAGCCAGAGGTGTTCCAGCAGACACAGTGAGAGAAAGATCTAGGCCTTCCATTTCTGGTCTCCTTCATGAGCACCAAATTTTTTCAAATCAGATTTACGTTAGGGAAGAGCAGATGCTTGCACTGTGAAAATGTGACTGATTTTCACATTATCCAGGGCTGTCAGTGGGTGTTGAATATTTATACGTGGTAGGGAAAAGGTGATGGACTAGTTTGCTTTATGCTAGCTTTTTCTGCAGGAGTGAAAAAGGCAAGAATTCTCAGATAAAGCTTCCTGTTAGTTGTTTTCAGTGCATGAATAGCAAGGATCATGTGTAAGAGTTAGTGGGTGATGAGAGGAAACTCCCCTGGGCTATGTAGCAAGAGGTTGGGGCAATTCTTAGCTATCAGCGTGTGCTTGGTTTGACAGTGAAAATAAATAAGAGGGACCTAAGAGTGAGAGTTCTTCTATTTCTGAAGGAAGCCTATGGAAGTGTTTTATATCATATTTTGTTACAGTCTATAGAAGCTGACATCCTCTGATTTTAACCTCTACAGAGCTGTAAATGCCACAACATATTCAGAAGGCATGATGATCATTGGGTCACTGATTGCCTATGGAGATGTGCCTTTTCAGACACCTTGCCGCTGCCCTGGAAAATCATAACTTAGCTACCTCACACTTGAAATGTTTTTGAGTCCTCTGTCTCTTTTCTCTCCCAGTGGTGATAAGTGTAGAAATATTGAAGTGAAAACATCCATGCCTTCTTTCTGTAATAGGTGAGATCCTGAGCAGATGGAATATTTTTACCAGGGGCCAGGTCAAGACAGTCTTTTCACAGTAGGTGTGTGCTTGAACAGGTCTCTGTTGATGTGTTTTCATTTCCCCTTGGAGGCAGTTTCTCTGCGATGAGTGGGGTTGTCGTAACCCTTCCCTTTGGAGGAGCAGTGTGAGAACATGCGTGTAGTCTCTGTCTAGAAGCTGCCTCTACCATGCTGGTACTGCTTGCCCATCACCTTCTTTTGATTGCTGCCTTTGTTTTCCTGAAGACTTACCCATAAGTGGTTTGCAGTTTCACAGGAAAGTGTGGTACCTCATGGTGTTGGATGGTGAAGTAATATCTTCAATCTCATCCAGTAGTGTAGAAAAGAAACTGCTGGTGAGAACAAGCTGGCAATAGCAAGTGAAGTTCCCTCTAGAAACAAAGCATTAAACTACACAACCTACGTGCATCTCTGCGTGTCCTGTCCTGGCTGTTGTGGTGATGGGGAGGCTGGTCCCAGTGCTGGGGCTGAGCATGGGGAAGCCATGAGGAGCAACACAGGACTTGTCATGCTGGTTAGGTGTGATTCTGTGGTGGGACACACAGCTCAAGCTGCCTGTGTATTTTCAAGGGAATGGGATGGTCTATGCCAAGAGAGACCTGGGGTGCCTCAGGAGGGTGCAGCTTGAGGGGTTTCTCTGCAGGAAGGCAGGAGATGGATGAGATTTGGGGGGTTCTTGATTCGGGTTCTACCTGGACCTGATAGTACCTGTATGTATGTCAGTCTGAAGGCTAACATTGAGAGTGTGGGGGAATTTTATAAATTTGCTAGGACACGTAATTGAAGTAAAATTGCCTGTGTTTATTAACTTTGTTCATTTGCAAACTAGAGTTACTCTGAACTAGGTGTTCTGGGAAGGATTGAGTTCCACCAGCCAGTCTACATTAACTATGGATTAACACAGCTTTATCACAGATCAGCCTGGTGTTTTAAGCAGAATGATGGTCCCAGGAAATATCATCAGTTCCTCAGCATGGGATGGGCTCAGTGAGCTCTGAAGGTTTTGCCTGGCATTGCTCTGTGGGTTAGGGAGGGTTTGGGATGGTACAGATTTGGTCTCCTAGTGAAAATGATGGCTGCTGTGTTTCATTCTCTGCTGGAGTGAAAGGGGGATTATGGCTGTGCTTTCAAATGTCTGAAAGTTGTTGACAGGGACAGCAAGAAATCTCAGATGCTATCTGTATTGTTGGATCTCAGTTGTTTTATTCAGTTCTAGCTGCAATAAATTTCAATAAGGAGAGGAAAAAAAAATAGCATGTCTGGTCCCTCTATTCTGTTTCGATGCCTTTTGGGCTGTTAAGCCATTAGCATTTCCACTGCTCAGTTTTTGGAAGGCTGGGGGTAGGAAGAGTTGCCCAGGAGCCCCAGAGCTATGTGCCTTTCGTGGGCCCAGACTGGGGCTGATATTCAGCTGTGTTTCACTTCCCGTAGCAGGAATGGAAGTGGGAGGCAGGAGGAGGGCTCATCCCATGCTGTAGGGCATGGAGATCTGCCTTCCCTGAGGAATAGGAGTTTCGGGGAACCCAGCACCCCAGGCAAGATGAGGCATATTCTCATCCTCAGATCCCTGGAGCAGGGGATGTTTGGACCATGAGGGCTCCTCATTCAGGTGGAGCAGTGCACACATAGATGTGGGAGAGAGGTGAGCAGTACCACACTGAGCTCAGCTGGTCTGTTCATGCTCAGATTCTGTCTTGAGCAGCATGCCATGGAGCAGATGGAGGTGCACATGTTGGGATCATGGATTTGTATGTCACCCCACTCAGGTGGGAAGAGGCCAAGGAGAAGACTGCCTCTGGCATATGCCTGTACAGTATAATCCCTTTGGCACCAGGAACACATGGCCAGCTGCTGCCCAGCCCTGACAGGACCCAGCAGAGAGAAGCTGTGCTCCTGTTCTGCCCCAGGCTGTTAGGCTGTGCTGTACCCAGCGCCAGCCTGATTTCTCCACTCAGGGTTCTGAATAAATGCGTCATGAGTGAAGTGATGTTGGCTTCTTCATAAGTGCTTGCTTGAAGGAGCAGTAGGTTCATGGAATAGATGAGAGTAGTGAGGGCTGTTTGAGGTGTAATAAGAGGTGCGATTGCATTCCTTAGTCTTTGACAATCTTTTGGTACTTATATGAAACCTTAACAAAAGCCACTTTATGAGCTCCTGCTTTAGGAATCCTTTTACCTGAAAGTCACCAGATTTGGACTCTAAATCTTAATCTTCATTTCATGAGGCGCCTGCTCTTAGACTATGTGTGACTGTTTTTGAGAACTTGAAGCTCACTTTTAAATCCAAGATCCTTCTAGGAAAGATTTTTAACTTTGGCAGAAGCTGTACACAGTTGTAGTACTTCTCCTTTGGGAAAGCTGGCACTGATCATTTATGTTCTGAGAAAAGACTGGTTTTCATTTTACAAAAGAAAGGGAATTAAACCACATGTTAGGAAGAACAGAATACAGAATTCCCCTGCTTTTGTTTGTACAGGCTGCATACTTCTTTACACGGCCCCAGTGGCATGGAAACCCTATGGTGACCCTGTCATTGTGCAGCACAGAATGGAGATTATTCTGGAGAGCAGTAGGTAATGAAATAAGTAGTTTTAGCTTTTTTCATTGTGTTCGCAGTGAGGTTATTAAGGGCTCTAAGTGAGAGAAATAGATTTGCTACTGTTTTGGGGGATGTTTACCTGAGGAGTCATCTTAAAACATCATTATACAGAAGTCTACGACCTCTTCTATTCATGTGTATATTTTTGGTCAAAGAAGGAACTGCAGAAGTAACTGCAGGTGTTTAAGGCTATGGTATTAACTTCAGCCATTAGGATCACAAGGGACTAAAGGGGTTTTTTTCCCAGTGCTTTTTCTATTCTGCCTCCTTTTGCCTGCTTTTGTGTTCCTTAATCTCTTTGTACCTGGGCTTCTACCTGTAAATGAGAGTGAAGATTCCTGCTAAATGTTCTGGTTTCCCAGAGGGACAGTAAGAACAGACAAGTTAGGGCTGGTTATTCCTGGCTAACAGCAAGTTGGAGGCCATAGTTTGCAAAGAAAAATACTCAGCTGTTGTATTTGCTCTGCAGTTAAATTGGCCTCATAGAGCTTCCCGATTAAAAAAGAGATCTCTGATACTGACACACAACAAACACTCACACTGTGGAGCAGACACTTCATGGACTTGTAGCAAGTTCGTTGTGCTGCTTTAAGCCGAGGTCGGTGGCTACACAGTGAAGTAGCCCCCTCTATCCAGGGAGCAGTTGCCTGTGCAAACAGACAGCACTCATTAGAGAACTTGGAAACTGGGCAGGCTTTATTTGGACTTCTGACACAGTGAGGTGCTTTCTGGACAAGATCCCAAACTGCCAGTCTCTCTGAAGTATATGCGAGAAAAATCTGTGTGAAGGTGTCTAACATCTTGATAACTTTTTTTTTTAAAACCTATCCTTTCAAAATCTAAATGTTGTAAGAGTGAATGTTATGTTATTCCTATGCTGGTATCTCCTGGGATGACTTTCGCATTATATGGAAGGGATGCTTTGAAACTAGTCTCTTTACTACTACTTGTCCCATAATCTTTCTGTTCCCCCTCAAGCATCTCACACCAACCTCCTTTTAGTGCTCTGCTTCCTTTGTAATTGCATGATTCTACATCCTGAAGATTCTCAAAACTACCTAAATATGTACAGGCAGAAAGGCTTTCCAGAAATCAAAATTGCTTAATGTGTCTTTCATAAGCAAAAGCTGCAGAGAAGGGTAGAAGGACCAAAGCTGAGACTCTTCACAGCCTTGTCTGTGCTTGCGTTCCTCAGTCCCTGGCCCGGAAAGTGTGTTTGCATTTGACTATAGACACAGCAGCACTTGTGTTGCTGAGCTCTGTAATCAAAGTTTGGTCACTCATCCTTTCTTTCAGAGCCCGTTATGCTCTGTTAGTGAGGTGGAGATGCAGCTGCTTGCTGTAGATATTGATGCTCTTACAGTCCTCTCAATCCTCTCCAAGCCTGGCAGTCCTGTGAGTTGTGATGCACAGTCTCATCCCTCCCATCCTACAGGAGTTTTTGGCAAGACCAGCACCTGCTCTTTCTTAAAACAAGGCTGGGAGCAGTGAACGCGAGACTTACAGGAAATTGTTCCTGGACTGGAAACAAAAGCAGAGCCTGCCACAACCAGACAGAGAAGTTACTGAATTAAAGGCTGCTATCTCCCACTGAGCACTGGATTCTTGTACACTGTGTCATTTGCTGGGCAGACCAGTACTGACTTATGTTACATGGGGATTTTGTCTTCTGCAGCTTTCTTCCTGCTGCCTTGAAGAGCCAGTTTGGAAGTTTAGAGCCCCAGGGTGAGTAAGTAGTTGTTCTGGGGAGAGGGTGAAACTGGGAGTGTCACGTGTGAGAAACAGGAATCCCACCTTTTCCAGGCCTCCCTGATTCTTTGTGTCATTGGGTAGATAGGACCAGGTGTGCTTTCTGCTCTCCACGTCCCTTCAGGGCTTTTATTCTGAGAGTATGTTGCATTCTTTATGACAGTGGCCTGTGGGAAAAACATGACAACCATGATAAAAAGGAAGTGGAGGAAAGAACTGGGATTTATATTACCTTAAAAATAGTAATACCTTCTCTTCTTTTTCATGTTGCCCTGCTTATCTTGTTGGCTCACTCCCTCACAACACCTCTGAATAAAATGAATCGTGCATATGGCTCTGCATATCTCGTCCAGCACAGGCCTGTGGCAGTAATGTCTGTTGGGCTGTTTGCATGGGTGCCCATCTCTTTTACTATCTGCTTCTAACACGTGGACAAGAGACTGAAATGCAAAACGTGTGTGCAGTGGCCAGGCTTCCCAGCAGCCTGCACGTGTGGGTGCATGTGTGTGCAGTTCCCTGTGGGCAGAAAACTCAAGTTTATGCCCATTGGTTTGAGCTTCATCTTTGAGAGATGTCATAGGTCGAGTATGATGTGGCTGAGCAAAAATGAACTCTTATTAATTGTAGTGCTTATAAAAATTAAACCTTCATGGAGAAGTGCTTTTGTAGCCTTCATTTTATACAGCCTCCTCTGCAGTTAACAAGTTATTATCAAAGCATTATAAAAGCATTATGTGCACAGTACTCATGCTTCGCATCAACCCAGCATTGTTTAACTTATCCTTTAGTCCCACAGAGACAAGACAGTGAAAACCTGATGCAAACTCAGCTCAGAGAGTCAAGATAAGGCTTTGCAGTAGAAGGTTAACTAGGTTGTTTTTGCCTCTGTGGTGAGGGTTCCGTGCTCTAACAGAACAGGCTCTGGATGACAGCTTAGTTTATCTGGATCCCGTAAAAGGAGTTTTGCTGCCATACAGATCCTTTCCTGGGAGGAAGGTGTCAGGTCTGCTTTTCTTTTTAGTAGCTTGTTATCATAAGTCTGGGGCTGGGGGACAGGAGGAAACAGGTTAGAAGAGACCTTTGGAGGTGACCGAGCCCAGCCCCCTGCTCAGGCTACGGCCAGCATCAGTTGGTCTGTGACAAGAACTGCTGCAAACTGGGTGGTGCATGCAGCCTCCCAGGGCACAGATATCTGCCAGGAAGGGGTGATGCAAATTCCTCTCTGCATGTGTAATGAATATTCTGCCTTTTTGTAATTAGGTGCTCATGCCTGCTCTTCCCTGCAGACACTAAAGACATCTAGGGAGGTGACTGGCTTTAAAATGCCAGATACTAAAGAAAGGAAGCCTGAAAGTGTAAGAATGGAACTTTTTTTTTCCTAAAAGAAAGAAATTTAGCATAAGTTAGCATTTAGATATTCTTCATATGCATGAGGTGTAAGGCAGCTCATTATGTGTCCAGGGCTGCAGGTGAAGAGTGCTTATGCAGGTGCTGACTACCTGGAGCATTTTGTTTTTCCCTCCCAAGGAAGGCATGCCTGCAAATCACAAAGACAGACCTTCTGGCAAAGCCGAAAGGCTTGAACCACCTGACACTGCTCAGGGAAAGCAAACTGCAGGATCCTTGTCTAAGAGTATAAGAAAAAGGATAACCTGCACTCATCCTCTGTTTCAAGCCACTTTTTGAATTTAGTAGGCCAAAATCTCTCAGAAACTCTACCCTTGCCATAGTTGTAATTGGTGCTAATTAGAAGTATTTCCCTAATATTAACTTTGGGTGTACTGAACAGTGTTTCCTGGTACCTTTTCTCATGCTCCCACTCTGAGGAAGCTGCAGGTGGGCATACCTTGATTTTGGAGAGATGGAGCCAGTCTACCCCAGTAGTTTAGTCAGGAAAGTTAGTATTGGTGCCTGTGCTGTCTTCACCAGTTTTTAAGAGGAACTTTCACTCACAGATACTTTGGGTGGTAGGCAATAGTTGGTTCACTTTTGAGTTCAAGTATAAACAAAAATACAAACAAATAGTACTTAATTTCTTGAACTTTCCTGATAATTGGTGATGCTGTGGGACTTGGGAATGTAAGTCAGGACTGATTCCCTTGATGCATACAAGATTGTACATTAAGTATTTCCATTGAATCTTTTGCCTTTAAATGTGTTAGTCACCAGACTGCTGGAGAAACGACACTTCAGTTTTGGGGTGATGGGCAAAATGCATTTTTCTTAAACTTCAGATTTATTTAGGGGTAGGATAGTGGGGCAGGGTTTTTTCAGAATTAACAAAGCAGAGCATGGGAAAGATGATGCTGTCCACCTACAGTCCCTGTCTGTGCACACCTCTCCTCCTTACAGGCAGTCTGTGGGCTATAAGAAATGTGACTGCAAGATTCAGTAGATTTGTGCTATGCACAAAAATGATGCAAAGGAAGGAAAGGAGAATTCAAAGACAATTCAGTAGGATGATAAATCAGAAGGCTACATATTGTAATTAGGAGCAGCACTTCTAGATTTTTCATGGGGTGTTAATTTCTTCATAATCTGAAGTAATTGAGTCAAATGGTATTTTTATTTTTTCCCCTTTCCCTAGGGAGAATAGAAGGGACTGGCTAGTTTGGTCCCACCCATACTTCATTCTTCTGCAATCTATTTATAGCCTCTGCAGAGGGCAAGGAAGAAGGGAGACCTTGGAGAAACAGAGAGGCTTAGCATTGTTTGTTTTACATTTGAAACCTTGGCTTTAACTCCTTCCCTGCTCAGCTGCCCCATGAGTATCAGAAATCTGTTACCTTTGTCAAATAAACAAGCATATCTCTTGCTGTCAGTTCTAAAAATAAAATATGTATGTTTTTAACTCCTCATTATTACAGAGTAACTGCCTCTCAGTATTTATGAAACTGTCATGCGTTGTTGTGTGTTGGCCTGGTCTGTGCTGTGGCTGTGTGTGTGTAGCACACGCGTGAAGTTCCCACCCTCTCCAGAGGTGCTCTGTGGGCTCCGCCAGTGGCAGCGGGTGAAAGGAAGAGCGAGCCTCGCTGATCCTTTCAGATTCACTGTGCTGAAGAGATAAATGGAATTGCCAGAGGGTTACTAATACCCTTTAAAAGAAGAAATATTCTCTCTCCCAAAAGGATGTGGAAAAAATTAGAGCAATTACATTTGTATCATGAACCTCTATACCGAAGGGAATGGGGAAGGGGAATAGGGAATGCAGTGGAAGTAACAGGATGTGGAGTTCCCATTCTGTGCTCCACTCTAAATAGCTTGGCTTAAAACTAGGACAGGAGAAAATATTTACCAGTATTTTTCTTAAATATGCTTTCTCACAAATGTAGGGATGAGTGGGGGGTGGCTTTCCAGTATCACTAGGATGCAGAGTGTGTTACAGCTGCATATTCTAACACAATACAGCACTGCTCCTGTGCAGCACTGTTTGTACACAAAGAGAGCAGGCTTTCTCCAGCACCCTGTGTTGGTAGAGCAGCACTTCCCAAAGTGGGAATGAAAGTAAAGGTGGCTTTTTTTCCCAGGTTAATGCCAATTGATTTTTGTTTAGTAAACTGAGTTGTCTCTGCTGCAGCCTCTGCCACAGTGTAACTGGAGATGCCCTGCTTGCAAGTGTCTGGGAAGTCAGTCTATTTTCCATCTGTAAGTAATGTTTTAGCGTTTAATGCGATTTATCTTCACTCACATCGCAGAAGATGTCAACACTAAAACATTTGCTACAGACATCATAAACTCGAGACATTGGCAGGCACTGCTGAACAGAGCAGAAACAGTGGCAGCGAATGCATATTTTTAAACCATCTGGTATGCAAGTGGTGTTGGATCAAAAATTGACATGGTGTAAAAAACTCACCACTGTTTGTCAGATGACCTTTGGGCAGTCAACAGAGAAGTTGGTACTGCATGTGAATGCACTTGAAACAGTACGGTCTGTCTCAGTTCGTTCTTCTGGGCCCTGTTCCCTCACTTGCCAAGTTTCAGAAACGAATAGGCTTATTTAGTAAGGTTTAGAAGCAGCTCAGATAAACGGGTGCCTCGAGGGCTTTGCGCACCACTCGCCTCTCTGCATACGCACTTCCTTCCCTCTGTGGCCTGCAGGGAAGCAGAGTTTTGAGAGCTGTGGGTGGGAATGATCCCTTTTCTTTTTTCTCCTCTTGTGTGTTTTGATGTTTAGCTTTCAATCCAATTTTCTCTTTATCAGGAGCAGCTTACATAGGTGATACATACACTTGAATGTGTGCTCACAAAGACAGGCACCACTGTGTATTTTGTCTTTGTGGTATATGGCTGTAGTGGGAAGAGGACTCATGGGGCTCATCATATTTTGATGGAGAAGCCCCTTGAAAGCAAGACTGCCGGTCTTTGGCTAAGGGTACCATATACTTCAGCAGGGACACCTCTGCAGATAGCTGTTCCCAAAATAAATGTTGCGAAGTCTCCAGATTTCTCTCCTTTTCTTCCCAGAGGATTTCTAGCTCATTTCTGACCATGCAGCAGATGAATGTGTGTTTACTGCTTCCTATAAGCAGCAGCTAGCATGAGAAATTTTACAATTTCTCAGCTAGCTCCTAAGGCATGATTGAAAGTAGGGGCCATACAAGGTAAAAGTCTGAAAGGCTGTGTGTGTAGTCTCCCTCAGTTACAGGTGTCTCAGAATGACCCCAGAGAAAAGTGGCCCATAGCTCCTTTCATGAAAAAGCCAGCTACTACAAAAGCCTGGCCAGCCCCACACACAGCCACCACAATTCTGCCTTTAATGGTTAAATTAGGCTTTAAAATACACTGTGTAAAAAAGATTGCTTGGAGTTCAAAACATGGTAAAAACAATAAAAGGAAAATGACGCTACCATCTTTCTAGAATAGTGTCAGGTTGTCCTACAGCATCTCACTGTCTCAAAATGCATATAAAATAGTATGCCCACAAGAGGCTTTTGAGACAAACACCCCATTACTCCACAGGTGTATGAAGAAATCCTCGACACCCCCCAAATTTTCTTTTGCTGCAGCTTTACTTCATTTTCTTTTCCTTTGGAGAAAGAGGTAATTTCCAGATTAATGCTGTCTCATTGTGAACAGACTTAACTAGGTTGCTCTATGTCTCTTCGTCTTGGAGGCTGAATAATACACAGTGATAGCAATAGGAGTCATTTGCTCCATTAAAAGCAGCTGATACTACATTTTCATTAGGAAAAAATGAAGAGGCTCAGTATGGATTAAGCACCTGAGTTTTACAGTCTCTGCTCTGTAGGATTATATGTACAGGAAAGACAGTCACATCTCCTGGAACATGAAGTTGCCCAGAGTTTACCGTTATCATTTGGAAAGCTATTCTGTGGACAGATACTCCTTGCTGAAAGAGATCATTCCTCAGTTGTACAGTAGGAGGAATGCGATGCCCAGAAGTCTTTGGGATTGGGAATGGGATATGAAATGAGACTTCTTCCAGAGCCCTTTGCATTCAGGGGACAGAGAGATGAGGAAATAACCAAGGACTAGACTTTGCTGCTGCACACTGGATTTCCAGCAACTTCTGGACTACTGTAAGTCTTTTGACACAAATGCATGTGAGCTACACCTTCTGCCTCCTGGGCCTACTGAATCACATGGGGAGGTGGCATAGGGTGTGCTGAGGCGTTCTTAGATACTGTTTTCCTTATTCTTATAAGAAAGATACTGATACTGTGGAGATCTCTGGTTCAGGGTTTAAATAAGCTAAAACCAAACTACAGACCTATTTTTAGGTGACTTTAAAATACCCTGACATGTTTACCAAGCTGGCTTCAAACCAGCTAAAACATGTAAACAGTTAATACAACACATTGCCAAAATAGAGAATTTCTGCTTTCTTAGAGTGTGGGTTACAAAGTGCTTTTCTTTACCACACAAGCACTAGAAAGGAAGGAAGATGACAATGTAAGCAACAGTGACACCTGACGCAGTGTCAGTCTCCAAGCATCCTCCTGATACATGCTAGCACCACAATACCTTCTCCAAAGTCACATTTTGTATTCAGGCACGCATTGAAAAAATAAAACAAAACTACAATGCACAGCCTTCAGTCTAGCTTTCTAATGCTATATTGCTTAATAATTTAAGGACAGTGATAGCCTAAAAATTGCAGTCTTAGCAGCTTCACATAACCTACATTAGACAGAGGAGGAATATCATATTTATTACGTACTCAAGATGTCTGATTTTATCAGGACAAAATCTTCTCTGTGTTTGGCTCTATATCACTTAGAAGGGCTCAGCTATATGTTATGTATTACTAACAAATCCATCTGTAATCATTTTAAGAGGCTGATATTCATGGTCTCTGCTTCCCCCAGTGCTACTCGTGGGCCCTCACTGAAATAAACAGCAACTCTTCTGGGACAGACAGGGAGAGAGTGGAGCCAGCTCGATTATCACAAGCAGTAGTGTTGTGCTGTCATGGTGTCTTGCTCCCGATGGCTTTCCCGTTCCCACAAAGGTGCTTGCCCTCGGTGGATCCCTCTGCCTGGCAGCTAGTGGCACCAGAAGTGCAGCTGTACTGTCACCAGCCCTGCTGGCTCTGCTGCTTGGGTGCTTTGCAGACAAAGGTGGTATTTTCTGGTGAGATCCTTTTGGAAAGCATCTTTCCAGTTTTGAGGTTGTGTTTTCTGTTAAGGGAAGTGTGATATCAATGCAGGACTAAGAGGTCACAGGAGTCACTTTTTAGAAAGGTAATTTCTGAGTTCAGGGGACTTAGAATTCAAATTATAATATATCTTTATGTTCATACACTGCTAAGGTTTTATCAGTATTAAACCAGAAAAATATATTCACCTCTTGAGAATGCAGATGCTTCATGGGGCCTGCTATTGACTGTAGCAAAGAAAGAATGTCATTTCTGGGCTTAGAAGATCTGTAGAAAGAACTGATTTCCTGCGGAGATTACAATATTTCCATAAATATGGCGGGGAATATTGTTGTATCAGCAGTGACACACACCCAAAAATCTGTATTCCTCTTCTCATACTGGTTTCTTCTTGCAGGCTTTGTGACTTTATCTAGGTTTTGTTTTTCGACTGACAGTCATCCTACAATCTTTAGCTCAGCTAGAATTACCTGTTTGGATTCCTCTTGATTTTCTCAAAGAATTCCCAGCCTTCTGGAATTTGGCATTACTCTTAAATGTTTGCCACCTATCTCTCTGAGCTCTAGATTATGCTGCCGGCTGGCTGAGATGGAAGAGTCTGTTCGCCTTTTATAGTTGTCATGATTAGCTGTTAATTCAGGTGCACTGTGCAGTCTCCAGATGCCTTCTTTGAAAAGGGCTGTTTTTCAGGAAGGATTGAATTACCTCTGCTTAGAAGTGTTACATCTCCACTGTTCTGTGCTGCGGTGCGGGGCAGCAGCCTTTATTTCCAGCAGGATGACGTGAGAGTCGGCTGTCACCGCACAGCTACAATGCCATACAATACAGTCGCCAGCCCCAGTAAATCAGCACAGCTACTGCTTGCTGGGCTGCTCTCTGATTCAGTATATAACTCTTTTCACCACTGCAGAACTCATTCCTGAAATGTGGCATTGGTCAGCGGAATTTGCAGGACAGGGGATCAGCTAAATGTCACCGAACCACGATAGCTCACATTCCTCTGTAATGTGGCAGCAGTGACAGGGTTATTAATAGGTGTAGGTACCTGTTCTGGATGCTTTATGGGAGCACAGTGGGCATAAATGGCAGGGAAGGGATTTGTTTGTGGGTTGAGTGACTTCACAGGATAACAAATGTTATCGGCTGCCACGCTGTCAAGGACACAATTAATTCTGGTTGCGCCGTACAGTTAATTTGGTATGCATCTCAAATGTTTTCAATGAGCTTTGCATGCAGATTCAGTGGACCGTAAGAAAAGTTTCTTTTTAGCCCTCAAATCTGCCTCATCTATTTTAACGTGATTCTAAAGGGACTTGACAGTGTCCCTTTATGTGAAACAGAGCTGCTGGTTGAAGTCAAAGGCACTCTGCTCTGTGCTCTCCCTCTCCCTGGGGGCACTTGGGCTGATTGCCTTTTTGTAAGACTTCAAACTCTGCCGTATCAGCCTCCTAATCAGCTCCTAGAGCTCTCTGGGTGCAGGGCCATCACCCGCAAGTGGCCATCTGTAGCCTTCGGGGAGCTGCAGTTGAAGGGTGGTGCGGGCCCTTATTAACGGAAATGAAAGCCTGGTTTAACCATTCTGTTCAAAGCTCTCGTGTATTTCTAGGGCATCAAATTTAAAATTGAAGTACCTAACACAAGAACTCAGCTTTGTACGTGTTGGGAAAAATGTGCTGATTTATTTATTACTATTCTTATTTAATTTATAGTAAGGAAATGGTAACACTCAGAGTAACAGATTTTTAATTACCATTCTTCCTAGCCATCTTCTGTCTCTTTTATTTTCCACTTAGGTAGGAGAAAGTCAAGTTTGTTGTTGTAACAGCAAACTCTGTAGTAATGGCAGCAAAGAAAGAATGAACTCTTTGTTTAGGAACTCAAGTGTGGAGAGGGGGAAAAACTCCTCTTAAAAAAAAAGGAAGATGGGGAGGGGGTAGTAACTTAAATGCAGCTATTAAGCCATATTATTAGGACCCTGGGTTTGTTCTTAATGGAGGGAAATTAGCAATGCAAATATTTCTAGTCACCAATTATCCATGATCTAAATAGGTCAGAAATTTGCACTCTTAATACCAGCCGAGTTGAAACCTTTTCTAAGCAGTTCCATCAGCAGAGATTTTGGGGTTTTTTTCTGATTTGTATTCCTGTGGCTTGTTAAAGACTCTTGAAGAAGGGGAGGAGAACAGGAGTAGGAGAAAAACAGGTTTAATGGGCTGTGAGGAGCAAAACTCTTTTCTGTTACTTCTACTGTAAACAAAACAATCAGCTGAAGCCTGGCTTTGTTTAAAAAAGGGAAAAAATGTAAATAGCAGTGATTCTTCTGTGCTCTTTGATACTTTATGTGCCTTCCACAGAGGATCTTATCCTTAAAATATAAACTAGGAGGCATTACAGGCACGTAACTGCCAGAACAACTCTCCCCAGCCAGTATTTCTGCAGAGGGATATAATTAATCCAGGCTGTGGTGAGTAGTGTGGGGAGGTTGGGGTGCCATGCTGGTAGGCACCATGCATCAGTCTCCAAAACTCTTACTCGGCAGGTCTTCAGAGCTTTTGAAGGCACCCAGATATTTCAGAAACTACTTTTACCCAACAGATTTTGTTGAATGAAATATCTTATTCAGGCACCAGATGTTTCTGTTGAAAACTGAATACCCACACAGACGCATGGAGATGCGCCTGCTTTCCTGTCTGCTGTTTAATTTTTAATTATATGAATCGAGCGATTGTGGGTTGCATGGTTTGTTCCAGTCTGCTCTTTCATGTTGCATTCCCTCTAAGAAACAGCAGCCTTTCTGGTGCAGAAAATCATGAGATAACCCAACACAGTTCTACTGACAGAAAACAGGCTTTTGTGAATTTGGCTTTCATATTATGACATACAGTAGGTCAGGCTGTAGAATAACTCTTCTATCCTACAACATACTTGCTATCTCTCCTACAGAGGAGGGGTCCTCAACCCTGGGTGATTCTTTGGAGTAGCCATACATTTCAAATTCTAAAAATAAATACTGGGGAAGGTAAAGGGATTTTTAAGCTTGTGTTCATTATCTCCTTCTGGAGATTATAAGCCACTGCCTTACCCATGGGAAGAGGTAGACCTTAAACTTCTGCTGGGACCTCTGCTGCATTAGCAATGTTCTGGAAGGCTTTATGATATGTCACAACTGCCCAATGAAATAGGAGAATGGAGTTAAAGGCTGACTGCACAGATAGCTTGAGTGCTTTCTTCCTCCTGCAGATTCCTAGCAGGTGTACAGATAGTGCATATGCTGTACCTGCTGTGAGGTGGGTGTTGTGTTATAGCACTGATGAATTGGGAATGTTGCTGTCCCTGAGGTCCACGAAGAGATGCAGTCCATACTCAGGCTTAAAAGCAGAAAGCCTTGTCTATCCTTGGTTTCGTTCCAGCAACCAGACCTTGCTGTTGGAACACAGACGCACAAAGCACTGTAACTGCATTATGGATTGTTCTGTGAGTGATTCCTTGGCTTGCAAAGGAAGTGTTCCAGGTGAAGGATTGGCTTCACCGATACTTCTGGAGTGACAGACTGGGGTTGAAATACATGTGTTGCTCTCTGTCAGTTTTCTCCACAAGGAGAGGTGGTCCTATTCCCTTCATACTTTTTATCACGTTGGCTTATGTGGAATTAGCAGGAATGCTCACTGAAGTTTGTGAGTGTGGCATTGGAAAGTCAATAAACAGTGCACTGCACGATACCATTTCCCTGTTGCACACAGTAGGAAGTGTTTGCAAGGGCTTTTCAGTAATGCTTGAATGTGCTGGCAGGCCAAGCCAGGCTGTGATCCCTGCCTGCAACTGGTCTGGTCTCATGCAAGACAAATTGTTTGACAAGGGTGTGAGTTTTGCCCGTTGTGAGTCTGCATATTTGTCTGTGCAGGGCAAAGTGGTCCTTTTTCCTGATTGTGTTAACCTTGTAGTTAAAATGTTCTGCATCAATGGTTAACCACACTCATACATGAAGCAGGTAGCAGAGGGCTTGGGGCTTATCCTCCTGGTCAGTAGCTGTGTGGTCTGTGCATTATGGATCATACCGTTTTACATGGGAACAGTTTTAGCTTGATCCTAATATGTTACTTCATCTAAACTAACCCCTTAAAGGAACAGCACACAGGGTGGGGGCAGAATGGTGTTCACAAAGGCTTCTGCTCCTCAACCTTTCCTGAGAAGTGATGTAGCATCTGCTCCTCTCCCTTGGCTGTTCTCTGTAGGATCACAGTGTTCTCATTACTCTCTGTTCTCAGCTGCTGTGTCAGATCAGGCCATCAGTCCATCTACTGCAAGGCTGTGCCTGCTCGTGTTTGAGAGCTCATCCACACCACTCCTGCATTTAGCTCAGTAACTAGCACCAAACACATGCAAGGAAGATTAATTTCTCCTGTCTTTCCCATCCTGTCTCCTGGCATCTGCCTGTGCTTCAAAGCACTTACCCTTCAGTGGGAGCTGAACATGAAGAGCTGTGCTACCACAGTGCTTCTGCTGACGGAGAGTCCTAAGACTCTAGTGTTGTCCTGTCATCCTCTTCTGTGAATTTATCATATGGTCTATGGGCACCTAAGTCTTGGACAATTTGGGAACCCACATACCTTGAGAAGGTTTTATTTTAGTGCTTTAGGAGGGACCATTATCATCACTTGTCAAAAATAAATTTTGAAGGCAGCTTGTCTCCACATGCTTAACCCAATGAGGGATAACAGCTCTCAGGGGATAGCAGTTCCTATTTAAAAGCTAAAGAATGATAATTTTCATTCAAATACCCTCAGAGATTTACATGTCATTAGCCCATGCTCTCAAAGCTGGCAGACCTCAAAACACTGAAAACTGAACTAGAGCACTAATTTCTTCCTGAAAACAAAGATGACAGAGATCTTCCCTCACACTCAGAGGTTAGGAGAAAAGCACAAGATTGTTGGGAAAGCTAAGCAATTGAAACCCCATTGAGCTCCAGGAAAGACAGCTTTCCCCTTGTGTGTTGTTCACTATGGAGCCCTGTGTGCAGTTCAAGGGATAACCTGTATTAAAACAATTAATAATTGGATCTTCTATACTTAAAATTATCTCTCCAGAGTGTTGCTGGAGAAGTGACAGCAGTAGTTGGGAAGTGTACCCTGCTTGGGATGAAATGAGCCTGTGCTGACATTGCTGGGCTTGAGCTGTGTTGGCTTTAGGGCGATTCATGGCAAGCAACAAGAACATAAGGACAGAAACCCAAGGTTAGCAAAGAAGCGAACTTCTTATGTTGTTATGCAACTCTTGGCTCTTCAATCTGTGATTCGGTGATTGGGGTTTTTTCTGTCTGCTTGTGTGATGGGATGTAGATGTCAGGCAGGAAAATGTGAAATGGTGACAGAGCAGTTTGCTGATGGCATCATCAAACCGTTTAAGTCATGTACTTCTGCAGAGAGAAGGTGATACTGCTGTGATAGTTCACTTAGTTTGTGGAGCCAAGGAAGTCTGGATAGCCCCCAGCCGGGAGAGCTTATTGTGAAAGCACTGCCAAGCGATGCTTTCGGCACACTTTGTTGGCATGGCAGTGTGACAAACTCCTGGAAGAGGCAGAAGTGAAGAAGAGAGATATTGCCAAGTCCATGTGTATTGGGAAAAGTATGTGTATGTGTGAGTTCACCCACAGAATATTGATAACATCTCTTTCCAGCATGCTGAGCCAGTTGTCACTGTGTGTCAGTCCCTGAACTTCATATGTTGATGTCTTTGCCTAGCAAGCTTGAACTTCTTATCCTTCCCGTCAAGGCTTTCATGCTGCATCTTGGTGCTTTTGTCTATCTGTCATGGCCTCCTCCTGTCTCCGTAAAGCTGCCTTTGTTGTCTTTTTTCACCCACAACTTCACTTTTCCTGTCACATAATGGTGAGACTGGACTAGCTAGGCTTGAATATCCCGAGTTCCCTGGTGGGAAAGACCCACTACAGTACAAAGTAGTGATGGAGAAAAAGCCTGCAATATCTTCAGTCACTGTTTCAGTTGCTGTTGGTAAGGGTACAGGAGGATCTGGGTTTGTATTGTGGGCAAATGTTGATCGGTGCTGTTCTCTTAAAATCAAGGATGCTAGAAGTCACGTACAAAGGCTGTGCATTTTTAAACTTGTAAAAATTGGAGGCTCCTGTTTAATAAAACTCAAAATACTAGGAAAGTCCTATATAGATTAATACTGAAAAATACCAAGTGATTGACCCAATTAATAAAGCCTAATATTTGTGTTAGATCAAAATATTTTTTTATTTTGTGACAGATTCTGTCTATAACTACCCAGGGTGTTACTAAGCCAATTCCAGTTAGTGTAGATTTATGGAAAGTGCTTCCATCTTTTGACGCTGCAAGTTTAATTTATAAAGATAACTGTGCAGTAGTGACATACTAACTTTCGTAAGGCATTTGACTTAATGCATCTGATTGGAATTTGTGATGCTGAAAGATAGTGTGTCACCTTTGATCAGTGACCAGAACTAAGATGCCATTCTTGTTGGACAGTCATCAAACAGGGATGTTTCTAGTGGGACTTGGCAGGGACTGACACTGACTCCAAGGCTAGGCAACTCCTCCATCAAAGAAAGAGAGATGGGAAATAAATCTAATATTTGTGGATGACAAATGTAAGGAGACGATTGGTGCAGAGGGTAAAGTTTTTACATGGCTTTATAACTAAAGGCTTTTCCAGAGCCATGCACAAGGCTGCACAGTCTTTGGACAGAGTAATCCAGCTTTCCATCATACAGAAGCAGCCCTTCTTGATGTCATGCCCACAGCTGGGTTTTCCTTGTGACTTGCTCAGCATTTCAGCCTGATGAAATGGACTACAGTGTGTCCTTGGACCTAAACAGAAAAGTCAAGGAAAAATTCCCACTTTAGTACAGGGAAGATGAAAAGAGGATTTAGTTGTCAGTGTTTTAGGAGGAGTACTAAACTGAAGGTAAGAGAGGTGCAAACATAATCTTAGATCAAGAAAAATGTGATGTAATAGTAGACTGGAAGAGATCAATTTGCTTGCTTTATTAATATGAAGATGATGAGGAATTTGATTATGGTTTATAAATCATTTTATGGGTAGAAGAAGGACTTTTTAAAGGTTTCTTAATCAAGTGAAAAAACGTATTACAAGGACTTAATAGCTGGAAACTTTAAATCACGGCAAATTGAAATGGAAGCAAGGCACAGGTCTCTAGCAGACAAAGGTGGTCAAGGTGGAACAATCCAGTACTGGAGGTGACAAATTCTCCATCTTCATGTGACTTTAATGATGCCTGGATGGTTTTCTTGGAGATATTTTAAAGCATATATTTTCTGTATGAATAGCAAGACTGTGCTGCTTTACAGTCTGTCATGAAACAAGGTATCAGACTGATGATCTCATGTTCCCTCAAGACCTTAAAATCTCTTTTTGTATGTGGGTATACAGCTCTTCTTTGTATTCCTTGGCTGGTATATTGAGTAAACTGAGAGAAAGAAGACCACATGAATCTGGCACTGCTTCCAATTCAAAGAGGTTCAGGAAGGTCACCATGCAGAAATGCACAGGTGACAGCCTTAGGCAGAGCTTTGCGGGAAAATATGGAGATCTTAAACGTGTGAGGGTAAGAAAAGCAGAAGATGGTGCAGTGCTTCCTGTGGGAAGGGGCTTGAGCAGTGGTCACAAAGCATCACCTGAGCAACCAGTAAGGATGTGAGGATTAGTTGCTGGTTTCTTGGGTGGATTTAGAAGATCAAGAGAGGAGCTATTGTACTCATTGGGAGACAGTCAGTATAGTAACTTCACAGGGTGAAGATGAGAGAAAAATGGAGTGATTTTAATGTAATATAGGATAGAAAATGCATAGCAGCCTGGAAGGCTGAGGAAGAGGGGCATCAGGCAGGACAACAGGGACAGCACTAATACTGGCAACTGCCCAGAAAACTGAAAGGAGAAAAGAGAACTGGGAAAGATGGACTGCTCAGCCCTCATCGTGATGATGCTGAGTGACAGCAAGGCAGAATGTTGTAAAGAAAGGCTTTGAAGGGAGTCTGGCCATGTGATGCAGGGAGAAGTTGGAGATTTCTGCAGACCCTCTGCCTTCCCTGCTGTGTTGTTTGTATCTTCTGAAAGGGGTTGAAGAAGTCGTGTTGAATAAATATGGTACAATATAATGTCCCTAATGGTGGCTGTCAGTCAGTAGGGATCTTGCACTGCTGTAATATGTTTACACCACAGTTATTAGAAACTAAAGGGCCAGGGATGAAGAGAATACTCTGCCAGTAATCTTGGCTGCTACTTAGCTAAATGACAGATACAAATCCTGAACCCAAAAAAAGAAAAGTTATCTGGGCAAACAGCAGTAATTTGTCTGTAGATTCATTTCACAGCTAATCAAAGTTGGATATAACAAGCTTGTAGCATCTGGCAGTCTATAAATGGTATGATGAAACCTTTAACTCTTTGACTTTCTGACAATGCTGCTATGATTTAAACAACTCAAATGTTAAATACTGGAGAGTGAAAACACAGGACAGAAAAGACAAAATTGTTCTGTTAAGGGGTGTTAAATTTTTTTAAGAGACTGTTGTCCTTTTATGCACACAGGACTTAATAGAATGAAACTCGGATCTTCTGCAAGACTTGTTTGTTTTACAAACAGCAAAAACCTACAGCTCTAGTTCTTCCCATGAAGCTCACTGGGACAGAAAACATCTTGGAAACAGATTTTCATCTTTAGCAATTCAGTTCATATCAAGTAATTGTTAACATAAGAAGACCTGCAATTATGTGAAGTATAGTAAGACTGGCTGCTTTGTTGCTTTAAAAAAGGTCCCTGACCAAAAAGGGTAATTTTTTAATATCAGCCAGCAGCCAGAAAGCTATAGTGTAAACACCCAAGTAGTTAAGTTCAAATGGATTCTCTGTTCCTTCTGAGGGAATTCTGCTGGGCAAGTCGTAGATGTGTTGCCTGCAACATGCACACCACTGGGAACTGTGTATTTTCACTGCATCTTAATGCAGAAGTCTGAATAGAAAGGAGTGGAACCTCTGCAAAGTAGTGACTTAAAATTAGAAACAATCTTTTAAGTCTAAACAATGTTTTGCTTGGAAGAGGAGTTTGAGGCTTTGGTATAGGTTATGCCTATACAGATTTGCAGCTAACCTGATAGCAGGAGAGATTATGGGGGATATACAGTGCTTGTTCTTATCCATTTTTTATTAATTCCCTTTGTATATATCTCTCTTTCTCCTTGATGGATACAGAACCTTTCAGCAAGGGTTTCCTTAGTGTTGTTTATAGCTACTCTTCTTTACTCTTCTTATTCCTAAGTGCTTATCAGACAAAGTTCCCTGAAATTCTGATGCTGTTTTAATGTGGTTCTTAATCTTAACTTTGCCTTGTCCATATGTAATCATCAATCATTATTATAGCTTGTTAAGCACTGGTAATGTGCTTGGCCTTGTACATCTCAGAAAAGGAGAATGACTGCTGGCAAGATGAACTGATAGGTTAGGGAGATGCTGGGAAGCATCAGAGGAGAGAGAAATGTGGAGGTCTTTGGTTTTGTGTGATTGTTACTATTGAGTCCCTTTTTCTGACCACTCCGAGAGAGATTTGAGGACCTGCCTTTTCTCATCTATCCATCCAATTACTTTGTTTTCATTCTGTTCTGTATTTTAAATTACGGCAAACTAAGGTGGAGGAGGTTTTTGTGCTGCATTTCTGCAGCTTTTTCTAATTCATCCCTGGTTTTGTATAGGTATGGCTCTGCCCCAGCATGTATTTGTGCAGAGAATTTGGAAGCGGTTCACCGAGGCTTTCCCATTGTCCACCTGTGTAGCACGGTTTGTGTAGCTGTGAGCAGAGCACGCTCTGTCTCAGGGGAGGACAAGGACTTAGGCTCTTATTCAGAGTGATTGGCAGGAAACCCCATTCTTAGAAATACAGTAGGAATGTCACACCAGAACACTTGGGAAGACAGAGATATATATAGAACTCCCCTTTCATTCAGCTATTGTCTAATGGAGTTTCTGCCTATTACCTGAAGTTAGGGAGTGTATTCATTATCTAGTGCATAATGTGGTTGATTGCAGGCTCTAAAGTAGGCAATGGTGTTTATAAATCAACAGAAGTTGGCCAGAATCAAAGCTGAAGTACCCGTAATGATGTGTAATCAGCTATTAAGAACAGTTATAACAGCAGTCCTCTGTCAGCTTCCCCTAAAACAAAGCATGTAATCTGCCAGTAATAATGATAAATGTCCTTAGAGATGTTATGAATCGAACCTCAGTACTTCCAGTAATATTTATTGAAGATTCCATGACCTGTTCAGTGTCCCCTTATGCACCACTTATCTTCCACTGCTCTTTGTATCCAAGATCTGTTTTGAATTTTTACAGAATACTCACTTCAGCTGTATTTTTGAAAGGGAACATGACATCTAGTCCCCTGGAGTCCTCTGAATGAGCATTTTATCAGTGAATCAGCCTTGAAATGTTACAATGCTGGTTTAGTATTTGTCAGCGTCTGTATAAAACATGCACAAAGCCAAACCATAAAGAACTCAACACTTAAACAAAGAACAGTAAGCATCTGAATTGCCCTGAGAGCTTGAGAGCTTACTTGAGCTTCAGAGATTACCATGGGCATTTGTTTCAGTGGTTTTTCCTGACTCTTGGTGTAGTTTGCACCTTGCTTTCAGGTAGAAAGCCAGTGCCCTTCTGTCAGAATAGCCCAGAAACAAGTTACTGGGGGACCACAGCTTTTTCTAGTCACTCCAGAATACACTGAATTGGTAAAACTGCTGAATACAAGGCTGAACGATCTTAGCTGACAATAGTTTTTCCAATAGAACCCTTGATTCTGATCCTGTTGAATTGATGCCCTTTTTTGGCCTCTCCTAAAAGTAGGGGTTAGAGTGGATGTCATCTTGTTTTCTTGAAATACAGATGTTTACTCCCACTTCCATTTGATCTAGCTGTGAGCTTGCTTCCAGCTGGAACAAAGCACTCCTTAAGTTTGGGCAGTGATATCTTGAGCTACTGGAAGGGGGGCAGTCCAAAGCACTTGATGTCAATGAGATTTAATATAAAGTTTCTCCTCAGAAGAATGTGAACTTGCTGCCACAGGCCTTGATTGAGACCATTTCTAAGCCTGTTGGACATTGTCAGATGCCTTCCTTGGTGATATAATTAGCTTTGTAGGAAAGTTTAGTGTAGGCTCAGAGAAGAAACGTGGAGAGAGGGTATTGCTGGCTTTCAACAGTATGTTGAAAGTATTATGTGAGAATTCAGTTGTAAAAGCACTTTCTCAAGTATTAACCACATTTCTCATAAATCATGGAGTAACAGTTTCAGAATTATGCTATGCAGGCCATGCTGAAGAAATCCTAAATGAAAGCTTATATGAAGTGGTGACTTGGGGTTTGCCCCAACTGTAGGGACTGTGTGACCGGCATATGCTGGGGCTTGGCAGAGGAGGTAATGGAAAATCTTTCACAAGGGTGAAATAAGTAGGAAAGACAGAAAAGCTGGTTGAAATGCAGATACCAAATATTGTCTCTGTAGAGATGGCAGAAGGTAGGGTGATTTCTACTTTTGTAAGAGGAGCCGTCAGTAGAGCTGTGCCCTCACAGACACATCCAGGCTCTTCCTCGGGGCCCTTGCAGGCAGGGTGCTGCTCTGGCATTTCAGCCCTGCTGTCAGCATGCCAGCTTCAAAGACAAAAAGTGGAAATCAGTGCATAGTCCTGCCTTGGTATGGGGCAGCTCTGCTGTCCAACTTGGGCAGGGAAACTCACCTTTTGTAATGTGTACATCTTCTAGAAGTGGAAGCAGCATGTGGGGCTGTCCTGGGTGGTAGACAGCAGAGCATAAAATGGGGTCCTCTGCTGTGTGGGTGAGGGGACAGAAAACAAAACATGGGTGTGCTGAAAGCTGAAATCAGAGCCTGTAACCTCGCTGCATCTACTGCTACCTCCACTGGGTAGTTGTGTGCACCACTGCAGCATGAGCCATGTACAGCTGCCATGGGGTCGGATTATAACCAATGCTCAGAGATGGTTGTTCCATAGATCCCCTCAAATATTTAAGGTGTCCATTTTTTTTAAATTATTCTTTCTAGGCAAGGCAGACTTTTTTTTTCATACAGAGAAGATTAAAATCTGTGTTGCCATTTTGAAAACATAGATGATGATTTCTTCGTTATCTGAAATGTGCTGTTTTCAAGTATAACAGCTTGGCTTGGAGGAGGCAGCAGAGAGGATCCCACCTGCAGCATGTCTGCACACTTGCACGTAGTCTTTACCAAACGCTGACTCCATCTGTCATGACAGAGTAAAAATAATTCCACAACACTGTATGCTCTGCAGTCTCACTAATATAGAGTCATGCTTAGTAATAAATCAAATGCTTAGGTGTCATGTTTCATCCCATGCAATTAAACTTCATGAAACCTCTGTAAAATGTATTTTAACATAATAGCAGTTCACTGTGAGAACCTCTAGTGTGTGTTTGTCATGATCGATTCAAACATTCATATGATGCACTCAATGTGACAGTGATTAGAGGATTGTCATTTCAGTATTCATGCAGCTTCATGATTATTTAACAAAGTTCCAGGTTAGCTGTATGGAAAATACTAATCTAACCTATTCCGTACGTGAAATAAACATATAATTAAGCCTGTGTCAGGTCAGTTGGAGTCACCAAGCACTCGGTTGGTTTTTTTAAGTAGCCGTATATCGTGATATTTACAGTATTGGGCTGTGGTGCCTAAACCCTTCCTTAGGCTTCCTGAGTCAAGTCTTTATAAAGCAGTGCTCATACAGGGAAGGTAAGTCATGTTTGGAGTGTTACTTAACCTCATCTCATTCCTTGGAATGCTGGCTGTTTAAAAAACACCTGGTGTAATTCCTGCCAATAGAGAGCTTTTTCTGCACGCTTCACTGTCTTAAAGAGGTTCTTTGTGATTTTTGACATTTCTGTGATAGAGCACTAAGTAGTAAAAATTTGTGGTCATAAGGGAAAACAAAAATAAAACTCACATGCAATTCCAGGTTGATTTCATAGCTGGTGAATAAGCTCTGGCATTCGAACGTAGTTGTGATTCACTCAAGTAAAAGGTCATCAGCAGATCAAAATGAGAGCTAAATACCTTGGCAAAAATATCTACCATGGGTCATTTTTTTTTTCTTCTTTTGTGAGCTTTACTTGAGGAAAGCACTATAATAGTCTCTAATATGTAACATTTCTACAGCGAACAGGAGCACTCTAGCTAGGGCTGTGAAAACTGGCTTGCTGCTGAAATGTTCTGTAGTAAGGAGAACCCCAGCAGTGTGTTTTTTCTTAATAAAATAAAAACAGAATGGAAGCACATGAAGGACTTTCCTAATTATTAATTTTGTATAACGAAATAAAAAAAAAAATTTACGGTAGCCTGTGGAGTTACTACTTCTGGTATTCTGTAAATAAAATATTTTGACACAGTTGTGATGTGGAGTGTTGAAGCTGTCTGCCTCACATGGGCACTGTGTAATTACCCATCCTAATCGCAATTATATAATCTAGTGTGTTGTTACAAGATTAGGGTATCTATTTATGTAGCTGAATCCCTGAAACATTCAAAGCACTGAAAATTACTGTGCGGGAAAGAAGGAGACATAAACATTTGAAAATTCCATTTAGGAAAGGCCATTATGGTTACAAGACATGCTGCCAAAATCAAGGGTACGTGCAATCAGAGGGGAGACAGCGCATGTAGGCACAAAGCAGCGCCGGTGCCAGCCTTGCTCTTGTGCAAGTCAGGCGGGCTCCTGCCTTGCAGGGAGCTGTGCAATCATTCTGGCTGTGCCTTTTGGGCCACCCAAAACCTGTCATGCTCACAGGGCTCCAGTGGTTCATGGCTCTGCCCTGTGACTGCCCTGCAGTTGATCATCTCAGGGGAGTGAAGCCTCAGCTGAGTCTTTGCCACTGCCAAGAAGTGGCTCAGGCTGGCTGCAGTGTGAAGGCTTGGATGTTGCTTCTTCCTCTCTAATTGTCTGCCTCATCAATGGAAGCTGTTCACTTCAGGTCAAAACTTGCTGCCATTTTCAAATTAAAGTTCATCGTTGAAGGCTCAAGTCTGAGATTTGTTCTTCTGTGACAGTTTTTCAGTTAGAAGGGCAGTGCAGCATTCTCTTGCCGCTTCCCTTGCCAGGTAGGGAGTGAATAGATTACACAGAGTTCAGCCCTTCTGCTGGGAACAGAAGCTTCTCGCTCAAAGGGAGCCTGGTCATTGTATGCCTCGACCCAGCCCATCATGTCAGGCTATTTCACTGAGTACAGAGGAGATACATGGAGAGAATTGAACAAGGAAAAGTGTTTTGCGCTTTAGGGACAAAGTCCTATAGCAGGCTGGGAGAAAAAGCAGAAGAATTATTCACAGCGCTTATAACTCTAAGGGTCTCAAAAGAATAGAAGTCCTAGACTGGAGGCTTTCATCATGAATGTGGATTTGAAAACAAGACCGGGTTTTTGACCTAACTTAAGCGATCCACACCGGACAGATACCCTTGAAGAAGTGGTTCATGCAAGCAGAGGGGATGATTAAATGAGTTAGACCTTGTAAAAGGTTCTGTTTATCGCAGCTGTGTATTGGGGGAGCTGCCATACTCGGGAGGCTGGCAGGGGGATTTGCAGAGCCTTGCTTTGTAGGTCATGGCATCCAATTTGTCTTAACTTGCTGCTGATTAAAAGTTAGCAGTGAATCTCCCTGTATTAGCTGTCTGAAATGAACTTGTTACCTCAGTATTGCTCCAGCCAGGTGCAGCCTTTTGCAGTGTAAGAGTTGCCATCACAGTGGCCCTCTGCCCAGCAGACTCAGCAGACAGCTAGAGACACAAAATCTTGTTTGTCTCTTATGGGGTTGAGTCCCTAGAGACATTAAGGGCATTCGTGGCTCCACAAGAGCTCTTTCCGGTGACTATAGAAAATTACTTTCTTTCACAGGGCTCCAGGTCTGTCAAAGGGGGTCCTCTTTGTAAAACCATTGAGCTCTGTTGAAGAATAGCGCCATGAGAGAAACGTGAAGGTAGTGGGGAGGGTTTCCTGGTGTGCAGAGACAGTCTGACCTGTGCACTAGATGACATGCCTTTTTAGTGTATTTTCTAGCATTTTTTTATATCTGCTCTCCAACACCAGTCACTTGTTAAATGCTCTGACAAAGAGCATATTCCCTATGGATGGGGAAGCGGGGGCTAAGAATTACTCTTGAAGTCATCAGTACTTTATCATCAATTCCAGAACCCATGCATCCAGAGCATAAACAGGTCCCTTGAAACACAAGAAAGGAGACCAGCAAGAATATTTGCAGTAGCAGATCTCTTGTCCAGAGCTCTTTTGGTCTTTCATGGTCTGTATGCTCTTTTTTTTTTTTTTTTTTTTTTTTTTTTTTTTTAGAAGTACACAGCATTTCACCTCTAAACCAAATAAAACTTTTAATTAATACAAGTCAAGACTTGCTGTGGAGTTTTCAAATTAAATAATTGTGCTGACTCAGATAGATGACACATCCTCCTTCTCACGTTACATTGCCTAAAATAGAGATCTTTTTAGAAGCAGAATTCAAGTTCATCTTGTCTCATACTTGCACAGGGATGCCTAAAAACTACTTCTCATGTCACAAAGAGATTTCACTGCAGATTCAAACATCTCCTGTTTTAATAATATATCTTATATGAGTGACTTATTTCAGGTATTGAAAGGGTAGATAACAATGGTTTAGAGGAAGACTTTCCCAAAGGCTCCAATAGCAGTTTGGTACTTATTTCCCCTGTAGATTATAATGGGAATTAAGCACCTACAAGTCATTTTTTTTCCTTAGAAAATCTTTCCTGCAAGCTATAGAAGAAGATTGGTAGCGTTAAAAATGATGACATTTATCCAAGAAATGGCAAAAGGGAGCACAATAACCCTGTACTTCACAGGTGCTTTTCATCAAAAAAGAAGCCCCGCATCTTCACAAATCCAAGATACAAATGTTGCTGTATCCTGACGTTTGACCAATTCGGTGAATTCTTTAAGACCTTGTATCAATGCTGCATGCCAGCTAAAGGCACGAAGTGAGGTATGTGTGCTGCCTCATTGCTCATTGCAGTGTATTTTGACAGTGGAAGTCAGAGCTGTGATCCGAACAAGCAGGGTAAAAATACGATACAGTCTGAAGTATCTTACAATCCTAAGGAAAATATCAGCATAGAAGGTTCTGATACCTCCTCCTCCCATTAGTCTCTGGGTAGGTTAGTGGTTAATTATAACCTGCCACTTGGGTTTTCCTCACGTGACTAGCAATGATTTCCCTATTCCTAGATTAATTAAAATGTTAAATAAGATCCATCCCTAACACCAGTCTCAGGGGTAGTGTGTTATCATTTATCTTCGCCCTTTAGTTACGGACATTTAGTAAATTTACAGCCATCTCCACCAGGATTTAATCCTAATCAGCTTCAGATTTTGGGATGGTTTTAAGGAGGTGCTGTGGCACACTTTTCTTCTGTTGACTGTGTAATCCAACCAGAAGGAAAAGCTTGGTTTACTCCTTCTCACCTGCTGTTTTGTTATCCCAAATCAGTCCTGGATTCCTGCTAGTGCTTCAATATACGCAGATTTGTCACTCACATTTGATGTTACAGTGTTGTCATTACAGGGCAGTGATTCCTGGATCACCTTTTTTCCTTCTTCTTGCAGTAGGTTCTTTTGCTTTTTGGATTCTCAGATGACTTAGCTCTCTACATATTTTAAAGTAATTTCAATTAATATAATAAATTTGTTAGCTAATTCCCATAACACCTTGGCATTAAAACTCAAAGCTGAGTTTTCTATACTTTTTTTTTTTTTTTTAAATGCTGAGCACCTCAAGCACTTGAATCCTGAATGAAGCTCTGTTCTCCCTTTTTTACCAGACCTACTTTTCTGTTACTTAGTTCTGCTATCTTCTCATTTCCCACAACTTTCATGGCACACTAAGTCATTGTGGATGTTCCACTTTCTTGACTCGTCTGTGCTGCTTTTCCTTATTTTGATCCTGTGTTGTTTCTGTCATGCTTGGGGTTTTTTTAACTGCTTGTTTTGTGGTGGAGCCACGCTGCCCTCCCCGTTCCCACAGACCAGGCTGGCTGAGTTGGTGGGAGAATCTGTCTACACAGAGCATATGTATAACAAATTTAGCTATTAATAAATGACTGTATGACAGTTACTATTTCTGTACCACTTCCTTTTGGAAGAGCTGCATGTCAAAATCTGCACATTACCAGAACTCTCTCTAATTTCACTTTTCTTGTGACTCAGTGGCAATAGCATGTACTCTTTTATTTGGCCGTCACAGGGGAATGGTAATAGATTTTCCTTGAAACCATTTTCCCTCATCATTTCCCATTACAGCAGGATACTTTGTCTTAGAAGGATTTGCTCATACCCTTCTACTGAAACAGTTTCTTGTACTGCAAAAGTGGTGTAGCAGAGCTACATTTGCCTTGAAACTGACTGATGATTTTCATACTTTAAGTCTGATTTCCATTTTAACAAATACAAAGGAAAACCTGGGAGGAGGCAGAGGAAGGTGGTTTATTTCCTGTGATCCCAAATGGACATTCCTCTGTTGTCTCACACTTCAGTATTTTGGATGTTCTAAAACGTTTTCAGTTGAAATGCAGGGGGAATATGAACACACATTAAACCTGGTTTCCCCTGAGAACTGTAGCAATCATGTACTGGTTGTTTTGAAAATGGAGGATTGCAGTAAAAACTAATTCCACCATGTGATGCCTTAGCAGTGCTTTGAGATTCTGCTAGTGTAAGAAATGATGGGCTGGTGTGATTTAAGAGCAGAAAGATGCAAGCACCTAGGAATGCAAATAAAAGTGTTTCTGACTTCACCTTAATAATTGTGATCAAAAAAATCTCCTGGCATTGATAATGAAAGTGAAAGAGCAGCTGACAGAAGTCAGCTGGAAGGCACAAGGATTAGCTGGTGACATTCTGATCTGTACAATTATGTGGATGCTATTAACATTTAAATAGTTTAAAAATCAGCTCACTGAAATACGGAATTGTGTGCTTGAACTGAAAAAATGCTGTCATTCTACCTGACTCAGTGATAATTGCCTAGTAAGTGCTAAACGTAGTGAAATTGCAGCAGAGGCTCAGAAATGCAGGCTAGAAACCAGGGATGGGAATGAAAGCAACATTCATCTTAAAACAAATTCAAAATAGCACTAAGTTTAAAGAAAGAAAGAAGGGGAAAAAAAAACCCACAAAAACACCAAACCAGAAAACAAGCTTTTAAAATGCCAAGTTTGATGTAACCAGAAAAGAAAATAAGTGGTGGTGGATTTCAACTGAAGGAATCGGGAATAAGATCTTCACTTGTGAGTATAGCTGTTTTCTCACTGTCACACACTCATGCGTGCACATGTGTTTGCTCATATGCTGGAGCCAAAGGGTCTTTCTCCCCCAGTTCTCAGCCAAAGTCTGTGTAGATGCTTGAGTTTGCCTGTGTGAAAGCAGATTTTCTGGATAAATCACAGTTCTGTTTGGCAACAAGTCACTGCTGTTGTTAGCACATCTGAAAACTCACTTCTTCACTCTATGTCTTTGCTCCTCACATTTGGCTTTGCCTGGCTTACTGAAGCTGATCTGCCTCGCCAGGATGGTCCCTTGGAGATGGGCTGCCCTCTCTGCAGTCAGAAAACAGCCCTGCGGAGCTTGTCCCTTCCAGTGGCTTTGCATCTGTGCTGAGCTTCCTCCTAGCACAGAAAGGCTCATTTTCTCCAGGGACCAGCTGCAGGAGAACTGGACACAAGATGTAGAGATAATCCAAAGGGCTTCACAGGAATACAGGAGATGGGACCCAACGGTGACCTTTCCAGATTACCTCATAGCCCAGTGACAGGGCTCACTCCCTGTGCTGCTTGGGTTTGGTGTGCAGCTCAGAGGGCCAGGCAGGACACAGCAGAGGCAGCATTTGCACATTCAGGCTGACTGAGGAATTGCTGTGGGGATCCTAACAGGATAAACAGCAGCACTTTTTTCTTCCTTAATAAGAGAGAAAGCATGCATGGGCAGCTGTAACGGTCTCTGTTTCACAGCTGTAAGTCTCTGTCAGCTTCAGTGCATGGTGCATTCCTCATACAGTTAATGCAGTAGCACCTGAGAGAAAATACAGTTGAAGTCACCTCCAGGCTCAGCCAAAATAAGCTGAATCAAGAACCATCTTGCTGTCACCCCAGCAGCTGCCTCGGTGTGAGAACACCTTGGTAGGAAGCTGCTTCAGAGAAACTGTCCTGTCAGTGTGCTTGGAGATGTGTCTGGATTCGGAGTGCATCTCGCTAAATCCATTGGCACTATTTGAAGCATTTTGCTTGAACATACATGCCACCTCTTTAGAAAAGCTTGCTTTTTCACTGTCATATTTCTACAGAGTTCATTTGACTTGGAAGGGCAGGGGATGTTTGTTACTTCCATCTTTCACTCCAGAGAAGGAAGAGGGAAGGTTTTGACTTTAGAATGAGAAGTTTGCTGGTGGTAGTCTCTCTGCTACCACCACTGCAGGCTCAGTGAAAAACGGAATAAAGCTGGGATATTACTTGAGCGATACAGCAATTCAGGATTTTGCATGTAATTCTATTAATGATGTATGAGCCAGAATAGATGCCAGCCTTCTCTCCTAGAGCTACATTTATTTTGCAAAACAATAGGATGGGAAGATGTTTAGCTTCATTTTTGTAAATATACTTACCAGACATGACTGATTACACACAGGGAACAGAACAGTTACGTTAAAAAAATGATACAGTCATTTTTCTGCCTATAGCCACATTTCAAAACCACAAAGGATTATTTGTAGATCACTGAGAAGTATTAAATTAGTTCATTGAATATTCTGTTAATATGCAGAGATGGAAAAACAAAAGATGAAAAGGTAAGAATTTCTTTGCATCTTTACTTTTTCAACAGAGAATACCACAGACAAACAAGAAATTAAAAAAAAAAAAACCAAAAAAAACCAACAACAACAAAAAAAAACTAATCACTTCTTGCAGTTTGGGTAAGGGAGGAATTAGAACTATTCCAGAGGGGTAGAAGAAAATTTAGATACAATAAGAGAATTTTCTTGTTCTTGCTTATGGCAATAGGCATTGACTGCTGTAAGCAGGCTGCCAGGACTGGGGACGTCAGCTCCAATGGAGAGACTCTTCTGTGAGAGTCATCTCAGCAGCACGTTCTCAGGCCAGGAAATCCACATTCAGTGGATGTATTTCTGCTATGGACAGTGCATCAACTCTCTGCCAGTGCCAGTGGAGAAGCAAGGTGTGCTTTTTGTTACACTGCCTGGCATAGATGGGAAGATCCTGTGATCCTCACACATATGTTTTATATTTCTGCATATCTGGAAAGGCTGAACTGTACCTCTGGTTTTGTCAAGGGATTTCATAGTGATTAATATTTGACCAGATCTTAAAAGGTAATGGAAACTTGTTGTAGTGTCTTCCCTATTCAACTCCTGCCACACACATCTGAATTTATTTTCTTCCTGATTGGCTTTAAAGATGTGTAATCATGCGAGACTTAGAGTGTTGACAGCACAATTTTAATTCTTAACAGCCAGCCAACAGACAGTCCTCCTGCAGCAGGAGCAGAGTGCAGGTTCCCACTGTCCCCTGGCTTTAATAGATGCACAACTATCTCAGTTTCATTAGTTGTCTCACCTCTGAACGCAGCATTGAATTGTTACCAGCTTTTCTCTTGGTCTTTCATATTCCTGCCATGCTCGCGTGCGGCTGGAAGCGAGCTGCCTGTATCCTTGTAAAGTGAGGATACACCTGCACCACCTCATGTGGCTCAGTACACAAGTGCTCTGCTGGCTCTCAAAAAGGATCTTGTTTTGATCATGTGGAGATAAGCATGGGCTAATTTACCTTGCTTGTGAGTTGCCCCAGTTCAGCAGCAGCGTACTTGAGCTATCTGCTATGGCTTTAGGTCAGGGTTCAACTTTGATAGGCTTGGGCTATGCTGCTCTAGTACAAACAGGAGATGTTCTGCAGGGACAGGTTTTGCATCACTGGCATTCGTATCTGTAGCAGGAACAGCTTCCTGCTTTCTTGTGACAGTAAACAGTCCATGTGTCACAGCTCAGCAGAGTAAGAGCCAGGACAGGACAGGAGGCTAATGCTGAGGCTGCTGTTGTAACTCAAGTGGAGCTGCCTGGTGCCCTGAAGATTCTTTTTGCTGTTTGCATTACCTCTTATTTCTTTATTTTCTTCACTTATTTTTCAACTGCAAAATACCAACAATGTCTTTTATTTTTTTCTTTAATTTCCTTTTAGAGCACCTTTAAGTGCCTCTAGCTCTTTGACTTTAGACATACATCTATCATCAGGCAGATTGTTTTTGGTCTGCCTACATTTAGCCCAATACATAAAGAGAAGTATTACTGCTGATCTCATTTTTAAATTTCTGCAGGTCATTTTGAAGCAGGAGCAGGGTTTGTCAGGTTGTAGTCAGAAGTAACATTTCAATGTTACTGAGGGGGAGTGAACTGATGACAAAACCAACAGTGAGGATGAGGCCTTTGCTGCTTTTAGCAGCACCCTGTGCATCTACCTGCACTGTCCAGCCTCTCCAGTGGCAGGAATCAGTGTGTTCATAAAGCGTTCTGGGCAGCCTGAGCTTTGTTTTGAAGGATCATCTTTGAGATACGTTGATTATCAGTATTTAAAAGGGCTCAGTTAGAAATTCAAGCGTATTACAGAGTGCAGCTAATAAGAGCCATGGTGTGAAATACAACAGCACTCTGGTGATGACACTGTTATGGCATCACAGTTAATGACCAAAATATTAAAGAACTTACTGAAGTTCAATCATCAGTCAAGGTAAATTGATTCTTCTGGCAAAGAATGCAAATGTGTTCTTTTGATACTGTGTGAATACCAACCAACTACCCAGGCTCGGCTCACATTCATTTCTATGGTTATCAATTTATGAGCAGCTGTGTGAGCCATGGTGAAAGGAAGAGGGGAGTAACAGTAATTAACATTCCATTTTACTAATTACTGGCTGAAGTTGTCACCATAGTTCTGATTGCTAGATTTTTGCTCAGTGTTTCTTCCTACTTTTTTCATGTTGTCTCCATCATTGTCTCTGTTGAACCTGGAGCTAATTTCAACAGAAGAAGTTGGAGAGGGGCTGAACAGTTTTAAATCTTTCTGCAATCAGTGTTTCCTTCAGACGCTAAATGTGTGTGAAAGTAAGACTAAGAGTCTGTCTTGGTCAAAGTTGCCATTATAATCAAGATATCAGTGGAGCGGAGGCTTGTTCCCCTGCTGTCAGGAGGTCATCAGGGCCTCTTCAGATCCTGCTGTGGTTCTCTTGAACCTTTCTCATGCAGTTTGATCTGTCGGGCCCTGCACTCAAAGGTCTCACACAGCTTCTTCTCTCCAGTAGTTTGTTTCTTTTACTTTCTTAGTTCTTTGGCTGTGCTTAGTTCTTTGCTTTGTTCACCAGAGTAGATCTAGCCTTTAGCTGTGGTGTCCTGGGCACAGAGGTTACCTGTCGTCCCTACACTCTGCTGTACACCTGGGGTGTTCTTCCCATCACTCTCTGAAACCTGTAAGCACAAGTACAAAGCCTACTACTTTAGTATGATCCCTCCTTCTCCTAAGCCTGCTGTGTTACTGCCATGTGGGGTAAGTTTTGGGGGTTCATCATATTTCACAGGATGTAAGCTTCAGGACAAGATGAAAATCTTCAGAGGCTGCAGCTGGTTTCCAGCAATGTGACACACTGCAGGTCAAACATGGGGGTTTCAAACATGCCCATGCTTGGATGTCCCCTGTCACTAGCACTGTGCAGTACTTGATCTGGGCCACCTCACAGCTGCACTTGGCACTCCCAAGGGTTTCTTGCCACGGGTGCTGTGTTGGTTTCCAGTGTGGGCAACAGGTTCAGACTCACCTGAGTGTCCTCCCACCTGAGCCGTTGCAGAGGCCTGATGGGCATTATTGATGAACACTGATCTCCTCTCATGCTGCTTACACAAATGTCGCATTATGCTCTTGCAACCAAGAACCAAGAACAAGCCATTCCTCACCTCACAAGGACAAGGAGCTGGCACCATGACTATGGCTAACCACTCCTGAAATCCTGCCAGGACTGGTAATATAAAAACCAAAATTGCTGTAGAAGGAATTACATTTGTTATATTTCATTTTAAAAAGCCTCATTAAACATTTTCTCTGAAAGACCAAACTGTCAGAAATAGACCTAGGTTTGTAATTGATTTTTCCTGCCTGGGCTGCTCTCCATCCCAGTCTCCGAATGAGCCTCATTTATATGTGAAGTGCATGTTGAGAATGTGTAGGAGCTGTAGAAGACAGGGACAGAAGAGCTAAGTTGTTGTTGGGAAGGAAGGAAGCACAAATGAGAGGTCAGCCATTCTTCCTAGGAGTACAGATTTTATTTAGGAGGTGGTTCTTGTTCTTTGTTCCACTGCCCAAAATTACCCCAAGGACATGTGCAGTAACAAATGTTTCACATGCCCACATTTTTTTCTGACAGTGAGGAATGTAGGCCCTGACTACGATGTGGGCCACAAAAAGTAATCTGCAAATGGAAAAATATTCCATGCAACAAAAGACTTGAAGCTCTGTGTGCTGCACTTAGCAGAAAGAGGAGCAAGAGGTGAAATATTTCTGGAGTATGAGTGCCTAAAGTGAGAAAAGGTGCTACCTGCAAGGAATGGCTGTTTAATCCATCAGACAGAGCCAGAACAAGAATCAATAACTGTAAGCTGAAACCAGAGAAAGTGAAGCAGAAATAAGGCTCAGATCTCCAACAGTGGGGCTGATTTGCCACTGGAAGTATTGGCTTTTCTCCCTCTTGATGTTACCTGATGCTGCACACATTTCTGCAAGACCTTTCAGCCCAGCATATGTGGAAATAGAGCACAAGGCGAGTGTGAAGGGCTGCTGCATGAAATTTGCTGTGGCAGGTCGGGCAACGTGACCAAATACTCTTTTTGGTCTTGTAATTTTTATCTGAAAATACAGCAGGTAGTTTCTGGATTAACTTAGTTTTGTGCTTCCCTTTAGATCTTTCCTTGAAAGCAGCAATGAACTGATTTTCACTTGAGTTATTTTGAAGTGTCAACGAAATGAAATTTGTGCTTATCAGTAAGTAATGTCTGATGTGGTGGCATGGAGAAAAACCAGAACGCAATCATAGAAATTAGCAGCAAATCTTCCTTTCCATCTCTGCAGGCACACTGCTTCGATCATAAGGTTAACTAAGTCCTTCCGTCTTGCAATTTCATCTCTGCATCAGATGGCAACTTAAATTCCTCAACACTAAAAGTGCAGGTCCCTTCTCTGAGGTCCCAGAAAGATGGCAGTTGTGCTGCTGGATCAGCGTGCCTTGAGTCCTAATGGGATATCCAAAGTGGATGTTCCTGTTTCAGGAGAGAGTGAGCCATGGAACTGGCTCAGTAGTGGTCCTGGGAGGTCACTGTTAGACAGTCTTCAGTGCTGGTTTGGGACTTCCCAGTAAAGTCAGAGTAAAGGGAAGAGTTGAGTTTTGAGACCATGTTCTGTCAGAGAGTGACCACTAACAACAAACCCTGATTCTCATCCCGTTGACATGGAACATAACTGAAAACAGCTCATTCAGGAAAGGATAGCAGAGTTAGATGGGATACATGTATGCAGGGTTCACATATCATCATTTTCCCAGAAAAGGAATCTTTCTCAAGGCTAGTGGAGAGAAATTGGCAGCCCTCAGAGTGGGAAATGGTGTAGCTGCAGTGCTGCAGCTGGTAGAAAACGCTGTCAGGCTTCCTCAACTGTCAGTTAGGAGGAAAAGAAAACATTGCACAGAGCTGCCAGCACATCTGGCATAAACTAAAAGTTTAACTAAAGCATCCATCCTCCAGCTTGGCTGGTTACACACTACTGTAGAACAAACTCTGTGGAAAAGCTGACAGGTAACAGATGGTGCAAGCAACCTAGCTTTGCTCATTGGCTCCTACCAGTCATGCTCCAGTTAGCAAAAGCACCACCGCTCACCTGGGTTGGGTGGCCTATAGGAGCACTGCTGTGTGCTGCCTGTGCCAGCAGGGTTGTTCTCAGGTTATTTGACACTGGCTGCCTTGTTTGGCATGTCAGTAACCTCAGTTGTCAGGTATGGATTTTGATATGTCCCTTTTTCCTCTGGTAATGGCTCATAACTACTATGTCACTGTTCCATTTTTAGGTTAAGAACACAAAGCTCACCCTTTCTCCTGCAGTCATTACTCACTATTGGGCTATTTCCATTAAATTGTTGTATGTCTCCTATTACTTGTAGCTATAGCTAAAAAAAACACAGAAAGATGTTAGGGTCATTTTCATGCTTGGTGGAACCGAGACCCAGACCCCAGTGGTCCCATGATATGAGCTTGCCACACTGTTTCAGATCAGTTGACCGTGCTTAGGCAGGAGCAGTATCTGCTGCACTGAGCAGGAAACAGCTAGTTAAGGGTAAATGGAACACTCAGAGATGGGAAGCAGAAATATTCCACCTCTTATTATCACCATCTGCTTTTTTGCCATTGAGGCATGTGGCATACTTCAGCCTAATGCCATCTCTGCCCAGAGGGGTTTAGATGAAACATGAAATTCCTTTCTTCCTAATACTGTGTCTGTAAAGTTGCCTGACCATAAATCTTTGTCCTTTTCCCCCAAGGTGAAAACCAAAATTTAAAAAACTAGTTGTGGGGACTCTATTACTTTCTACCTCTGTCTGCATTTCCATATTGACTTAATGCTTTCTGATAATCAGATGTGGTGAGTGTAGTTTGGGGGAGGATGGTGATGGTTGCATTCGTATTGAGACTTTCTCCCTCATTGCTGGCATCTGTGCACAGTCATTGGGATGGTGTAGCTGGTGAGTTACTTCAGCTTCATGCCTAGTTAGACTCTTTCTCTCTAGAAAGATGTTTAAAGACTTACCAAACCAGTCCAGTCAATTGTTTTCCCATTGAGGAGAATGTGGGAAGCAAACTGGCAGCTATGGCTTTCCACCTTCTGAGCTGAAGAGGATCTCTGAGACTCTGGTGGACTTTGGGCCTGTGGGAGCCATCTGGCCCAGCCTTCATGTCCTTATGAGTTCTTCTTTCAGTTGGTGCCTTGCCTAGATCTTCCCTCCTCTCCCTCCTTCTCCCATGTAAAATGATACAGTTCAGCAGCACATTTCCTCATTAGTACAAATTTCTGTGGTGGCTGAATTGTGTGCAGTGTTAAAATCTGGACTATGGTTGTCCAAGCCAGGATGCTTAGAAAAGAATGGCTTTTTAAAGAGCCATATGCAGCTCAAGCAAAATTTGAAAATCTGTCAGTAAAGACAGCACACACTTAACTGAGTTTTCTTTTTAATATATTTTAGAGACCCATGCTTGCAAATACCTACTGTAACCACAATCCCAGCTTCCTTATGAGCATGCATAGTGGGAATTAGTTTTCCCTGGGCATTTGAGGATATGCTTCATGGGGTGAAGGCTGCAGCTTTGTTGTAGACACACAGCAGTGGTGAGTGGAAGCTGAGCTAGGCAGTAGCACATGCTAAAACCCCTGTTCATATACAGCTGTGCATTGCTCAGGACTGGCAGTCCTGCCCCACCCTCTTTGAATGTGCAGGGGTTAATAAGCTGCATGTGCTGCTTCAGCACAGCAGCTTTCCCTCTCCTACCCTGTGAACTCTTCAAGCTTTTTGTATGTCCTCATTGCCGTTTATAAGCTTTCTCTGCCGGGGATGCTTTGGAGCACCTTCAACTTCAAAAAAAAGAGTTGTCAGGAATATTTTTAAATATAGACAGCCAGTCTCTTAGAAGTACTCAAATACAGATTGTTAAATGAAGAATTCAACTAGAATACTTTGAGATAGTTTTCTAGGAAAGCTGTGAGAGTTTGCAGCCTTCTCTCTAACTCCAAGATACATATTTATTTGACTTCAGAATACCTTCAAAATTTCTGCCTAGTACTTTGTACTAGGTGATTCTTCCACTTGAAAACAGTGCAGTTAATTAGTCATAAATATGCAGTCAGTGGCCAGTCGCCATTGGTAGATACATACGACTGAAATACAGTCTGTGAATTTTGAGATTGCTGTAGGTGCTATAGAACATTCAAAATTAATGTCCTCAAATGAATATCCCAGGGGAGGTTATGGTAATGCTGATGTTCTTTAAAAACTCAGGATTGTTGAAAACACACATGAAAAAATGGGTAATAAGAATTCATATAATCATCTCTGAAAAGTTAAACATGAATCAGCAAGAATTGATTGCTTTAAAAGACAGGAGTTTAATGATCCAAAGAGCAGCAATAGTACTGTTCTGTTCCTCAGTATGTAGCCCTGCAGAAAGAATTACCGTGATGCCATATAACAAAAATGTTAGAAAATCTAGTACAACTGTTAAGAACACCAATTTCAAGAGGTTTTTGATAATTATGAAAGGAATTGCAACAAATTTCTGCTAGTGAAAAAAGTCCCTCTATAGCACAGTAAATGGAACTGTGTGAACTGTGAAGCCTTAGGATTGCAGTTTCATAGAAGGAGGTGCATGCCATGCCTCCTACCACATGATGCATTCCCCCTGGAGTGCTTCCTTCTTGATGAATTTCAGGGTTTCAGGTATGGAAAAGATGAGCTGTTACATTTGCAAAAAATCATTGCCTACAATCAGGTATCATTTGAAGAGCTAAGTCTTAGGAAAGGGAGCAAAGCACTTGCTGTGTTGCTGTGGTACAAACTTGTATGAGGCAAATCGAAACAGGGCAGTGTGGGTTTTGGATTGTGTATACATGGGGCAGCTGCAGGTAGTGTTGCAACTAGATGTGTCTGTTACCTCATGGTATCCCTCCTCTTCAAAGTGTTTTATGCTGTGCTTTTGGGGGTGTTGCTTTTGCTGGCTTGGAGGTTTGTACGGGCAACTATTCCCGTACAACCAGTAGTTGCAGATGCCAATCCTTTGCCAAGACAGCCAGCTAGGGCAGATCCCTGCGCTCTTCATTTGGTCTTAGTACTTGTGCACATCCCCAGCATGGCCAAGATGGGGCATGTGCTCACTTGCAGCAGGCTGGGCTTAATCTTTGGTCACCAGCAGCCATCCCATGACAGGGCTGAGGGGCTTCCTGCAGGGGTGGACACTGACTTACTCCAAGGTCCCCAGCTACCATTCAGGAGCTGCATAAAAGAGCTTGTTTAGGTGACGTGTCTGTCAAAGAGCCATTCAATGTCTAATCTCCCTTTCTTCCTACAGGGTGGCTTAATTCAGAGACTGCCACCTATGGAGAGGGGTATCATTCAGAGTGAAATTACAGACAACTGACATAATCTCTGTCCTCATAAATCGCTAATAATTGTCACAAATGTCTGGAGTGCTGCCAGCTTGCAGTGCTCTGCCAGTTGCCCTGCCAGCCCAGCAGCAGTGACAGGGCCAGCAGCATGTGAGGCAATGGCAGTGTGACCCTGTCCCAGGGCGTTTGGGACTTGCTGCTCTCACCACACTGGGGCTTTTAACTGTTTTCTGGCAGGCACACAGGATCAGATCTGGTGAAAGCAGCCCAAATGGCAGCAGTTGTTTCCTGCTGCCCGATCCGTTCGTATTGATTACAGACGCCAGTGGAAACCCACAGCTGAAATAGCAGAGTTTGCTGCCGGTTTCGCTGTATCAGCAGAATCCTGCCATTTTAGTAGCATGAGATCAGAAGGGAGATGAGGACATCTATCCCAGTGTCTTCACATCTCAGACAGTCACCATATAGTCCTGTGACGCACGCAGGCCTCTTCTCATGCAGGAACCTATCCCAGCAGAATGGAAGGCTCAGCGGAGCTGCCCGTGCCAAGGTCCCCATGAAGCAAAGGGGATGTTTGCAAGGGGCTCATGCCATCACTGCAAGCTACACTGGGCTGCTCTGGTGGGGAAGCAGCCCTTCCTCTCCCACAGGCTCCATCTGCTTTTTCTCCCCAGTGATCTGTTACTACTTCTGATTCCTCAGCTTTCTGCAGGTTTCATGGAATCATTCCTGAGGCCACCCCAGCCACTGCTCTTTCCAGCCCCATGGCTGCTCTGTGCTACTTAAAGGAAAGCTGGGAAGGAAGCAAAATATTGGGCACACCACAAATAAAATTCCTCCCTAAGCAAAGTAAGCAGTTGTTGGGAGCTCTGGGCTACAGGAATTCATGAGAAGCCACTGGCCCGCTCAGTGATGCAGGTGCTGCATTGGCTTCACAGCCCAGGTGGCACACTGGCCCAAGAGCCCAAACTTCTTCTACACGCGTGCACTAGGGATGCAGCTTCTCCAGCAGTGAAGGAACCCTTTATAATTTTTTTTTCAATCTTCCAAGCAGCAGTGAATCCGTCATCCTTCCTGGTGATGACTCAGTTTTGACTCAGCTTTCTGAGGAGTATTTGATGCCTGTCCCCAGGATGTCGTGTGGTTCTGGGGATGGAGGGCAGCAGCAGAGCCTCACCGGTGCCTAGACAGCCATTGAGTTGGCCCAGCACCCTGTCAAGGCTCACGGGCCATGGCTGTGTGGTGGAAGGAGATGAAGTCTCTGTGATATATTTTTCTTTCATGGACTCATATTTGACTCTTAATTTTAGCAGCTGGTAAAATACAGGCTAAAAGAACATGTGGGGTTCTGTCCCAGTGTATTGTTCCTCCCCTTTTGGTGTTGCACTGAACTGGGTTATTCAGGAATTTCTTTTTTATTTCCAAATTAAGGATGTGAATTTCCTTTCATTTTAACATATTTCTTTTAAAAGATATTAAAATATCTATGGGGCTGTCACATTCAGATCGATTCCTCCAGAAAGAGTGGTATTTAAAGCTAATCTTGCTTCAGTTTGTAAATTGCTTATTATGTGTGGTGCTTAGGTCTTGAATTGCTTTTCTTGGCCAGGGTGCTAAAAGCTCTAGGGGAAGAAGAGGAGTGTGAAAGGTGCAGCTGCCTTTAAAACTGAAGTGCTCATTTTGAAATACCTCCCTGTAGAGATGGGAATTTTTCTCCCCAAAACAAGTATTTGGTTTCAGGCCGGCTGGAGACACATCCTTGAGGAAATAAAAGGAAAAAAAAAAGAACTGTCTGCGGATTCATTTTTCCATTACTTGGAAGTCATCTTGTATATAATTTAGATGGGTCTTAACGAAGCATAAAGTCACTTTCAGAAAATTGATGACTCTTCGTTTGCTTCTCTAAAATGAGGGCCTGGAGCCTTCCCTTTGTTCCTTTGGTGGGATCATCAGATCTGATTGCAGAAACCCGATGAAGCTCTTAATCCAAGCACCAAGTAACCACAGCTCTGGCCTTCTCCTCTTTATTGATCTTGCGGCCCAGCCGCATTTCTATTTCAGCCTAATATATACTCCGTGTTTCCTTATCTCTAGTGAAACTCATCCCCGGCCTTTTTGGATTTGTTAACTCTTTAGTCACCTAATGTTGTCTTGCAGGGTTCAGAGAGTCTAGGTGTGCAGAGAGAACTTCAGCCATCTCCAGCTCTGAATTTGTGTGGACAGAGTAGGACACAAGGCACCCAAGGAGTTGGGGTCTGTGCTAATTACAACATATTCATAGCCTCCAGTTCCACCTCTTTTTATCTCTTTCTCCCCTGCTGCAAAGCAGGGTGCTGGCACTGTCCTTGTGGCCACACCATGGTGAGTCCCTGGCACTTGAAGTGTTCATGACTGCAGTGAATTTACCTCAGCAGCCTGGCAGGTAGGTGAGCCCAGGTTAGCCAGGGCCTCTGAGAGATGCTGCATGTTGTACATCCCCTGGTTTTTGATTTGTGCGTTCAAGCACACCGGAGATGCCGGCAGGTGTGAATTTTTCATTGCTCCATCCTCCCCGTGCCCCCAGCGTGCCGTGAGCTGCAGTTTGCCGACTTGCTGCTTCGTAGCAGGAAAGGTCAGGAACCTCATAAACAAGGTGAGAAGCAGAGTGGGGCGGGCACGGCCACCCGGGCTGCTGATTCCTCCTGACATCGGAGTGCTAATGAATGTTCTGTCATGGTCCTGTGAATATTGCAGGAAGCTTTCGCCTCCCGCCTCCCCTGCCTTCGAGTTGCCAAGGTTACCTGACGTGGGGAGAGAGGAGCGATAGCTGCAGGTCTGCGGGCGGCTCTCGAGAGCATCCTGCCTGCGCAGCGGCGTGGGGAGTGTGGCCAGTGCAGCCTGGCCATCCTCCCGCTCCCTTTGGCTGTTGCCGTTCTCCCCGCTCCCACCACGCTGCCTCAGGAGTCATCCGTTTCATTTTATTTTAGAGTTTTTTGAGTAAGGATCATATTAATTTTGTTTTGCTTGCATAACCCGGACTGTTATCATCTGACTAATTACTCACATTTTCCTTCAGACAGCAAATGGGAGAGATAAAACTGCAGCAGGTTTATGTGATTTCTGCTTATCAAATTACTGTAATTATTTGAAGAATGGCTTAAAATTGTATGGAGTAATGAATTTAATTATGAGTTTGCAGCGATGCCTTGTGCTGTATGCAGCTTGCAAATGGGCAAGTTTACGAGGAGCTCTTCACAAAGCAGCAGCAGGCAGGATTGCAGCACGCTCCTGGGAAGAGCCTCCAGCACCTCCATACCAAGGGGGGGGTGTGGCACGCCTTGCAGGTTAGCTTGACAAATGGTGCTCGTCATTCACCTGATCAGCTCACTTAGTCCAATACTAATACAAAGCAAGGCAAGACAAACTGCCGGCAGCCACCTGGTTGTGGCATGCTGCAGCTGGTTCCCTTTGCTGATCTCCTCAGCCCCGGGGCGTGCAGGGGACCAGCTCCCTTCCCGGACCTCCACACTTCCACGTTCAGGAAATCAGCCTTGCAGGGAGCTGTCAGGGAAGGCAGCTCAGGCACTGCTGACAAACCTGTCCCACCAGAGCCACAACCTGTTGCAAACTGCTCCAAACATTCAGAGTAGTGTTTGCCACCTCTCCACTCCACACTAGGAACAGCAGATTTTTTTCAGCACAACTGGGAGGTGCACAGGGACCTGCCTAGCTCCTGTGAGCTGGGGAGCACATTTTCTGCTCCCAGGATGTCCCCAAACCCTCCCAGGCAATTACTCTTCCCCACCTACTTGTACTTTTCTTTACACCCCTGCTTAGTTCCAGGTGCTCTAGAAACATGTATTCTGCACTCCACCAAAGGGCTCCAGCCCCTCTTGAGTTTGGCAAATGGGGACACGGCATCTCTCCATCCCCACATCCATAGGGCCAGTTGAACAGCTCAAGGCACATTCCTGTGGGCTGCTCCCTACCTCTTGTGCACAGATGTAGAAACTTTGTGTTTCCTGTTAGTTGAGGTAGTGACAATGTATGAGATTTCAGTCCTTGGTCTGGTGACTAAAATACAGATGGTAATGAGACTATTGTAGGAATAGTGAGATCTACAGGCAGATAATTCGGACTGGACAATATTTTTAATGCCTTTTTTCTTTACATGCTGCTGGTATTTGGTGCAGCTGGTGCTAAGTGACTGGATAAAAAGCTAGAAAGACTAGTCCAGAACGGTGCAAATCCAGATGAAATACTGTTTTTTCAGAGCAGGATCATTTCAAAGGCAGGAATGTGTTCCTGAGAGACAGCCCAGCAAAAGTGGACCACACTGACATCCCCAACAAAACTGTTCTGGAGATGGACATAGGGCCAATAGAGTGAAGAGATTTGGGCTAGATACAACTAGACAATGGAACAAAAATGCAACCCCAGAGAATTGAAACTGGGTATATAGAAAGTAGAAAAACTGGTGGAACTTCAGATCTGTGCTGAGATGTTCATAAAGGATTGTTGTTTCTTCTGGTACACTGACTGTCATCTTGTTCTGTGTGGAATCCCTCATAACAGGATTGGTAGTTCACACTTAACTACTTAAAATGTCATATATGAAAGGCAAAAGAATAAGTGGCGACGGGACATCCAATGTCTGAAACCTTTGCAAGGACGAAATGGGTTAGAGATGATGCTCATAAATGGTTCTTGGTCTACAGCGTGGTGATTACAGTGTTAATTTTGGGAGGTTTTAAATTAGAATAAAGGTAGCTGCCTGAAGAAGTTAACAAATTTTGTAAGCGCAAGCCTGCCCTAATTTGAGATATAAGCAAAACTGGCCTCGCACGCAAAGACAAGAAGGCATTAGCAGTCAAAATCCTTGTCTTTCTTGACACATGAATAAGGGAGTGGAGGATGTGTGCAGATGGAGTTGTACATGATATTATGTCTGTCTAAATGCAAGGTCAAAGCAGATTCTAAATGGTATTGACTTTTCAAAGAGCTTGTCACAAGGCAAACCTGAATTCTGCATAATCTTTTCAGTTTTATGTAAGTGAGGAAGAAGTACAATGAGAGTGCCAAAAAGAAATGTTGTTGAAGCCATAAACCAGGTGCAATTTTTGGCAGTCTTTCCATAAACCTGCTTAAGGCAGGAAGGAAGAAGAGCCCACTTTCATTTGGAAAACTTGTAAAGATTTGTGCAACAAATGCTGCAATTGTGAGTGTGTTGATGGTGGTCATAAATAGAGCTGGGTGAGAGGAGATTGCAGGGTGTAGCTGTTTGCCCCGAATCTGGCCGGCTGTGACTCCCAGGCTGACCTCCAGCCATGGCCAGCCCCTCGGTGTGTCTCCAAACAGAGTGGGTTTTCTCCTTCCCATACTGATGTGAACTGTTTCCACAGTTCAGCCTGTGGCACAAGGGGAAGAGAATACGTTAAGCACCAGAGTGTGAGATTTCATTACCCTTAGTGTTTCTAGCCTTTATAGCTACAAATGTTATTAAATATCATAAAATTGTCCATGTTTCTTTAAGTTCAGCTACAGCACTTTTCCCAATTTGTGGTTAGATGAAAAAAGAAGACAGCAACACATTTTCTATGAAAAAATGAGAAAATAAGAGTTATCTTAGATGCTTAAAAGAAGTTTGAAAACATGAAATAAAATTAGCAATAATATTTTGCACACAAAGCTGCCTTCAGGAGGGATCTGTATCAGAACAAATAGTGGTGGCTAATGTTTTCTTCTCTCAGTCATTTTTAAAGGTCACTTCATGATCAAAATCTACTTGCTAATTTAATTTCAGTTCTCAGTGTAAATGTAAGATGATGCTGTTATTCTATTTGCAGGTGGTTTGCAGGGGAGAATCAAGCCTTTGTGCTAGATATTTCACAGTTTGGGTCCAAACCTTGTGCCTGTGCCAGCTCAGCTTCCCAGGCTGGTAGGACCCTATTTCCCAACCGAGGTTTTCTCAGGTGTTTTAATCAGAGGGCTCGCTGACCTTTCTGAAAAAAATTTTTACACTATCCAGTGTAACGTTGCCTCATGGTACCAAATAAAAATTGTATTTTCACGTGCTTCATTTATTTTTCTGGTTTTGCTTGCTGCTTAAATGTGTGGGCAGGCAAGATGTTGATTTGCCATTCTGTAGCAAACCAAGGTTGTTCATAAGCCACAAGTTGAGGGGGAGCTTTCTTGCTCTCCCTGCCTCACATTACCTTAGAGATTCTCTCCCTAGCTGTTTCCATTATTTTAGGATGCATATTTCTGTCACAAGGCATGAAACAGTTATGTTACTGAGCAGAGTTCAGCAAAAATGAGAGAAAGAGAAGAAACCTAGGAAATGAAATGTTTTGGAGAGTCGTATTAGCTTTGGGTCAAGGACTCAGCAGGCTATATGAAACTTGGTATTTTCGTCTCTCACATGGCAACATTCATGGCTTTTTCTGGGACATTCCCTTCCTACTTTGTCATAGGGAATGCGTGGGTTCTGTAGAGATCTGCCTCAGGTCTGATGTTGGGGAGATGTCGTGAAAATCCCAACAGCTGCCTGTCTGTCTGCTGGAGAGCCCTGTCTGCATTGTGAAAGCCTCAAGAGCAGACAGCTCAGATTGCACGGGTTTGTGGTTTCCCTGCCATTTCTGTCTCCTAGAGAAACCCCTGAGGTCTTCCTCCAGATGCTGAGCCACAGGTCTGGTCACGAGGAACTGAGCGTCGTCTGGAGAAGACTGGGACTGTGTTGGTTTTCACAGATAGGATGAGGATCTGCTTTGTTTTCCCTCAGGCAGGTCATGGGTCTAAAAACCCCTGTCTGAAAGGAAGGATGGTATTTTCCCAAGGAGTCTGAGGCCCCCATGATCATCTCCAGCATCAAAGACTCCTCGTGCAGGGTATCTCCTCCTGGCATTTTGTATTGTTGGCTCAGTAAAAATGAGCAGCTGAGATTCGGCCAACTCCACTGCTGTCCTTGGAAAGAGTGTCCACTTGTCCCAGGCAAGCTTGAGGTTGGCACCCCATCAGCTCTGAAAATCCCATCTATGTCCTTAGGGCTGCAGTAGAGTTTGCCCTGCAGAGTTTCCTGTTGACACTCTGAAAAGGGACACACAGTCTTGTTTCCTTGGTGCATGAAGGATGCCTAAGGCAGGAGTGCCAGTACTTTTCCTCTAGCTGAATTGTCCTGACACCAGTGGCCTATGCACTGTATAGTGAGCTGGGGAAATAAGGATTCACATTATTTTTATCTGCAAGGAGATACCTGCCTCTGACATCCTCTAGGAAAGACTTACAGCGGCCTCTGCTTACAGAAAGTTTTCTTTTCTGTTAGTGGTTGCAGCTGGGAAAGCCATGCCTCATCTCTTGCTTGTAATTACATCAGTAGAGTGTCTTGGGAGAAGGTTAAATAGTCTTTTGTATATCAAATAAAGCCAGTGAACTTCACTGAAATCATTTAATGAAAACAGTCCTGATTATCTGTATATGCTGCTGTGTGGTATTTTAAAAGAAGATCTTAAAGGAAAACGTGGAATTGTTTAAGGCCTCTAAAGACTATAGTGCAGAGGCTATGCAGCAAATGCCTTTATAATCTAGGATCTGAAGTAGGCTTTGAATCCAATTGTGTTTTTTGCTGTTGTAAAACATGTGAGATTTTGATACAGTAACTCAGATTTGATACAGAATTTTCTTATTAACTGTTCTTCATGCACATCGGATTTTACAGACTGAGCTAAAGGGCTCTGTACATCAAGGATGGAACTGACTCAAGGACAGAGCTATTAAGGTGTGTAATAATCAAGAGAGGAGAATTAATTGTCTTTAATTTGGCATAAATCCCAGGGACCATAACTTAGGTTATTAGGAATTCAGGGCCTATTTCCAATTAGTTATACCAAGCATGCTCGCATATCCAGCTTGGGGAGTCTAATCCGTGAGTGTGTTAGCACAGCGATGGTTGACATGCAAATAAAGGACAGCACTGCCTGACCCCTCTGTGTGTGGTCACTGCCAGCCGGTGTGTGCCCGGCAGTAAATCAAACTGAGCCATTGCTTTATCGTTTCTGACACCTTGCAGTGAGCAGCTCAGTGTGTGTCAGCTGCTTGGGCAGTCTGTGCAGACAAAATCACCTGGGCCATGCCGGAGCAGGTCAGAGAGGTTGCTGTGGCTTTTACATGCTTTTTTAGTCTTTGAGCTTCCTCCTAAGGCATCTGCTGCAGCAAAGCCCGGGTGTCTGCCCTTTAGGTGTATGAAATGTAAATAGTGCAATTGTTATCTGTACCGGAAAATCTGGTCTAACCTGAGCTGGGTTAAAGAAAGACATAGCAACAGTTTCCTGAGTTGGCAGCAGCAGCAAAAGCAGGTACTGTGACTGTGTGGCTCCAAATGTAACACCTCCATGCTGAAAACGTGGGAAAGAATGAGGCACTGCTCAGCCATGGCCAGCCAGTCACCCCTGCACGGACCTGCAGAGTGGGGCAGAGGTGCCTCGTCCTGTCCCACAACAGGGCTAGCTACTTCGTACACACCAGGAAATGGAAAAAAACCACAGTAATACCACCCTTACTGTAAAGTTCTATGTAAACATGTGAGGGTTTTAAGGAAATGTGGGCCTGGAGAGTCCTTACGACTTGCAAGCTTTTGCAAGCCAGGCTGTGTGTGACTTCCATCAAAACAGCCAAAAAGGGCTGGCAGGAACAGTTGTAGCCAGTGTGTATGTGAGGGGCAAAAGGAAGGATAGTTCATAGCAAGGGAGACAAACCAATTCATGCATTCAATTCCTCCTGTAATCATTTTCTGACACCTGCAACCCCATGGAGCTTTAGCCCCCCTCAGTCAAATGCTGCCTGTCAGTCAGTCAGGAATGAAACAATACTCAGACAGGGCAAGAGCACAGCATCCCCTTATAGCTGTTCTGAATTTTGTTTATCCTGAACCTTGACTTTATTTCATGAGTAGATCCTGAGAAGACCACAGTGGCTACCTCCTCCGTACCCCCTTTTGTGACTTCCCATATGAAAAAGAATAAGAGCTAAGGAAACCTCAACAGCTACTGTGGAAACTGCTCCTTCCAGCCACTAGTGTTTGGAGCCTGTGCAGGGATCCTCCTAAAGAAAGCTGGAATGACAGTGCATTTGCAAAATATAGCAGGTTGTCTTTAAGGCTTCAAGGCCAGCAATCCTTCCATTTTCAAGAGGGGAAAAACCTTTTTAAAGCTTCCCTTAATTTAATTTTCCAGCACAGTGAAGCTGAAGCTTGCCAAATCCAGGTATCTGTGTAGCTTTCTTGGTCTGTGTTTTGAAGATGTAACATTTGAGGGTTGAAAGGGGATCATATTTAAAGAAAACACAACCTTCCACCTGGTAAGTCAGAATTCCATGTCACCAAACTGTGCAGCTCTCCTCACTTGCCAGGGAAAAGTGGGGGAAACCCACGATTTCTGTAGTAGTCATTTGATAAAATGAGCCTTTGACTACCAGCAAATATGTGTAAAGTTAGGAAATGCATTATCCCTGAACAGCAGAGGAATTTCAGCTGATTTCCTGCATTTGGTTATATTAAGATGAGTACCATAGGAGCCAAGAGGTGCCATTTGGTTTTTTATCCACTTAGTCTTGATATGATTTCACTGCCAGCTTTCCATTTATCTGTTGTGTGCTTTTTAATTCATGAGGGCCTGCACTGGGGGTTTGTTTAAAACCTTGGCTGAAATTGTCAACCACTCCTTTTATTGTACATCTTTCTGAAAAGATGGGTGTTGTGGCAAAGCAGTAAATAGGATATTAAGCCTCTGCAGCACTTGCTGTCTGTAAAAAGAAGAGTTTGTCCTCTGTTAAACTCTGAGCAATTACATCATCCCAGCATTAAAAACCATCACCTGTCTGGCAACAATGTCTTACTTGTGTTTGCATGTAGCCGTTGGTTTACTATGGGTCTTTGGCTGTGGGCCTTTCTACATCCCACTGTCTCTGAAAGACTGTTAGGGTAACCAGAGTCTCCATCTAAAGTGATGTTGGAGACATTGCAATTAATGGATTTTGTAGAACGCGATGGCTTAACATAAGACATAAAACTCATAATAAGAGAATATTTCTGTCTTTGACTCTGGTCAAGGCTTGCTGTGTTTTCCCTTTTATAAAAAGTCAGCACTTCACCAAGTAAATAAAGTTATCTACCTAAGATATTTTCTGTGATGGAGAATTTTAAAATTTCTGCATGGAAAGCAGTGATGCTGTATCTGTTTGGTGTTGAGGTTAAATCAATGCTATGTTTACAGTTCTTGAGTGATTTCCATGCTAGCGGACCCTCTGTGCATGAGCTGGCTGCAACAGAACAAGTCCACTGAAACTTCACATTTATTGTTTCATTTGAAAATAGAATTTATCTGAAAAAACGTTACCGGAGAAACTCTATCAGCATTCCAGAGCTATTTTATGTTAATACGTGAATATTTCTTAGAGATTTTTAAAGGTTACTTCTTTCTGAATACTGTAAAGAAATAATGCTTTGGACTATAAATTTAATTTGTGTTTTACTGTATTGGCCTTTACTGGGACTGGTTCTATGTACTGTTTTTGCTAGCTATTTTATATGATTTATGAGCATTTGCTCAAAACACAGTTTGCTACAAGTAAGAAAATGGCAGGCAGCCATGTGCATGAGGATCTATTGATAAGGCAGGAAGGGATGGTGCTGGAGGAATGGTGTAGAGAGTAAGGGAAGAGGCAATATGGGGAGGTAGCAGAGCAGGCTGTTGAGCACCTGGGCTAATGCTTTTCAGCTTGTTGCCTGCAGAGGAGCCTTGCTTTTGTAAGAATTGTGTTCATCCTCCTTTCCCACACCCACACACTTTGATTGCTGGCTTTGGGATTCAAAGTCTCACAGCATCACAGAGCAACTCCATCCCATAGCTTGGCAATTTTGGAGGTTGACTCCAAAAAGTTTCATTTTAGTTCTTGAGATCAGAGAAGAAAAAGGTGTTTCAGGAGGACATTCTTTGGGAGCAGAGGGAATCCCTGTTTTCGTTTTGAAGCTCTGGCTAGTTGTGAATGCCAGAAGCAGAATATTTTTGTGCTTTCTCTAGCCGCTCTCTAGCTCCTCCCCAGTACAACTTTTAAGTTTCCATTTCCAAGCTGGGCAGCTTTCCAGCCACTCTGCCCCCAGCCTGTAGCTCTGCATGGTATTGTTTTGACAAAAGTACAGGACTCAACACTTGGCCTTGTTGAACCTCATAGTGTTGGCCTTGGCCAGTCAATCCAGCCTGTCCAGATCCCTCTGCAGAGCCCTCCTACCCTCCAGCAGATGGACACCTCCACCCGGTCTGGTGTGGTCTGCAAACTGACTGCCCTCAATCCCAGTGCTGTTTGCTAACTTCCAGCTACCTGGTACCTCAAGGGGCTTTGTTAGGGAATCCTGGGGAGGGTGAAAGACAGACAAGAGGGAGGTTATTCTCTCCTTAAAAAGTCAGCAGTTGTTGCTCATCCTGTTGTCTAAATACCTTCCTTTTTCAGTAGCTTAGATGCAGGGAAAAGCAGTACTTTTTCTTTCCCATGTTGGAACAATTGCTGGAAAAGAAGACTTTTTCAGCAGAACGTTTTGTCAAAATGCACAACTTGTTCACATCCTCAATCAAAGTTTTTGCTTGAGACTTGGTGGCCGGTGATGCTTTGACAGGCTGCAGCGTTCCCCAGAGAAGGAGAAGCCTCTGGATTGATGATGATGTAACAGGTTGCAGAAACTAAGCAAATCAGATTTTAGCACAATCTAGCCCTTTCAGTAGGAGTTAAGTGACCAAAAATGTTGCATTCTGGCCTGTGAAGTGGAAATGAAGAGATTTAGTATTCCAGCTGAGTGGCAACAGGAATGCTTCGCTTTAATCTGGAACTTGATGTTAGAAAGCGTGGGAGAGCTCTGCTGTCAGATTAACTCGGTTTTCATGCACTTTTCCCTGCACTGAACTGCAACCAAACATACTTGGATCAAAAGTCAAATGCTCTATTAATTTAACCACACGTTGGATTTAATGGCATATGGTAATGCATTATTGATTGCACATCTTAAAACTGAAAATCTCTATGCTAATAACATCTCACATCATGGCAGGTAGTATGAAAAATGCAGTGGATTAATAAATGACTTTGACTACAAGTAAGAGCTGTTGCCATGCTTTTCCTTGTAAAGATTGAAGTTTTGGATGTGTTTTAGTGGGGGTGTGTTTATATATTCTGTCACAAGGAAACATGCAGTAGCAATAGTTATGTTGTATTTCTCAGTATAAAATATTAAAAAGCAAATATGGTTTGAAAACAGTTTTACAGGCAGTTACATTCAACAGCTGGTACCAACAAATGGCATAGTCCTGCCTGAAAGCACAGCATGGTCGACTTCTACTGTTTCTTTACTATGGAGTCTTAATAGCTGGCTGCAAAACCCTTCTGAATTCATGCTTTTGAAGAACTTCTGTGAGGTCTTTCAATGCATACTTCCAGCTGATGAGGGGTTTTTTTGTAGTAGTTACTGAAAGAGCCTAGCCTTATCTATCAGCTGTTGGATATGACCCAGAAAACTCTATTTTTACCTACTTGAGATTATGCTGTAATTTTGAGGGAGGAAATAAAATTTTTTTTTTTCTTGCCAAACAAGGATTTTAAAAAGTGCTTGCTCAGCCAGGGAATCTTGCAGATATGTTCTATTTCTGTGCAAGCTCTTCCTCATCCACATATTTGACATTTCTTGATGTAGTTTTTGCCATGCTGTACACTGAACCCTTAAATGACTCTCAGTACCATACAGTCTAATCTCTTTTCAGTAGTTCACTAACATGAGCAACTAGTTTCTCTGGTCTCTCAGGAAAATGGTTTTTTTTTTGATGTGTCTTCAGCTTTGAGTTGTTTGTGGACACTGCTTTGCACTTAAGGCAGAGTAGCGGACTTGGGTTTGGAGCAGGAGGTTCTGGCTGTTCCTCACATCCTAAGGCTTTGTATCACACTTCCCACTACTCCGTGAGGCTGTGTCATCAGCTTGAAGAAGCTCTGCCGTGTGGCATGGAGTTTGTTTAGCCTGAGCAGAGAAGCTTCTGCTATAATATTCCTTCAGGAGTTTTTTAATTCTTTTAGATATATTTGGTCTCAGTCTTGGTTTCGGACCAAGGCTGCAAGTGTGACTGTCATTACAAGGTAAGCAGAATGGAAAGCCAGAAGAGGTAGCTGGGTTGACAGAAGGATGTTGTGGTAGTAGGGATTTCATAAATGCCACCTCTGACTGTTGCAATCTGATCTGATCAAGCTGTAAATAATTGTTTTCTTCCAGGATGGATTGAGGTCTCCTAGTTGGCAGCAGACTCCAGAGCTGACACAATACAGGGCAGAAGTTGTTATTACTTAGGGAATATCCCTAAACTAAGAACTGCAACACTGGGCTGCGGGTGCATACCTTTAATTTGGCCAGGTTTGTGACTTAACCTCTGCTCTGAGTCAGCTTCAGCAGCTGTTAATCATCCTTGCGTTGCCTCTGTCAAGCACAAGGCTATCTGTGAAGCAGAGAGAAGAAGTGCCTGTTCACCAGTGCCAGTGAACATGGCAGATGTGGGGTGCTCAGCCCTGGGAGGGGACAGGTTGCTGCAGTGATTGTGTTACCTTAGCACCACGCATGGAGAGAAGCAGCGCAGGGGCTTGGCAGGAGCACAGCCTGATTCCTCGTCAGAGCAAGCTGGGAGGTGCGGCTTTGTCTTACTCTTGGGAGCACCTGCCTCTGTAAAGCCATCCTGCTCCCCTCTGAGATGAACAGGTGCTTGGGAATGGCCACCTACACTACTGAGAAAGTATTGGTAGCTTGTAAATGAAGATAATTGCTGTCCAGACATGAGAGGACAGTGTTAGCTGTGCCCTTCTGGCTCTGTAAGGGTAGCACTGTCTCCATCAGGTGTTTTATGGACTCATAACCTCTGGAACAAGCAGGTCTTGTGAGCTCTCACGCTGTGAGCCCCTGGAGCAGGAATCTGCTTGACAGTTTATCCTCTTGTGCCATGTCTAGTCTCGTATTTTCTTGAATTTTCCTTACAGTACTTTCTTTGTTTTGAACTGACTCAGATTCCTTTTGTGAGCTGTTTTGCTGCTGCTGTGATCTTTCTGAGAGATAGCAAATACTTTGTTTACTGTAAGCTCTTGTGCAGTAATTCATGTGGTTACACCATGAAACAGAGAAGTCCTTCTGGAGCTTGTTTCCACACCCACCCATTCATCTGTGCCCTTCTCCCCGTTTTCAGTACACAGCTTCAGCATGTCACGTTGGCATGGTGTCATACAGCGCCAGCAGATTTGTCATTAAAAGCCTTGTCATCAATAGATGACTGTTTGTATTTTGTGCCTGCCTGAAACTGTTTTAAACTTACTAAGCCAGTAATTAAGACTTTGCTGTCTTTGAAACAGGTTGGTTTCACTGCTCCACCTTTTCCTTAGGCAATTACAAGGTGGTGCCAATGTCGAACGGAGTATTCATTAGCCTGGATGAGACTTGGTTCTGGCAGCCAGCTCGCACAAATGCGCTCCGCCCGCCACTCGCCACATGGGCAGCCCTTGGAGGCCATAAATTTGGATAGTATTTGTCGTGCACCCCTTAAGGGACTTGTGTAAGAAGGATGCAGAAAGAGAGCATTGCCTCAAAATGGCTGATAAAATGCTCTTTGTGCAGCTTCAGTTGAAGCTGAACAGAGCGATGTCAGGGTTTTCTTATCATGTAAAGTGATGCTGTTCTTCTGGGCCGCTGGATTGCTCGACTGCTTTTGGTTGTCTTGCAGTAATTGAATAGCTGTGCTGTGTAACCTGTGCTGAAGGAATCAGGGCTGTTTATTCAGCAAACAGATGTCCTGCTTTGTGGTGTGCTTACAATGTTACTGGGTTGCATCTTTCATTAGTTAATATTGCCGACTATCCAGGCTGTCGTCCTTGCACTGATAATTTTGGGTTTGCAAATGCGTTTCAGTGTCTCAAAGGGAGATTTGGAAGCTTGTAAAATTTGCAAAGTAATTCCATTGATCCGTCAAGTAGGAGTCTATCTGTAGACAAGGGTTATCACTGCAACATCCGGTGTTACAGTGCATCAAACCACCACATCTGGGCAGGATCAGTTCAGCCCTGGTGAAGTGAACTGGGTGTGATCCCAGCCTGCCTCACCGAATGAGTAAGGAACGTGTGAAATAGCTTTTGGTTTGTGTATCCTGCTCCTGTGCAATGCTGACCACAGTCAAGCACATTTATCAGAGATCTCTCTGCCCTCAATCCATTTCCTGGCTTGTCCTTAGCACCACACGCTCCTGAGTGGTTTCAGATAGCTGCTAGAATTGAAAACAAAGCAGCTTTGTGTTTTAATCATTCCTTCCAAGACCCTGAAATTGATGTTGATCTGGAAGTTCCTCAGCTGATGGAGGCTGGCAGCAGCCCGTGGCCCAGATAAGCCATTTCCAGCCCTGTGTGGGGATAAGGCCCAATATCTCACTTGAAAGGAGCTGAGAACACCCCTTCCAGTGGGACAGTGGTTTTGATAGATTGTAAGAGATTTACCCTCACAGCTGTAGCTGTAATGTATAGAAAAGCTACTTTTTCCTATTTTCAAATTATATTTGGTATCATTTTTTAACTCTCCCTCAGCAGTCTGAGCAGTTGGACTCGCGATAGTAAGCAGGCCTGGCTTTTATAGGAAGAAGAATGTGACAAATAACTCCCATAAACGTGTTTACAGTTTGCACTATCGTTTCTAAAATACCATTTCCTACGTTGACACAGAGGAGATAAACAGTAGTAGGGGGGAGGTTTTACAGATGCCAAGTCAGGATATGACCCCCCCAAAACACAACTGCTTGGCTGCAAGAGCAGTGAGTGCTGTACATGTTCATGCTGGTAGCAATTTGATATTCAGCTCCTCCACCTTTTCTGTCCTGTGAGAGATTACAAGTTTTCAGCAAAATCCTGGGGGTAATCCTGCAGGATTCAGCTGTCAACAGCTGTGCTCACCACAGACTCCTCTGCAGGCCTTTTTTGCAAGCAGCTGTTATCTACACACCATTCCATGCTGGGGCTGATCCCTGCTTCTTGTAAGACGTAAATTGCAATTGCCTCTATGTCCCTTATCATCACTTGATATTTCGAGTGATGCAGAAAATAAGGACACACCGAGGGGTATGTCTCACAGCAGCATCCTCAGGAAAGGTGGTTTTCTGGGGAGCTGGGGAACAAGCCATGTAATTGTAGCTGCTCTAAAGGTGGTCTCAGCTCCAGTTTGGGACTGTGGGAAAGGTTTCTTACCTTAGCTTTTTCCTTAAAGATGAGAAATGTGTGCACAAAAGACCTGTATGAGAACAGGGGTTAGATTTCTGTCACCTCAGAAAGAAGATTAGCAAAGGGAGCTGTCAAGTGAGAGGAGATATCCTCTGCGCGTGCTGTCATGCTAGATGCCAGAGGGACATTCCTGTCTCCTTGGTGACTGCTGCTAGGAAGACCTTAGCCTGGTTGTGGACTTTCCAAGTTTCAGTTTCTAACTGCAAGAGCCACTTGTTTGTTCTTTGCTCTCTTTTTATTTCCCTCTCCTTTCCTCCTGCTTCTTTCCTCTATTCCTGCTATCCTCTGCTACTGCTGCTGTAGTCCATGGAGGCAGTAGAGCTTGCCATGCCCCAGAAAATCCTGTTGTGCCTAGATTTTGCCTGCTCTAACCTAATGTCTACTTTCTGAAAGTATTTCTGAAACCCAGAAATAAAAACAGGTTTCGATGGTATGCACTTGAAAGCAGATTCACAGCCTGTTCTAATGTGCATTGAAGGCACACTGGCTATCCTCGAATAAAACCAAGTGCTGACAACCTCATTTTGTCGAATAAGAGTATACTCGTATTGGCTGGAATAGGAGGCAAGCTATTACTGACAAGCTTCGTGTGCAGACAAGTTAGTACAGCGAGCAAGGGCTGAAAGGAGCCAAGGCATGACTGAGCCTCATAATTATACCTAGATTAGACTTTTGCCTGAGGGCAAGGCACGGCAAGAACAGCTCTGAACTCCTATCGTGGTCTGTAGTGTTTGAACACACACACATCCCTCGCCGTCCCAGTGAAGTCAGCAGCAGCACGCCCGGCTGGAATGAAGCCCTGTTATCTCTACCGGAGTGTTGCTGACACGGGGCAGGTGTGGGCTTGCTCTGGGCTGTGCTCTGCACTGTGACCAGCTCAGGTTTTCTCCAAAGCCACTCTTTTCCAGGGGGGTTTTGGGGGCCTGCCGGAGCCACACAATACAGGGGAGACCTGGAGTGATTGAGGCTCCCCATTTTGTGATGGTACAGGTACACCTTCGACCACCTCTGGAGAAGGTGCTTGTCCTTCCCTTGAGCTAGATCCTTGCATGCTCTGACCTTGTCCCCAGTGTATGTCCCCTGAAGCTACCGGTGAGCTAACAGCAGGTGAACTCCAGCCTCTGGGTGTCTGAAGTGTCATCAGAGACCAGCTGTCAGATTTCCCCAGGCATCTCATCACACAGTGATGCGATCTGGGACTGCAGCCTCCTGGAGTCACATTGCTGCTCTTAAACACCAGTGCTGCCTCTGTATTTGATTGATAAGGGATCAAGTAAGTCCTTGCTTGGTAGACGCAGGCATGCCAGCACTGCTTGCTGGAGTTTTGGTAGTTTCAAACTCCAGGCACGTGTGGAAACTGGGCTGTACCAGTACCAGTGCTAGCCCAGGAAACGTGCTGTGGCTCTGACTATGAGGGATGCACCATTTCTCTACTACTATCATTTGCCACAACAGTTTTGGGGCTTGTATGCAGTTAAGAGGGAGAACGCTGTGCATTCATGAACCTTGCATGGCTGACTGTGCCTGTCTGTGTCCAGCACGGCGTGGGATGTGGGTACTGAGGATCATCATGGGGCAGTAACCTGTGCCCTCTGTTCAGCTGATGAGTGCCCAGTGTTCTCTCCTGGGCTCTGTAACGACTTGGTCTTGCAGGGGGTGGGTGGTGTGGGAGCAGCGCTGTATTTAGCTTCAGAGCCTAGGAAAGGCTTGAGCCAAGAGTTCTGGTACGGCAGAGGCAGCTTTGCTGCTGGGTGTTTGTAATCAGTGTCTCTCTGTTGTATTCACCTGAAATTACACCATCTTACCTTCACCTGAAGTGAAGGTAAGATGGTGTAATTTCTACTGGTCTGTGGCTCATCACAAATTGCTAATTTTGATTGAACAGTCACTCCAGTGCAGCAGACTGGTCGTGTACCTGTGGATCAGACGCTGTGAAGTGACTCTCTGGTCTCTCTGCTGTCTATGGGCAGGGATCGTTGCAGACAGGAAGAGATGTCTTGCACAAGTGCTGGTTTCAGGTTTGCTTTTAGCTGTGTGCTAGGCCTCTACAGAGACTTTGAACGAAGTTAACTGGGTGATACTTAGCTCAGTGCATTCTTTGTGAAATCTTGTGCAAACCAGAAAATATTGCCAGTGGTAATTGTGGTGATTAGATTAGATCACTTCAGGGTTTCACCCTCCCCAGAGTAAACATCTGTTTTCAATACCCTAAATAGCAAGGTGCTGCACTATATGCAAACTTGGCCTTAATCCAAGGGACTGTCATTGTTTACTGCTTTTTCTATGTATCTTCCTTTGCTTTTCAGTCTATACCATGTTGTACTTCTGTGTGTACCCTTCTTTTGTTTCTTTTCAGCCATGTAGGAGTATACACTGTCGTTGCTCAGTATTGAGTGCTTCTGTTGCTTGCTATTGAATGCTGGTGCTGGTGTCATTCCAGTTAAGCTCTATGTACCTTTTGTCTCTAAAAATCAATGGGGAGCAAATTTAAAAAGAACTGGTTTTCATAGTACTTTTCATTAAAAAAAATAATAATTCCATTTATGTTTGCCCATCATGAGAGAGGTTTCTCAGGAGGTCGATCTGGGAGACAAAATACAGTTTGTGCTTTTAATAAACATCAGGAACCTTTTTTCCTGTAGAAAACCTTGAATGCTTCATAGTCACTCTCACCTAAATGATATTCCCAGGCATTTTTTTGTTTCCAGCAGATACTGCCTTGTGCTACAGTCTTGATTTGCAAACAAGTCAAGGGTCTTGGGAATTCTCTTGATATCTTAGGTAAGACATATGCAAGATTAGCTACCACAGGCCATGTTCGTGCTGCAAGTGTTAGCAGTAGAGGTAGAAGGAAGCACCTGAGGTGACCTATTGCTAGTATCTTCCTGTGAGGAGAGAGCGGTACAGTTCCAGATGTGCAGTGATAGCACGAAAAATCAGATTGCAGCAAGTTCAGACTCCTCTGGAACTTGGGAAGAGGCTAAGGTCTTGTTTGTTTAAACACTGCAGTGATCTGGGAGCCTTGCAGAATCTTCTTTGCAGAAGCAAAGAAGTTTGCTTAAGATTGCTTAAAACAAGGGAAAAAGAAACATATTGAAAATAATTGAGTTTCTGGTGCTTTAAAAGCTTCTTAATGTTCTTCAAGTTCTTTTTTTCTGCGAAAGTATGTTCTTTTGATTGCAGTTCAGGCTTAGCAGAGTACAGTACATCTTGCCACAGAATGAATAAATGAGCTCAGTTCTGCAGCTGCTGTTGAATGACGATGTTGGAGCATGCCTTGGCTTATCAGTGAAGGCTGCCTAATATATTCCACCCAGCCTACCTGAGCGCGCTCTGCAGCAGCAAACCTAATTAACTATTTTTCTACCTACTGTATGAATGATTTCAGCAGTTAAGGGGATGCTTTGTTTCACAGTATTGTAGTAAGGCATGCCAGAGCATGCACTGGCCATTTCTTGCACATCTCTGTTGCTCTCTACAGCCCAGAAAAATGCATCAGGAGCTTGCCACAGCACAGTCTGGCCAGGCAGCTCATGAGCAGAGTGTGTCTCATTAGCTTTACATTCCTTAGTTTCTAAAAGCCTTCAGAATCAGATTTGGAGGCATGAGGAAGAAATTACCAGTCTATCATACCAATGTGACCGAATGTTGGTAGTCAAAAAAAAAAAGATAAAATGGGCCTCTCTGGACCTTCCTAAGGGATTTTGTTGTTCGGCTGTTGTTTATCAAGATGCCTCAAACTATTTGGCTTTGTGTTTGTCTGTTATCTTCAACTCAGTCCTCCCACAAAAAGTCAAATACCTGCTTTTACTGAATTATTAACAACAATGGATGAAGCTTACGTATCAATGAAAATTATGGACGTTTCTCAAGGCAATTGATGTAAATGGAGTTAAATTTAGTGGAAGCTTCTATTAGTGTAATGAATGCTCATTATAGAGCCTAATGTGCTTTAAGGGCTTGATAACCTTCTCAGTAGGGAAGTCAGGCTGCTGTTTTCCAGCAGAGGCACAGATGCTGTACGATGGCACTGCTGTCACTGCAACTGTATCCCATTGCTTCGCTGGAGTGTTTCTCTTTAACCTTGTATGTGGTTTTTTTCCTCTTGCAGAAGACCACCTCCCAGCTGGCTTCCCGACCATTGACATGGGCCCGCAGCTGAAGGTGGTGGAAAAGGCCCGCACAGCCACAATGCTCTGTGCTGCCAGTGGTAACCCTGATCCCGAAATCTCCTGGTTCAAGGACTTCCTGCCCGTCGACACTGCAACCAGCAATGGACGAATCAAGCAGCTCCGCTCGGGTAAGGTAGCAAAGCAAGTAAGCCTTCCCACCCTCCTCACTCTTCCTCCCTGTTCTCTTTACATGCTGCTATTATTTTTTCCCTGAAATGCAATTCTAAACCTAAATGTCAATTTGCTCTGAGCTTGTTTCTTTTACAATGTAAAAACAGTTTTTGGAGCTGATCCTCTCTGGCAAGATATCGTGGCTTGTTAAAAGGAGACATTAGAGTGGACATGGCTTTTGGAACACCACCTGGATATCTTCTTCAGTAGACCATCTTGATAATGCCCCAAATCCTTGGTAGGCTCAGACATTTCACTACCAACTCAGTGGGTCTCAGGTATTTTTTAATAGGAGCACAGTGCAAATCAGGATAATGAGAGACTGGTTGAGATTTTACAGTCAGTTGTCCTATACAACTTCACTCCTTATACAGACTTTTCAAGACAGTGCTCTGCTTTTTGTTTAGTTCGTTGCCATCCTTACTATGTGACACCACAAGAATAAAGAAAAATCCAAAAAGCAGCGCTGTGGATTTCAAAGGAAGGTGGACACAGTTTTGAAATACACCGTTTCTTTTTGATTCTTTTGTTTGACAAGCTAAATACTAGCTTTTGAAATACAGATGGTTATTTCTTGGGGATGGCTAAGAATGCACTCATTTTAGCAAGGAATTCTTGTTTTTCTATTGCACTGTTCAGTCTCCCAGGACTGCAAGGCCCATTAGAGAATTAAAGAAAATAAAACCTTGCTTTATTCACTGATGAAGTGGAGCTCCCCAGTGTGAATTAGAGTGGCTGTTTAACAATGCACAGCACGACTACACAGCAGCTTTAGCCTGGGGAAAAAAGTCCCCAGTACCCTACACAAAGTACAGAAGGGACCAGAGCTGGAACGACTTTGATCTAGAGAGGTCTTATGCTTAAATATGAAGCAGACTGCCTTGCCTGGCCACGATTATCTCTGGGCACTCAAAAGCCATTTGTTACAAGTGCTGCTGCCAGGGAATCACCATCTTCTTCTAACCAAGGCGAACATCTTGAAACGCATCCCCATACCAGAAGCCTTCTGCATACATTTGATGATGCTTGGATGATAAGAAGTAGGTTTGTACTTGAAGGAGTGGGTAAGTGAGACATCACTCTTGGCAAAAATAGAACCCAGCCTGACACTCCTGATCCCACCTTGATGTACCAGTGAATGCTAATTATACTAATGCATTTATAGTTTATGAAATTTCCCAGTGACCTTTAGCTTATCCCCCCCACAACATAGTTTAATCTTGATCTGTTTGTGCTGGAAGAATATCACACTTGTTAATTATTCTGAGAAGCTTTAGGAAGCAGCAATAGGAAAGTGCACATGGATGTGTTTCACTTCGTAGCTGACTAAATCAGCATCAGAAATTACCATAAATGAGCAGCAAGGCAGCCTCTGATGCACTTGCTGTACGTTCTTCAGCCTCCTTTTCACAGGCACTTGGCTGCCTCTCTACCAGCTGCTTCACAAGTTTGGTGAGATAGAAAGTTTAAAAACAAACTAGTAAAGCCTGTCACAGTGTCCAAGTTTTGATTCCTATTCGCTGTTCTTGAGCAACATCTCAATTGAATATTTCACCTGGGATTCAAACTCTAGAGCTGGCTGCTTGCTGAAGACATGGTAATTACCAAGGGAGGTGTCAAGGGAACCTTTTAGAAATCAATGAGCAGCACACATCCTCAGGCTCACAAAAGAAATTGATTAGCTCTCTAATGTGGTATAGGAGGTTTCTACAGTTCAATGCAAGAGACTTCCAAATATGAGTTTGAAGTTTTGTTTTCAGGGATCTGGTGCTATGATGCCTAGATTCACCAAGGCTCTGCTCCACCCTGGCATGACTGGGGAGCATGAAGTTTGCAGCTTTTCATGGGCCAGTGATTAAACCCCTGCTTGCATTTGTGGCTTTTTCCTGTATTTGTAGTGGACATAAAGTAGGACGTGCACTTTGAAGTGCCTGAGTCCCACTTAGGTGACTGCAGCACTCCGTATGAGAAGTGTGATGGCTTGGGCAGTTTCCCATTCATTCTGCAAGGTGCTAATTGAACTCTCCAACACTACACCATAGTTGGGCAGAGTTGCTTTTCAAAGAAAAGAGTATTTAAATAGATACCTCATTATATGGTAGAGCTTAATAGTTTGCAAAGCCTCTGCTCCATTAAGATCATATCTTGTAGTCAGCATGGCATATCTGCGTGAATGTCAGTTTATACTATCTCAATCTAAATATACGCTCATTTAATTTCATTTAATTAAAACCCAATAAAAATGAGACAGATGTAATATAGTTAAAATAGCTGCAGCACATTGTGAGCCCAATACTGTGTATATAGTGTCCGACCTTCAGTGAGTACATAATATATTAGTATTCAGATGTACGAAATACGGGTCACAAAGGTCCAAGCAGCTTTAGAGTCTGACGTAGAGAGGGGGTTGAGGGATGATTTTGTTTCTTCAGGCTCCTAGTATGGTATAAATAGTTAGAGGTAAAGAAGCAGCATGTTTGGGAAAGGTGCTCTCTTCTGACACTCACAGTTATGTGGGCCGGCAGTGCTCTGGGGGCTTTAGGAAGGTCTTTGAATTTGCACGCAGTCAGATCATGTGCCGCAGGGGGCTCTGAACATCAGTTTCAGGAGTTCTTTTCTTCTTCTGTCAAGGTACTAGAGTTTGTGGTTTAAGACATCCAAGCCATCATCTTAGGCTATTTTAACCCCAGGAAACTGATGTCTTTGTCAGGAGCAAATGGACAGTTTGTAAATCTGCCTTGTATCCTACTCTCCCTCATTTAGTAATTACATCTATATGTGTGTATATGCATTTTTCCTATTATACCTTCTGACAGCATAACTATATTTGGAGGGCTTTTTAAACTATTTCTCACCATTGCTTAGGTTTTTCTTTCCAAGTAAAGCTTAATTCTATTTTAAGTCCATTTCTTGGGTAGTTTTGCCAGTAAATGTTAGGCTAATAGCTACAGAGATGAGAACACAAATAAATACAGGATTTCATCTCTGTTTTCCCAGATCAAGGCAAAAGCAAGGTCTCTGAGTCATGCTAGTTGTAGCAAATTCTTCCAAGTTCATCTTGCTAATACTTCCAACCTCTTGTGGGGAGGCTGCTTTTCTGCAAGTGCAGTGACTCAGGACAACTCCCTGTTCTCACCCCGGGTTGTGTGGCTTCACTCATTGCCTCTCAGTGAGTGACACAGGACCTAAGGCCAGCTCCGGGCTGGGAAACCTCCCCAGCATGCTAACACATCTAAAACTTGTTTGGCTGAACTGATTTTAAAACTTTGCAGTCATTGTAGTATTGCAGATGATGACACACATGAGTTCTGGCAGCCAGAGTCAATGCTGCACCTCTGACCATGTTTTAAAACCAGTTAATGATGTGGTGGAAACTCTCTCAGTATAGATCAGATTGTGCTGATGCTTTACAGTTCTTCTGTACAGGTTCTTGGATCAGAAGTTCCTGAGGACTTCAAAGCAACTCAGTTGGAATTCATACTCTCAAAGTTCTTGAATGTCTCCAGTGATTTTCGTAGATGAAGAATTGCTCTTCCACCTTGCTCTTCAGAAAACCTATGAACAAAATGTCAAATTAAAATAAATAGCTATTCTGACTGTTAACATACATCTTTGCCATGTAAGGAAACTCCAGAAATTCAGAAGCATTATCTTTCATCTAATAGAGAACTTGGTGTTACAAAAAGTATCAGTCTCTTTTAATCACTTTCAATTAACCGAGTTACAGAACCATGCCCTAGATCCTAGTGTGACTTTCAGACAATTAACTGCAAGTAAAATATTAGAGAGGACTCTGCAGGTGACTTCAGTCACTCTCTGGAAAAGTGTAGGTGTCTCTAACACAGAAGCTGTGGGAGCTGGCTCACCGTATCACTTTGCTGCGTTTGGGCTCTCAGAGTTACCAGCAAGCATTTTCATTTAGGCTTGATCCTGTCAGTAGAAGCACTACTTACTTGGAAACAAAAGGAGTACCCAGCATGCACAGAGCTAACATGCTAAAAGAGGTGGTGCCTCTTTGTCCCAGTGAAGTGGCCATAATGTCCATATCCTGCTTCACTGGTAATACCCTGCAGTCAGTATCTAGCAGATGTTCAGCTCCTAGCAAGGAACAGCTTTTGAGTCAGACATCAAATAGGCATCGATTTGGGATAAGGTATAAGGACAGCCTAAAAGAGTGGCGATTGGGTAGTATTATCCAAAAGGATCAGGGAACCCACACAAAAATGGATGCTTTCTCAGAAAGAACTGACTGGAAAAGGGTTGAAGCAATATAGTGGCCAACAACAGCCAGTTGACAGCTGAAGTTTTGTCTCCTGGAGAAACCTAACTGCACACCTGGGTCTTGCTATGTGAGGTACACACAGAAGTTGTGGAATACATTCAGACTCCCTGTGGCATCTGGTGGCGAATAGTCTTTCCTGTAGTACTTTTCACTTTTGAAAAGACTTTCCCCATAACTTACACTAGGAAGTAGCCAAAAGCACTGTCAGAAGTCCCGGGATTCAGTGTTGCACTGCTCTAGTGCTCAGTTGCAGCTAGCACGAGCCTTGGTTTCTCTGCTGATGTTGCTTTGGAGTGATTTTTTGGTGGTTTAGGTTCCTACAAGGAAGTGGTATGTCAGTAAGCCTGTGGTGGGTTTGTCAGCAGAGTGAAGTCCCTTCTTCAATAGAACTTCTCCACACTGGGATATACTGATACAAATAACCCCAGGGGGTTTTCCAGTGAATCATCCTGAGTTTTTCCTTGCTTTGGGTGTCTGACTGGATGCTTCCAGTACACAGAGAATATCAGGGTCAGCACTCGTTCCTGAGTGAGGTCAATGTATGGGGTGTTACTCAATGTCTGTTGTCATGAAGAGGAATAAACTCTCCCTTCTTATGAGTGTTTCAAACCTTTCAAACACAAGGAATCGGGTTTGAAATTTGATCTTGGGATGCCCTTTGCATAAAGCAGCCTGGTGATCACGGGACACAAGTCGGCCTCAGTAACCATTTGAGTGATGACACCTTCATCACTTGATGGGCTCTGATGTTGGCACTCTGTGGTCTGTGTGCTGTGATTTGATCCCTTTGAGGGACACCCTAAAAGGACAACAGTCAGAGATAAACCATCATATGATTTGAAGGATAAAGGGAGACTTCTGTTTGTTTCTTTTGGATGAGGAAATTTGGGGTCTGACTGAAAAGCCTTGTGCACGCTCTGCATGGTGTCCTCTGAGTGAAAAGTGAGTGTCTTAACTTTGCAAAGGTGAGAGGGACATGCAGCAAACGCTGCAGTAAATACATCAAGCCTCTGTGTTGCTCCCACAAGCATTGGATTGCATTCAGAAGCCAGGAGGATTGGGATTCAACTCATGAAAAAATAAGCTGGCCACATTTAACGTTTTAGGGAATCTGCTTCAAGTATGCAGTTTCTTCTAGAGCTCTGTATAGACAGTTGTTCTCATAATAGAGAAAGGATTGAGCCTCTGCAGGGAGTAGATAAAGAGATTTCCTGCAAATCTTTTCAGTTCTAGGATAGAGCAACAAACCCTATTTCAGCCTGATGAGAGATAAGGAAGTCATGTTTTTGGCCCCTTGGGCTTGTGCTCAGTCGTTGCACCATTCCCATGGAAAGTGACACACGGTGGTGATGCTTTTCTTAACTCTGAAAATTGCAGAAGGGATGGGGTGGGGGACGCACAATACACCAGAGGGGGAATGCCCTAGACCAAACAGAGCAAAAATATCACTTGGCAAACTTTCCAAACAGGCAAAGAGAAATAACCCTGTTTTCCATGGCTACGCTATTCCATGCAAGTATCTCTGGATATAACTGTTCTGTTAAGGGTTGCAGTAGTTACTAAGATACATAAGTAAGCAGCAGATTTATTATTGCAAGTGAGAGATAACCCACAACTTCAGTCACTGCAAGATTTTTCCTGATGCTTCAGTCATCTCTGGATAGAAGACATCAGAAAATATAAGGAGACATAAAGTTGAAATGGAGGACTGTCATCTTGGCAGAGGAAAATGCTAAAATGAGTAGTTTAAATTGTGCTCCTGCTTCAAAAAAGGGACTGTGCCTAAAGGAAGAGTAGTTAGGAAAGAAAAAGAATAAGTATAAATATTGTAATTACTTTTTAAGAGGCAAGTTAAATGTGCTTAAAATATGCCTTCTTTGTATTTACAGAAATTCTTTTCTGTCTTTCTTTCCCATTGGGTGATCATTGTTGTGCATAATGGAATGAGCTATAAATCTGAGATACACAACACTCTTGTATGCATACTGGTATTTATTAATCAATACACTGAACATGATTTGACACAGTGTCCTGTTTAACCCTATTTTTCTGTCTGTTTAAACTCCTCAGTTTTCTTTGGTAAGTGCTTGGTATTCAGATCCTACAAATCTGCATAAAACCAACACATACCATGAACTGCCTACAGATTCAATTTGCATGAATCTCTCCCTTATACTAACAGCCTTCATATGTGCAAATTAAGACCAAGGGGACAAAAGTGGGGATTAGAAGGGTTCCCTGCCAATTTGCCCAGCTGGAGCTTCTCCATCGTGCTTCGGTATTGATTGTACACCGAATTCAAGACACTGACCAGTGGAGCCTCCACTTGCTAAATACCTTGACCTCATAAAATGAACCTTTATAGATTGTTGCTACAGGATAATTTAATCTTACTCACAGAGTAGCCCTCCTTATAAGATACTCTTCATTACAGCATGTAAAATTATCTCCAGTGCCTTATAAAGAGGGTAGGGATTCCTTTTTTCTGCTAATATCCAAATTAGGCAGGAACGACAGAGGTCTGGCTAGCGTGCCATTGTTACATTACCAGAAACCACTTCATTTTGAAATATTTCTGTATGTGAAGTTAATTCTGAGTGACACCAATTTCTCTGCCAGAGGGAACCTGATGCAAGGGTTATGCGAATGTGGAGAATGACTCAAAACTTATTTATTACACTTTCCTCTTAGTTTAATGTCTTTAAGCAAGCAGATTTTGTCCCACTGGTCATTCTAACCTCAAAGCCAAATTGCACTGAGTGCCCGCAACCATGCGCTTTCCACCCTTCCCGCCCAGCACTCTCAGTCACACAGCCCCAGGACACACCCTCCTTGTTCTCTATGAGGAATGAAGGGGCACTGCACCATCTCCCCAAGGTGTCCTCCATCTCAACCGCTTGAACAGTGGTGGGGGTGAATGCAAGTGGTGAGGCCAGCCAGCAGTGCCACCTCGGCAGCTTAGTTTGGCCCCTGTTCGTGAGGGTGTGGGCTTTAATGGCAAGATGCAGGGCTGGATGCTGCACTCCTGAAAGCAATAAGCTTTACTTACCTCCTGAGAGTGACTTTTATTGCACATCAGTTTCTTTTTGTTTATTCCTGTTGCGCTAATACAAATTCTAGCTTTAAAAAAACTTTCTGCTTTTTAGTTATAATTTTCTTCCTTTCCTCTTTGTACTAATGCTTCTCTCTAATCTTATTTGCATTCAAATTACCTCACCAGGTGGTACACCGATCAGAGGTAAGAATGCTGAAATGTGCCTCCAGTTGTCACGTCACTTCATCTCCTGTCTGCCTTGTCCCTTCTCCTCTGGTGTTTCTCATCTCCAGCTTTTACTCTCAGCCCTAACTCTGCCAGTGCTCTTGCTCATCTGCACTCTCCCACTAGTGTGTTTATTTCAGCTGGGTTTTAGCGTGATTTCTTGTAGACTCATCCATTGCAATTTTGCACCGTTGATAGGGGGTTATTCAATGGAAAGTTTGCAAAAGTTTGGGAAATGGTCCCAGGCCTCCACCACAGGAGGGCTGACATCTCTTGCAGCTCCTGAAAGTCTCTGAACTTCCCACACAGTTGTGACCTCTGAGGTCTTGTGTCTCGGGGATTTTAGATGGATTGCTTTGATGTAAGTGTATAGAGGTAACATTTTCACAAGAGAATACTCAAATTCATCTGTGCTGCTGGTTATGGTCATGAAACTCTAAATGGAAGGAGAAAAATTCTTGAAAGGTTGAGCAAATGTGACTCTGGGATAAGGAGCACCTTTGTGTTCCTCATGTTTTCTCTTTGAAGTGCACTCACCCTCTAATGTGATGGCAGAGTGGAGAACCACTGACCCAGACACCCCTTTCTGAGCTGGATGTTCCGATGTTGTTTTGCAGCATTAAGGTTTGTTTTAAATAGATAAATCAGAAGCATATTTGGCTGTTTAAGCCCTCATTAATTAAACGCATCCCTGGTTTGACAGCCCAGCCCAAGCTGGTGCACAGTCCCTGGCTAGTTTTCACAGCCTGTGTGCACCAGTAATGACATTCCAATTGGAGTGTTGTTTTTCCTAGCCTAAACACTCAAAGCTGTCTCTTTAGATTAACTTTAGCATGTTAATCAGTGTTATGTGCTAAGGCCCTTCTGAATTCTCTTGTGATTTTGGTTACCCCTCTTGATTGACCTCGGCATTTCTTGACAGAATGACTGCTACCTATAAATCAACACAACCTCGTTCGTTCAGTTTTTCCCCTTCTCCCTTCTCCTCCCCCTTTTCCCTGAATCACTGCTGGAAGTTAATAATCTGACTCTTGGAACTGGTTCTGTTGCTGGGGGTTAATGTTTTCAGCTCCTGTTAAGTGATTTTAGAGTAAATGTGAATTGCTGTTTGATATGTATTTGCATTAAGTTGCCTCTGTAGCAAATCTGGGTCAGGGAAAAAGACTGCAAACCTTATTTTTATATGAATGGGCTTACATATCTGTCATTCCTCCCTTTGGAAAACTGGAGATTGACAGCTGTGATGTTACAAACTCCTTAAAACTATTTCTTAGTCTCCTATTTCTACTGCAAATGCTAAAATGAAGCGACAGATGGAATGCTAACTCGCCATCCTCTGTGAGCTCCGGGCTGAGCACGCTGAGTGTGCAGCCATCCCAGGGCCTCTCCGCACACTTTGCTGCACGCCCTTCCTAGCTGATGACATTAGTGACTCAGCACCAGAACCACATGGATGCTTCATACGTCCTGCTTGGGAACCGATCACATCTCTGTGAAAAGAACCATCCATCTCATAAAACATAAGTTTCCCGCACCCTCACCCCCTTCCCACCCCCGTTTGAGTCCTGATGAGGTATTTTAAGAGTGTTCTTGACATTATTCAAAATATATGTGTCCTGTTTGAATGTCAAAGATGACATTTCTGTGAGAGCAGACAGAAGCCATGAGCTGCTCTCTGGCTTCTCCTAGAGGATTTCTGTCAGCCTGATGCCTTTTATTTAAAATGGAGGTCATTGAATTTCTAAAGATAATGACAGATTAGATAAAAGTGCTTTTATGATGGTGAGGTTGTGTCTATGTAGAAGTGACTGTTCTGCCATGTTCTATACCCAGCTGCACTCTTGTTCCTCATTAAGGTAAGTTTGATGCTTTGGAATCCATTAATTTGGTCTGAAAGGAAGGGTGAACTAATGACTCTTTATGAACCCTTTTGGTAATAATGTTCGGGGGAAGGGGTGGTTTTGGTTTGATTTCATTGCTGCTGTGACTGTGTCATTAGGAGTTGTGTGTCTGGAATTCTTGGGATGGTATCTGAGACATTTCTGTCACAGCGGCGGCAAACCCACCTGGAGGGAGTAGCATGTGGTTAGACAGAGGATGATCTGAGATATTCTACCATGCACCCCTCCAAACAGAAAGAGATTTTTATCTCTAAACAAACTCATTCGACCTTACCCACACTTATTTGGACCTTTCTGTCCAAGACAATCTCTGGCTTCCCTGAACTGGGAGGAGCTCCCATCCGTAATTGAGAATTTCCATTTGTAGCTTCACTCTTTACCCCTCTGGGACTGCCCCAGATATTAATTTAATCTTGGAATCCCTGTTTGTTCATCAGAAAGACATGGAGCTGGCAAATGCCTGTCAGATTAGGCAAGAGCTGTCTTCTTAAGGTGACCCACAGATAGTAGCAGAAGATCCATGTTTAAGCAAGTTCTGCCCCATTTCTATTTTGAAAGTAGCATATAAGATGTTCATTTCCAGCATTTCTCTGCAATTTAACTCACTCAACCTTTCGCGAAACCTGGCCGCATTTTCCTGCTCTGGGCTGTAAGAGAGAGCAGAATGCAGTTGTTTCTAGTGGGTGCTGTACTGAACAGGCACTAGATTGGATATACCTGAGGAGGTAAAGAAATATCATCATCTCAGGCATTATCCCTTTCCAGTCAGATTTATTTGTTACTTTTCTGTCACCACAGGAAATATCATAGGTTCCTATACATAAGAGTATTTCTTCCTTGCAGACGTCAGCGTAGCAGAGGTCTGTCTGAATTAACTTTAGATCAGCTCACTTGGGTGTCAGAAGCTGTCTGAGAAGCCAGGTAAACACCCACACCAACTTCTGTATAGCTGTACCTAAACCTTTTCCAGTCCCAAGTGAACTGGTTTAAATATAGCTCCATTATTTCAACGCTATCCTGTGAGCTGGAGCGTAAAGCTATCCAGAGAGATTAGAGGAAGCTGAAAGAATTTTGCTGTCTCTTTTTGAGTATGTGTTTGTACATTTGGTTGTGCTTTGTGTATTATAGGATTTTCTTCCTGTTTCCTGAGCTCTTCCAGTCACCAAAAGAAAGCAAAAGAAAAACGATTTAAAAATGCGATCTGCGTGCAGGAGATGTGTCAGGGGAGGCTGGGTGGGGTAGTGCCTGGAAATGCTTGTAATGCCAATACTGTCACATTCAGATTGACTCATGTCCCTTTAGAACCACACAGAGGTGTTACCGAACTTTTGATAGTGCTGTAGCTTTGCTTCTGAGGCAGTCCCCTGAGATTCCCTGTACCTGCTAGTGAGAGATCAGAGCATCCTGAAACTCTGCTCTCTAAGAGGAGGCTTCATGCTGCCGAGAATGTTGGGTCTCCTTTCCTCCCTCTTCGCCCAAGTCCAGCTCCTCGCAGCAGTCAGGTACTATCAGCAGCTGTCTCTGGTGCTCAGGAGAGTGATTTGTCAGCAGTGCTGCCATCCAGAGCAGGCCCCTTGTATGCCAATCCCCATCCTCGCAGGCATAATAACCATAATGAACACTAACAATGAAAATACATTTGTAGTTACCTTGTTTTGCATATTTGGCAGTGCCAATAGCTTGTGGAGGCTAGGTACAATCCTCTATAAGAGCTGGGAGATGCTGCTGTTATAAATTAACAAAAATAGTGAATATGGGAAATGCTTATTTTCATTTTTAGTGACTCTCGCATGGTTTTGTGTTTTTTCACAGCTCCCACAGCAAGTGTTTGTTATCTCAGGCAGCAGCCAGGATGTCAGAGTCCAACTGTCGCATTGTCAGGGCTTCACATTGTTTCTTTGTCCACCATATTCACATTTATGAGCCCTTATTTGCTCTGGGATTGTCTCTGACCCTGGTCCACAGCCCTCTGGATTTTATTAGAGAAATTCTCCTTCCTTAGGAGGGAAATTTTAGCAAAAGGTTTTGGGACCCACACCTGAGCACTTGTTGAAGAGGGAACTGGCTGAAGAGAGCCCTAAGAATACTGCTGGAGGAGAAGTTAGGTAGTGTTTATATGAAGGAAGCTGATGGGAAGCAGGGGGAAAGAAAAGGGAGGGTTTTAGGATAGCCATGTGCTCTCCTGTGCAGGTGGGCTAAATTTACCTCTGCTGAGAGGAAGGGCCCTGGCCCAGGTAGCTGGGTTCATTACATCTGCATAGGAAGTCCTTCCCTTAGATGAGTGCTGTGTCTGCAGCCTGGTTTCTCTGACCCTTGGGTACTTACAGGAGCATTTAATTCCATGTCTGATTTTATAACTAAGGCAAAAAGTCAGTCCCCCGGTTGTGAGCCCAGAGGATTCACAACTGAGGCTGTGAATGCCCTGATAGAGAGAAAGAGCTGTTCCCACTGCTGGGGATGGTGCTCCGACCTGAGCTGATAACAGAAAAGCATTGCCCCGGGAGCTGTGGTGTGTGGCTCCTTGTGGTGCTCTCTGGGAGAAGAGAGCACAAGCTCCCAATGAGCTGCTGAGCAGGATTTCAGAGAGATCAATTTGTATGGCAGCTCAGAGCCTTTTACATTTGGGTTGTCACCTGGAGAAGAGAATGACAAGCCCTCCATGGCACAACAGTACCCAGCACTGCCAAAAAGCGTCCCTTATCAGGATCTGCCTTCCCTATGCTTTCTCTGTGCAGGGCACTTTTTAAATGCTTCTTTTAACCACTGTCACTGCAACTAATGATTCTGTCTGAGCACAAGTATATTTGAATAGATAAGTATCTTGGAAAGCTGCTAATGGGGCCATTGTCTGTGCCCAAGTTAAAGAGCAAAAGAAAAGCTAGGAGAGGAAGGGGAGAGGCTGGCAAGGAGATACCAGCACAGAGTAAAGAGGAATAAGGAATATAAAGTAAGGAATGCTTGTCAGTCAGCAGGGCTGACTCCTGCCCTCAGCCCCAGAAAACTCTGCCTTGTCACTGTTCTCCCTGGCACTGGAGAGCAGCCAGAGGTTTTTCTCAGGAGCTGTCAGCTCTCTGATAAGCTGAGATGTGTTATCAGGAGCAGGCTTGAGGCACAAGCAAGACTGACGTGACATGGCAGTGTGGTGAGGAATTGTTCCCCTCTTCCTGCTGCAGTTCAGGTGCGGAGGAACAGCAGGGGTCGAGTGATGCTCAGCAGGGACAGGTTTCACTCTGGTGTGCACGTGCTGCTGCAGAGCCCCCCAGGCTCCCAAACAAGCTGTTCACTGCTCCTCTTGCATCCATGTCCTGGTGGTAGATGGTCCTCATGCATCCACCAAAGCCCTGCTGTCTGATTGCAGGTCAGGACTCGGCCACACAAATGGGAACAAGGCACCTGGCACAGGAGCACTGGAGGAGTCCATGTGAGAAGTCTGCAGTAACATCCTGTGTGAACAAGACCTCACTCAGCAACTTATGCAACATAAATCCCAAAGTAATGAATAAAAGTAAATCAGTCTTCCTAGCCCTGGTTTGCAGAGGCGCAGGAGATTATGAGATGTTGACAGGGCTAGGAATAGAAATCAGATCCTTTGCACTTGTCAAGGCAAAGAATTCACTGCGCTTTTGAGCGTCTTTGGATGCAGCTTCCATGAATTTCAGGGAAAGATGCTACTCAGAACTTAGCTCCTAACTTTCCTGTACTCCGTGTGTCCTGTCCAGCCTAGACATGAACCCTCCAAGAGATGATGTCTTTCTCTGGGATCACTGAACTAAGGCTGAGAGCATTTTATAGGAAGTTTTTTTCCCAGTCTCAAATGCATGTCTGTCTCCAGCTTTCTGATTCCCAAAATGTCTGAGCTCCTTAACTGTATTCATAATTCTTTGTACTCTGAGACACCCTACATTTTCTTGGATCCATCACTTAGTTGTAGGCTGTCCTTCAAGAAGAACCCTACAGCCCTGCTGACTGCTATCAGTTTACCATGATCCTTCCAGTTTCTGCTGGCTGTCAGCTATGCTGCAGGATCTCTGTGTTTGTCTAATGATGATTTATTGCAGTACCTGTTTTCTTTCTGTTTCATTTGAGTGGTTTGTGTTAACTTCCTTCTGCTGTGGGTTCTTGTCTTCCTCCTGACACACTGTAGTTGTGCCAACCCAGACAAACCTAGAGTCCCTTGCCCAATGTCCTTGTGCAGTTGGTAGGCAGTTGCTGACACGTTGCATGTTTATAGTATGATTCTAGAAATTGGTCCATGTTGACAGGCAATAACAACATTTCTTTTGAAACTCCCCTCATTTTCTTCATTCTCTCTTCTCTTTCTGCTATTGAGGTCCCTAAAGATGAAAAATAGTTTGACTGACATTTAAGAGGCACAGTGATCATGAGTATAAAGGGAAAAAAAATACCAGTGATATGTATTAAATGCCTAAAAGGGTCATATAAAAAGGTCTGTGTTTATGGCAGAATTATCTAGGGATCTTACTTTTTTTCTAGGTAGACACTGCTATCACTTGAAGCTGGCTCTGCTTCCAGCCCAGACAGTTGGTTTTTTCGTTAAGCTTGGGTATATTTTGCAGCAGACAACTTCTCCCAGACAAGCTTGATGAAGCACTTGGAATGAGCTCCGTAGCACATGCATGCCCAAGGAATGATGAGCAGAAATTACAAAGGGGGATAATATATGGTGAGTTCTGGGAAAATCTTCCTGACAGAGAGCATAACCAGGCAGTGGCATCAATTCCTTGACGAAGTGGTGAAAGACCTATCACTTGGCACATTTGAAATGGGATTGGACACAAGAAAAGTACATTTACAACAGGGAGCAATCCTGCCCCGGCCCCCAGGGATACACGAGGTGACCTAATAGGTCTTTTCCATTTCTAGGTTCTCTGATTCTCTGTATCTTGTCAATGCTGGGAAACTTCATCCTGCTCCACTGCCTATCATGCTGCTGTCTGCTTGAAGATGTTTTTCCCAGACAGGGTGTAGAAATTCACTGTTCTCCCTGACTTAAGCAGCAGAGCTCTATAGGCTTCAGCCTGCGGGTGTCCAGAGAGCGCTGTGGCCAGGCAAGCTGGCAGGTCCTTTTGTTAGCGGGTGGAAAGACTTTTTGCAAACGAGCTTTCTCTGTCTAGCTGAAGCCTCATTTCCAGCGCTAATGCAACAATAGGGAGGGCTCTGTACATCATTTTTATTATATGGCAGAACCCAGGGAAGTTCATTTTTCCCCGTGACATATAGGCTTATGCTACAGTCTCAATTTATCCTTCTAAATAATGTAGGTGGCAGGGGTTGATTCACATTAGTTTTTCTTCTGTTCTGATGATATGAAAAGCTGAGTTTGACCTCTGCAGCTTGAACCAGCTAGAAGGGAGAAGGCAATTTCACCAGCTATTCTCAGTGCAGCTCTCAGTGGTCATTTAGAACTATGGCGGGCAGAAATGAGTTGAGATCATTACAAGCAAAGGGGTTAACATTTTTTAGTTTGGTATATGGTTTGTGAGCAGAGTTCCCTTCTTGCAGGCAATACTAACCAGCAGAATCCGAGCACTTGGAGGCACTTAAAAAATTATTCCCACAATGCCTGGGGACAGCAGGCTGAGCAGCAGCCACTTCAGTGTCTGGCCAGAGGCCACACAGTCCTGCAGTGCCAGGTTGCTGTCATATGCATCCTGCTTCTTTCTTTCTCCGCATCTCCATCTTTTAGTCTGCATAAGGAGCCCAGTTAAGGGAGTTTAGGTGTGACCAGTTGTGCAGTCATCTGTGCTGGGCAAGAATTCGAATGAAAGGCCAGGCTGAGCACTGCTGGACACCAGTGGATTATGCTGAATAGATGAGAGAAAACGAGCTTAGACCATCGCTCTCTTCCACATCACTGGTACTGTACAGGTTCTCCATGTAAATTGCTACTCTGTGTGCCCTGACAATTACTGCCATTATTTACGTGTGCCCTTCATGCATTTGGCACTTTGGGGATGGGATCAGATCATGTCCCAAAAAACATACAGCTTCGGATAAGCAACTATTTCTGAGCCAAAGCTGGGGGAGCAGGAAATGCTGGGACAAAGGGAGGGTGGCCTTCACATGAACACCATGCAGCAAATCGGATGTATTGCCTTAGTGTGTATTTTTCAAGTCTCAGATTGACTTTTTTATGTTTTGATATTGTATATAATGAAATCTGAAAAATACGGAGAACACTAACATGGAAAAAGCTGATGAAGGGCAAAGTGTTTTCTCAAAAAGAGATGTCTTTTTGAGACATCACCAAGGAAGAGTGGTGTGGTGGGAGGGATGGGACTCTGCCAATTTCTGCAGGAAGGTCATAATTTGTTGAGTGTTTGGTAGGCTTTGCGTGGATACAGTTAAGTGTGGTTTGTGCTTGCCTGTTTTGATTAAAGACTTATTAAAAGTCCTTTTATTAGACAGGAGTTCCATACGAAGCTGTAGTTAATGTGTGTATGTGTATGTTTTCTTCCTTTATTGAAGCAAAAAAAGAGAGAAGTGGTTGGGATGGTTAGAAATAAATCAGTAATTGGTTCCCTGCGCATTAGAAAGATAACAATAATCAATTTCACAAGTTTCTAACTGCAGACTGGGTACCTTTGGCTGCATGCTGGTACCTTGTGAGTCCAGGGAACATCATGAAATATTTATCCAGGAAGATATCTTAAAACCGTGGGGCATGGCCCTCCTTTTCAGAGGCTATTGGTTTGATTGTCAGATTTGGCATAACCTGAATTGTCTGTTTCATCTTGTTTGTGTACAGGAGCTCTGCAAATAGAGAACAGTGAGGAGTCAGACCAAGGCAAATATGAATGTGTTGCAACCAACAGCGCAGGAACCCGCTACTCTGCCCCAGCCAACCTTTATGTTCGAGGTAAGAGCAGCTTCCACCCAAGGAGGTCACTCTCCTCCTTCCCAAAATCTCCATGGTTTTCAGTGAAAGGAGAACATTCCCTGCCTTCATGCCCTGAGTACACTGTGGATTGTGTGATAGGGCCTTTTGTTCAAAAACCAGCCAGTTAAGTTCAGTGATATCTTTGATCCACGTTGTGTTTGACTCACAAAGTAAATCTGGTTTTGCTATGTATATGGTGTTACGTAAAATACTGAAACACGGGCAGAATGGAAATTCCTTTCTCTCTTGAGCTCCTTAACTTCTGTGTCATAGTTATCTTGATTGGGATCAAGGGGTGCTTAATCATTTCAGTATAAACTAACCTTTGGTGGAGTACTGTAAAACTGATCATGGTCTGATCAGCCAAAGGTGCTCAGCCATGCTGAGCCAATATTTAGGCCTTTGCTTTGGAATGTGTGCCTTTAAAAACTGAACAGCTTTTTGGAGTTGTCCTAATCCATCTTATATGCATCAATGATTGAGCCTGTGGGTATTAATGGCTCACACTGGGAACCTGCTGGAAATTAGCCACAATTCATGTAAAGCAATTTTTCTAATGGTTATGCTATGTTGCCAATTTAAAACTGTTTTCAACATACCAAAATAACTAGTTTTTATATTAGGATAGTCTCCTGGCAGTTTTGTTGTTCTACATTGAAGGTGTTTGAATTAGCTTGGAAAGAAGCAAGTGCTAAATTCCCTGAACACTTTCTGTTAATTTCAGCAAGAAAAAAAAAGTGCTGCTTCATATGAGACACTGTAGAACCAGAGTCATTGGTCAGGAACCCCTGGGAAATGTAGTTATGGGTTTTCCCAAGAAAAGAAAGAACATTCTTGTGCTAGTGCTTATTAGGAAGTTAGAACCAGATTTTATTTCCATCTGGTAAATCAACAGACTAGTAATAAAATCTCATATTCATTTCTTCCTTCCTCTGATTTAAAGAAAGAAAATGCAATCTTACGGCTGTATATGCATTGGTTAGTATGGAAAGAGGACATGAGAATGATAAAGTCTTCTCATGCTGTGTGTTTGCTTATAGGGGTGGCTTCTGGCATTGTTTTTGTTGCTTATTATGGGGGACTGCTTTTTTATTTTGCAGCCTAATTTGGATTATAAGAGTCTTTGGAAGACTGAAGTATCCAATTAAGCATATTCAGAAGATGAAGCTATATCTATGCAGTGGAATCACTCATTTCATTCTCACAATGTATTATGGATGATTTTAAATTCCCTGTATTCTTGAAATTTCATTTTTCAGGCAAGCTCTACTAAAACTCATCCCAGATTGACCCTTTGCTCTCTGAGAGAAAGGATTCTAGTTACCAGGTTGGCTGTTCTTGCATAGGTTTGTGTGGATATCCAGCTGTATCGCTGCAGTATTTGGGATGCTTTTGCTTCCTGTGACATGCTCAGACTGTCAATGTTCTATTTTCTATAGACATGTGGCTGAAAAAGGCACAAAAGCTTCAAGAGGTAGAAAAGCCTTTTCTTAACAACTTTATGATTTCTTACTAATGATCACTCTTTGTTTAGCAAATGTGAATCCCAGAGGACTGAGGAGTGTACTGGATTTTACACTTGGCTTGTGCTCATCTGTCCTGTTGGGGCTAAGCGTGGGATGTGGGTGGTCTGCACATGTGACAGGATCCTCACGTTCACTGACAAAAGCATGTTCTTTTTTGCTGTCATATGTTTTGCTGTTAACTGTCATTTTTTTACACATAAATTTTTGGAACAAGCCTTTTTCTTGCACATAATCTTGACAATGTGAGTCTCCAACTTATGTGATCCTGATAAAATCCTTCTGTGTATTTAAGACATGACACTCCATAAATTATGATGATGATGTTATCAGATGATATTTCCTGTGCATACTAGGTCCTAGATGGTATTTTTGGTTACAGTTTCTGACAGCGAATGTTCTACCAAAAAAAAAAAAAAAACAAAAGGTCTTATTGTTACTACATTAGTTAAAGACTTCAAAAAGTTGCTCAAACCAAGAACAGTATTTTATTTCTTTAATGCAAGGAAAAAAATAGAAATATCTTACTTTCTCAGGTCTGGGATGCAGAATAAAAGAATCTCTGATTTTTTTCTGTTTGTGATAGTCCTACAATATTGTCATTAGACAGATCAGTGACTTTGCAGTAGGATCTTTAGACTGTGCCTGCATCTTTACTAGAGAGGACATTAATTAATGCTAAATTACAGTGGAAATTAAGTCTGTGGGCTGCACTGCCACTGCTTGATGGTTTTGTAATGATTGACCTCTTTGTAGTGAATACCCAAGGAGTTGTCCACTTCCTCAGGAAGCATGGCTGAGTGCTGAGCAGCAGCACTAATTTCCAGTCTGTGTAGTTTTTGGGACGGCTCTTACCTGCTCTCATTTACAGCCTATTGCTTTTCTAGTAGTTCAAATGTTTGTTTGTCTCTTGACTCTTGGGGTTTATGTTTTTGATCATGTTCTCCCCTTTCCTAGCCTCCCAGGTAATCCTTTGTGAGTGGGCTGTGTTAGAAAGCACAGGCTCATTAGCATCTTTATACTTTCCATGCTTACAAAGGAAGAGACTGGGTGCTGAGAAGGAGTATCCAGGCACTGCTCAGGGCTTTCTATATCAATGGAAAAACAGGAGGAGGAAGGAGCAGGCTACACCAGTGTCTTGCCTCTGTAAATCCTTTAGAGCCAGCACTTCTGCACAGATGGACTTCATTAAAAGTTAAAACATTTCCACACCAGGGATTTGTAAAGGAAAATGGATGCATTTTCCTTGGAGCTATTATTTTCATCTTACTAAGTGTGCTGGAAAGCAACCCTCATAAGCCTTCTGCTTCTGGGCTGATGGGTCTATCTGGCTGCTGCTGCTCAACTAGGATGGGGCTGGGATCAGCACTGGGAGTGACTGCCTCCCACTGCTGGAGGGTGGCACAAAACATCTAGACAATCAAAGGAGCAAGAACAGGGTGAAAGCAAGAGCAGGGAGTGTGCCAAGGCAATGTGACTATCTGGACCACAGCAGGGACTTTGAAGGGAGCACAGTGGCATATTCCTATCCTGCCCTTTAACCACAAGCACGTTTGCCAGTGCTGGTCTGGATGTTACCACCATGAAGAAACACTCACCCTTTGTGGTCCATAGTTACATGTACCACAGTATATTTTAACAGTGATTAGATTTGGGACTTGATGGTGCTGCAGGGAGAAGGGAAAGGAATAGAAACATACGGAAGATGTAATTCCTCTAATCCAGAGAGCTTACTGTCTAATTTAGCAGCAAAAGATCCAAGACGTTGATTCAAGACATTCAAGAAATTGATTTAAGAGCAGAAGGCAGATTGGACCTAGTGTGGGGGGGGAAAAAAAAAGGTGATGTCATTTTGTCTAGCTCACTGGGAGTATAGTGTAATTCCACTGATTCACCTATACTGTTGGGTTTTTAGGAACACATTTCGCTTTTCATTTGCTGACAGCTTCAGGGACATCTGCACCAAGAGAAGCATTTTCAGCCAAAAGTCTTGTCCTACAAAATGCCTGTGAAGGTGGTGGCCTGTGTGGTGCACCCCACAAGAGATGCACTGTTATTTTCCTCTTTCCCTGTGTGAAGGGGTTTTCTACCCTTTCCTTTCTCTACACATGAAGCAGATGAATAGGAAGACTGTGTATGATACACTGTGGAGTTCACTAGAAGTGTTCCCCAGTGCTACTTACAGCAGTGAGCAGTGCCAGTGCTATTAGAATAGTACTTACAGGAGCCCTAGCTGCTTATTGACATCAAATGAGAAATCTGGCTGCCCAGTTTTCTCTCCTTAAGTGCTGCTTTTCAGGCCTTTAAGGCACGGCCCAGTGGGGCAAGTGCAGTGAGTTGTCTAGCCCAAAATGCTACACATACTGTAGAGAAGGAGCTGCACAGCTACTTAAAAAAAAAAAAGCCATTTAAAACTGAATGATCTGCTTTGTCCCCAAATTACAAACTAGTAAATCAGACTGCAGTAAATAGAAATGGTATTACTTCAAAAATCTGTGCTGTCTTGATCTGCTTTTTGAAAGGCCAGGCAAGTATTTCATTTGGCAGCAGAGAACCCTGCTTGGAGTCAGAAGTTTTATTTGCCAAATTTCACCAAGGAGCCATCACCCAAAATGAAATTCGGATTGCTGCTCTGTCCCTAGCAGCAATTCTCCGGCCTCTGCAGGGTTTTACTCTTGAGAACTTGGCAGTAGCTTAGGTTCAGACATGGAAGGAGCTCACTGAAATGGCTACTTGTGGCTATATGATACTTACTGCAGCAGGGACCTTGTGTACATAATAATAATTCTGAATGACTGACATGGGCCTGGAGCAACAAGACTTGACGCCTTTAAAAAGAACATTTTGTGCTTATGTAATATTAAAGCGGCTAAAATAGCAACAGCAGTCAAAGCTCAAGGCTACTGCCAGGAGAAGAGTAAAAGCTGAGGACAGTGGTTGACAGTCAGCAACCAAAACTGGAGATGTCTGAAAAATGGCTAAATAACAAGGGAATGTGTTTGTTTACAACTCATCTGTATGCACAGTTCTGGCAATGTGCTCCATTAAACCTGCCTCTCCTCAGGGTTGATGGGGCTGACAATACTTGAGAGAGGGGCACTGCCAGTGCTCGAGGGCCTGGCAGTGATCACAGGCAAGCAGAGACTGGAGAGACTTGTGAGAGAGATGCCTGGATGACAGGAAACACGAACCAGCAGCTGAATCAGACTGGATGACCCTGACTGCTGCGCTGGACAGATGTCTGCCCTGGATCATCAAAAGAAGCAAAGGCAGGCTGCAGCAGAGGCCGCAGAACGTAGCCCTGAGAGCTGGTACCTGGCTGAGGAGGCCACGGGTCTGAAGGGCCACGACGTCCCTGTGTACGCTCTGCACAGTCCTGACCTTGGGATAACACTGCACTGCTGCAGAGACCAGTGACACGGGTGAAGAAAGTGCACTCCTTTTTGTGGAATGTCAGTACTTCTAATTTCATTTCCTCTGTCCCCGGGTGCCTCTCCCTGCTGAAGCTGTAGCCCTGCTGCTGTAGCTGTAGTGTGGGCAGGTGCTCCTTGGCTGGTTGTGAGCAGGCTCAGGCCAGCACAGCTGGGACTGTGCCACAGGTGACACTGACACTGTGGCTCCTGCTGCTGTCACACTGTCTCTGTGTATCCTCACACTGGAGCTGCCTGGCTTCAGAGCCAGAGAAGCACATGGAGGCTTCTGCCAAGTTTTCTCCTCCCAAAATATTACTGTGAATATTTTTTGCCATATTTTCTCCTGGCAGGATGTGTGTTCACCATCAGCCTGTTTCTGTGAGCATTCTGCTATGCTATAATGCTTGTAATGATCATGGTTTAATAAATAATGGTTCTTTGTCCTTCAGCTAGAACATTCCATCTAAAGATTCCAATGTGCTTTATAGAACTCAACTAAATAAGCTTAACAGTTTTATTCCTTGCAAAGTCCTTTGATGGTTCAAAGTGCATTGCAAGGCTCAAGTCTGATTATTTGTAAAATGACCTTTATGAAAAATAGGAGAGTGACTGGTGGCTCAGTGTATGATAATGCAACACAGAAATGTACTTGGAAACCTCTTTGCCCCTCCTCCCCCCATGACCTGCACAGACATCTGTGGAACAATTACGCCCGCATGTCTGTGCCAACTAAATGTCCCTTTCCTCCCCTTCCATATCCACTTGCACAAAGGACTGAGAAATACATCTATGGTGCTCTGAGATTTTCTGCTCATAATTGAATCCATGCATACATGTGTGTGCACTGTGAATGGAAAAGGATGCTTGGGCACCCTGAGCATCCTGCCTCTCTAGGATGGAATATACTCATCACTGTGGCGTGAGAGCATTGTTCATCATGTATAATGGAAGGTTGTCTTATTCTCATGTAATCTGGTGTAAAAAAGACAATCTGTCCTTTTGTTCCTCTATACCTCTAAAAGCTGTGAGGGATAAAGTTTGATTTATGTGCAATCCTTGAGACACAAGATGTGCTTTTGGAGATAAGCAGGAACAGGTTCATCCCCCTCTGGGTTTTTGTTAACCTCTCTATCTTTTGGATTCCAAAGTGTCTGGGTTGGCCTTTATATTAATGCCTTGCATAGCACCAGAGGGTTTTCACACAGGACAGATGCTGGCAGTTCCCAGTAGAACTGCAGAGCCAAGTGGGATAATGAACTTTCTTGATGCTTTCAGGGAAGTATTTGCTTCCCACTTTGAAAAGCTTTGGAAATGTGTTCCTTTGTTTGAGCTAGTGATCTAAACTCTTAGATCTGTGCCTTCATATCCTGGCCACAGCCCCCTGCCTTGTTCCAGGCAGCTAATGACCAAGACTATTCAAAAGCAGAGCCCCCCCATAAATCCAAATTTGTGCTTTCTGCAACAAGCTGCTGTGGTTAGAGTATTGCTGCTGCTGCTGCTGCTGCTGCACAGGCAAGCACATCTGTGGCAGAGTAAAAGCCAAATTCAGTCGGCGTAGGAATTTCTGCCTGTAGAGCATGAGAGCTGTCTGACAGTCAGGACTGGCAGACACCTGTCTGATACGGCCTTGCTCTTGGCTTCTTTGCTGTTTCAGCTTGGATCTCAAATGAAGCCCCTATTTTACCTTCTGGAGTTTGCTATCCTCAGATGGCTTTTCTGCTGTGACTTGACTTGCACTTAGACAGGCGTGTTCAGCTACCAGGCACCTCAGGTCCGTGAGAACGTGCTAGTGTGCCTAGTGAGCCGTGGTATTCTGCACAGGGGATATTCTGGGTAACCCCAGGTTTAAATGCTCTGCCTCTGTCCTTCCTGGTGGGGAGGCAGATGTTATTTACCATCACTACTCAGTTCTTTGTTCTGTAAAAATGCAGAAAAACTGTTGATAAAACATGCTTTTTACCTTAGGATTGACATGGATAGAGAACTGGAGATAAGGGACCATGTGAATGGAGCCTGTAAGGAGATGAAACTTTCAATTTACCATTTATCAGGTTTATCTCAGATAAAGCAGCAGCTGTTTAAGCCTTAGCTAAGGGAAAAACAGAGAACTTTCTGCCCAGGTGTTCCCTCTTGCTTTCCCAGCTGTTCCAAAATAGCCTGCTACTGGTTTTTATTGCTTATAAGCCACTAATATAAAATGAGATTAAGAGATAATCCAGCAATTAATGACAAATAGCAGGTCCTAAATTTGTTCATGTTTGACAAACCAGAAGGTAATCCGTTTGAATTAGTGTGTTTCACACGTGTCTCCTCACCTATCCAGCTCTAATCTGAAGTGTCAACACCTGTGGAAAGCCACTGCTGGAGCCTACTCCTGTCCATGCCCACTGATGCAGTGTGATCTGTGCCAGATTCCCCAAAACAAAGCTGCTGGCTGTCTCCCCTCACCTTGCCCCCAGGCAGGCCAAATGGCACCACAGTGAGTCCCCTTGGTATGGTCAGAATCCCTCAGTCCCTCCCAAGGGCAAGAGTTGGCTCTGGGGCCTTCAGCAGCAAGGACAGGTATTCCTGTAGCTGTTCAGCATCATCCCTCAGTCTCACACCCCTCACCAGCCTCTTGCCCTTCAGTCTCACAGTCCCAGTGGGTGCAGTAGGTTGGTCCACACTGGCAGCACTTGGAGTTTGTATTGCCCTAGTGCAATGTTAGTGCTGCTTTCCAGAAATGCAGCCTTCCATGAGCACACCTGGTTTGCCAGAAATACTGTCCTTCCTGAGCAAGGGCAAGAAACAAATCCTCCCTGTTAGGAAGAGCTGGGCAGAAGGCAGGAGCCCCTCATTGTCTGCTGAAGCCATGCAGATGTGATATGCTCCATTAAATTAGGAAATAAAGTGCTGGCTTGGGAGCAGCAATAAAGAGGTTCCCTCCCATCACAGGGTCTCACAGGATCAAATGAACCTTATGCTAATGTTTTGTAGACCAAGAGGTAAATCCCCTTTCTAAAACAGGAAACCTGGGCTTGAAGCTTAGGATTGTTTTAAAGATGTCTTGGCTTCTTACTGGATATGGCCCTCACTTATGGGCCAGTTAAGCTCGGAGTTGGCTGGTTCAAGTTCCCTGGTATCAGTTCAATTGAAAAAATGTAAGTAAGTGTTTTGCTGTTCTCCAGCAAGCTCTGTTACACTCTGTAGGCCACTGTGGTAGCTGTTACTGGTAGTTTGTTGCCTTGCCTGTACTGTGTCACTGTCGGTTAAAATCCTGTCCTCTGACTGCTGGAAATGGCTTACTGTACTGTTGCACTGTATAATGCCACATGCTGTTCTCTAATTTACAGTGTTTCTGCTGGAAAGCAAATTCCTTCCCCCACCTTTTCCTTCCTTCATCAAAAATGTGACTCATAAGCAGTCTTTAACTATCAAATCCATTTGTGTATTCTCTCAGCGAGGGTTCGATTACAGCTGGTATGCCACAGATCTGTAGCTGCAGTGAGGTCACTCCTGTTAGAGAAATAAGATCTCCTTTGTCTATAAGGAAAATGCAACTAACCTTCTGCTGTCTTTCCTGCAGGAACAAAAACTGCGACCTGCTCAATTCTCTGGGTGTTTTTGTCCTCCTGATTTCTTGTCCATCTTTCACTCGCAGCACAATGTACCAGTAAGGCTCTCAAAACTGAGCCCAGCTGAGACTGCGCATGTCTGTCACTTGCCTAATACCTCTCTGGTGCATTTAGCTCTTTGTTTGGAGAGGGGGAACAGCTCTTCATGGTAGAAGATTTTTCGATTCACCACTTGGAGCATTTCTTTCATACTTTATAAAATTTGGATTTACGTATATGGTCTTCCCAGTGTGTGGTCAATGGGTTTGAAGTGCCTTTGCCATCATATCTGTAGCTGGAGTGGGTGTATCAGTCTGTGTGATGGCTGGAGTCCTTTGCTCTGTGTGTGTGTGAATGTTCTGCACATGTAAACATGTATGTGCATCCAGCATCTGGCCCAGAGCAGGACTGTTCCCGAAGCACCCTCCATGTGGGGATGTGTGGGATGTGCAGTCCCCTCTGCCTTGCCTCCAGGAGTGGTCAGGGAGGCAGAGGGGCCAGCCCTGCTCTGGGCCAGAGCAGTGCGAGTGTGGCCTCTCTTGTCCCTGCCGTGGAGTGGTGTGTGCGTGGTGGGATGTCATGGCTGACCTCTGTAGTCTTGTCTTGTCGTTTCAGTGGTGTGCGGACAGATGAAGCTTGGCCTGTTTTTACTCTCTGTGTTTTTCCTTGTCTTTTTTTATTCCCTCCTCATCTTCATCGCACTCTGCCATCAAACAAAACAAACTTTCATCTCTCAGATCAGCGAGAAGGTTGGTTCTTTTCACTTCTTATCCATCTACAGTACGCCACGTCAGATGGGACTTTTCCAGTAGGGAGAGGAGAGCCATCCCCAAAAGGGGAGGGGGCCCTGCAGACTGGCTCCTTTCCAGGCACAGCCACTGTGTGCCTGACGAAATCTGCTTACTGTTTGCTGTGACTCTGGTGATGGCATTGATACTTTGCTTGCATGCCTTTGTTGCTTGAGATTTAAAGTGCACAGAACATATTTTGCATGCAAATACCAGCCAGGGCAGTTTTGTCAAAGGCAGGGTAGGAAGAAGTGCATGCTGCTGTGTGTGGGGTCCTTCTCTAATCCTTTATCCGTGCTAGGTGCAAGTGTAAAAACTCTAAAGTGCTGCTGCTTTCTGGCTGGAGATTAAGAACAGTCTTTGGAAGCAGACATCAGAATGATCAGACCCCTCAAAAACTGCTAGGGAGAGTGGTTTCCTCAATTCCTCCTGTAGCTTTAAAAGTTTTAACTTTCTCTAGAGGCAAAAAGCTTTCTTTTGATCTCAGCTTGAGGAGAACCCAGTGTGCTTGCCCTCCCTTGCAAAAGGGCAGCAGGGGCAGCTGGCTGAGATCCAGATCCCTTGTGCTGAGGCAACATCCGTGCTCCTCAGCAGTTCCTGCACTGGGGTGGCCCATTTTCCATGCTCTGTCCATGCTCAGACAAGAGCCCTTTGCACGAGCAGGGAGCTCTGGCAGTGGCCCCAGCCATACCAAAGATGGCTTAGGGAGGCCCATGGTGACATGCACAGGAGCTCACAGCCACTCAGAAAATCTGGTTGGTTCTTTGCTCTGCTCTGTCCTGCTGCTCTCAGAGAGCCAGAGGTGAATAAAGGACAGTAGTGAAAGGCAACTCCTTTAAATTAAATCTAGCTCCAGACCTAGCTCGAGGCACTCATGATTTCACGCTGAGGAAAGCTGGTGTTTCTGGCTTTAGTTTCCAGAGATGGCTCCTTCACTTAACAGGTTCTGTGGGGGTCTGTCCTTGCACATGTACTGGAGGTGAGGGATGCTCACACTGCTCCCTAAGTGGCACTGGTAGGAGACCCTGGCTTGTCTCACACAAACTGTCAGGCATCTGGATGAATTGTCTTATGATCATCACTGGAACAAGTTTTAACAAATTGTCATAGCAGTTGTTCCAGTACACTGAGTTCGATCCCATTTCTCTCCTTGGAACATGCTCTCATTTAGATTGTACTGAGGCACAGGACCTTTGTTGTTTACCTTCTAAAAATAGGTTTTGTAGAGGGTTAGATTATCTCAGCCCAAGACCGTGATGAAAAATGAGAACAAGGAAGAAAGAGAAGAAATCAAAGCCAAGGCCCAAAGCCTCCCATATTACAGTGAATTCAGAGCACTGCTGTGATGGCTGAGACACCTCTGGAGACTAAACCTTTGACAGGGCACTTAAATGTTTTAGCCACATGGTTTAGCTGAAGGGAGCCAGCTGAGAATGGATATAAGCCAGCAGGAATGGAGAATTTCTCATTCTTTATGTCAACCCTTCCTTCCCACTCCACCAAAAATACCTACGTACACAAATATTTAATGTGAAGCCAGAAATTAGTTTCTAAATATTCCATTGGGATTTGCCATGCTTATAATTTGTTTGGCACTGATAATTACATCCTACATTTTCCCAGCTTTACTTAAAACTGTGTACTGCTAACCCATGCATTTAATTATTGCTCTGTGACTACTACAAGGTTATTTATTAACAAGTTATTTTATCTTGATACAGTGGATCTTTTCTCTTATTCCCCTCCTTAATGTTGTGTTATTTTCATCAGAGAAATTTCTGAGAGCAAATGCAAATTGCAGAGCTCCACAATCTTGCTCTCCCTTACTTTGCTATTAGTATGTCAGTATGCTGAATGCTGATGTGTCTCCAATGCTACACCACTGTAATGATATATCCTCTTTTATATGCAGTTGTCAGCACAAATAATTAGAGCTAAAAGTTATAGCTGAAATATAATCCAAAAATGGCAAGGCCCTGTTTTGGAAATTGTCTATAAAATGTCAGCACTCAAGGATACATTGGGAGCATAAATAGTACAGCATTGTTTGAGTACAAGATTAGACTGTAAATGCATTTTTTCTGGTTCCAATTTTTCCTCTCCTTCTGTTGGTTCTGTCAATAGGTTGTGAGACTTCAGCAACTGCCTTTCTGTTTGAAGTCCATTCGTAAATTGATAGCACTGGGGAGAGATGAAAGGTGTCTACAGATGAGTAAACCATGTAGACCAATGATCATGTTTGAGGATAGCTCCTAAATTCACTCCTTCCCAACTTGGAGGAGGTGTTCCTGAGGAAGGCAGGAGTTTTGGCAGGTTAGCAGTCTGGCGAGGGCAAGAACACACCCTGTGCACTAGGGATCCTTCAGCTTGCCTGGCTCGAGTAAGGAAGCTGGGCATCTCACACTCTTAAAGATGTGCCCCTGCATCACACACTGCTGCTCATCCCAGCTGGGGGATTAGAGCAGAGCCCCCAAACTTGCCTTGTCTGTGCTGGGAGCAGGGAGGAGCAGTAGACCAGGCAGTCTTAGTTCTCCTTCAGAGCAAAAGGAATTTCAGGCTGCTGTTCCCTTGTGCAGAGGACAAGCAAAGGGGAGAGGATATCAGGACAGTGGTGCAGGACCTGAGCAGCTGGAAGTGCCTCAGAGGGGAACAGAGAGGTGTGCAGAGCAGAAGCACAGCTCTCCTTCACCGTGGGGCAGCCCCCAGTGAGCCTGCCATGGGGTGCCAGGTAGGGAATGGTTCGAAGGAAACGCAGAAGCAGGAGTGGGCAAGTAGAGGTGCCTGGATCTCTGCAAACCAGAGAGAGGGATGTTAGCATTGTCATCTGCTCAGCTGTGGGCAGGGCAGATAGCAGGAAAATTTGGGAATTTGGTTTCCCCTTCCCTAGCAGCACTGCACTATTTTGGAAGCCTGGGCAGTCCTCCTGGCACTGTTGTGTTTCTAGCAGAGCCTCACTGAATGCCAGCAGTGTCTCAGCACAAGAGGGACTAACAGCACCAGCCTGAGAGCCCTGAGCTTAGAGCCTACAGCTTTTGCAGACAGCAACAGGGGGGAGGGTGTCCCTGGTTCTCCAAAGGGGTAACTTCACCCTTGGAGGGAACCTGAGACGTGGAAACAGCCACTCCGGTGCTGAAAGGAGCCAGGCAATCAATTGAAGCTCTTTGCTCTCAAGGCAGGAATGTGCATGTTAATGCATGCTGAATTATTAACATTTATCAACCTTTGTGGCTCTAGTGTTGCTTGCTCCCCTCCTTCCTCCCAGAAGTCTCCCCTGAGAGTGGGGAACCAGACTCCACACTGTCTTTTCTCCCGGTCCTGTGAGATCCAGGGCATGGGCTCAGGTTGCACTGCACTCACTGCTCCAAGTTTCACTTCACTTGATAAGGAATGCTCTCAATGGGGAGGTATGCAGAATAGTGGACCAGCACAGAGCCCTTACAATGCCTGTTTTCAGGATGAATTATAATGAATCTCATTTTTGACAGTCTGCTGGTTTAACTAAACCCCTGAATTATAGTATTGTCCATTGAAATAATTTTAATATTCACAGCAATTTTTCCTGTGCTGTTCTTGCAAAACCTCTGAACCACCTTCTTCTGATCCTTATCCAAAAAGAAGATGTAAAAAATTATTGCAAATTCTTGTCAAGAAAGTTGTATTTAAAAGGGAATTTCATTGCTGGAAAAAAAATTAAGAAAACAAAATTTCCTGGATCATTTAAGGTAGCATCATGGACTGTGCTAACCCATATGATTTGACTTGTAAATTGGACAGAAATTCTAAGAATGCTGCTTTTTGAGGAGTTATACTGATTTAAATTATTACCAGACTCCTATGCTAGAAAAGCAAGCAACTTAAATCGCTGGCTAGAGCCTGAGGAATGTGTTGATGGTGCTCTGCAAGCTGCTGTGAGAGCTGTGCCAGCTCTTGCTAATGCTAACTGACAGCATCTCCCCTTCTTCCTCCGTACTGACTGGGTCAAGAAGCTGCCAATTATCCCCCAAGAGCATAGGAGGCTGATGGAGCCCGTTCCTTCCTGTGCACATACTCCGGACAGAGCATCGTCTGGGCCAGATCTCTTACCAAAGGCACTGCCCTGACCTCCTCCCACCTCCCATGTAGAGAGCTGACCCCTACACAGGGCATCCATTTTTAGCAGTTGGGTGCCTTGGGCACTGCTGCTCTCTGGTGCAGAGCAGCAAGCCCATCTCAGCAGCTCTGCTGGTGTGCAAATGAGGGGAAGACAGCTCAGCCATTCTGGGTTGCAGAAATGCACCACAGAAGCCTGTTTAACCACTCATCTCTTGCCAGGCTGGAGGGCTGAGGCTCTGCACGACTTGCTGGCATCCGCAGGCTGCGGTGTGCGGGAGGCACAGCCTTTGTCAAGGCTGGTGAGGGGATCTTGTGCTGTTTGATCCACAGCAGAGTTTTGCTTGCCATTCATCCATTCTCTAGGCAGAGGAACGCGCCAGCCACCTCTGCTGCTCCCTTGTGTGTGGCATAGGGGAAAGTGACTTCCCACCCCCCTGCAGAGTGCTGCTGCAGAGCCCCCAGCCCTCATGAAGTGCCTGGCCCCTCCCTGCAGGGGAGCAGGTGATGGTTGGCTGCTGACATCCCTCGGGAGAGATGGCTCAGCCTGCACAGGCCCTGCTGCTGCAGGACACATCAAAGGTGACATGGCCCCAATGGGACTTGCACAGCCCCAGGAGCACCCTGAAAGCAGGCACTTGACATGGGGACAGTGTGGGGTGCAGAGGAGTCTGCGGGAGGCTGTGCTGCCTCTGGTCTCACAGGGCTGGAAGTGAAAATCTGTTTTTGCATGCTGGGCTCTTACTTTTCTGCATGGCCTTGTGTCCTCCAGTGTCTTGTCTTCCCAGGTCCCTGTATGTGAATACTTGTCCTACCCTTCCACCACTGTCTGTGTGACTCTGTAGTGGCCTCCGGTGCCTGCCAGCCTGATTGCCTTGTGCATGTGTGTGAGTGCTCTATGCACACCAATGGCTTTATCCTCAAATTGCTTTTTTTTCTGTTTTAATACAGCTTGGGTGGGTGGGTTTGGTCCTTTGATGGGGACAGAATTTGAACAGCTTCTACCTGGAATAATTCAACGCCATGCTCATTGGAAAATATACCTGACTCTTAGCGAATGGTGCTGGGATGCTTTGGTTGGAAGTACATGCCATCATGTTAAACCATTGCCATGTCCATCAGGTTAAGTCTGTATTCTCATGACTGCATAGCATTTGAGTACACTTTCAGTTCTGTCTCATTTGGGGAGCACTGCCCCATCGGTCAGGTAACACTTCATTGGTGATTGCTGATGTAGGTATTGAATTGAGATTTAATAATTGATTAGAAGAAGCATCCAGCAAGACTTCGGATTTATATGCTCAAAAAAAAAAAAGGCAAAGGAAGTTATCCTTAAGTTATCCTTACCCTGGCTGGTAAGGAGCTAATGAGCCCTGTTTTGTCACTGAGACGATGTGTAGTACACACACGATGTTGACAGTATTGTCTAATTTATCACAAAGTCTTAGCTCTGTTGTACATGCAAGTGTGGGGGCTTCTGTGTTCAGTCTATTTCTGCAATCCTGATGGTTTGGGGACGAATCATCAAAGAGAGCACTAGTGAAATTCGATTTGGGTAGAGCCAGCTTGGCAAGCAGAGCTGACACCTCTGCAACTCACGGGGCTGTCCGCAGCTTTGCTGTCCGCAGAGATGCCGCGGTGGCAGGAGCCAGGCCAGCGGAGCCATGAGTCCCCAGGCCCCATTGCCCGTGGGGCCAGCTGCACCCATGGCCTGTTTTGAGCTGGCCCTGCTTAGGCTCCTGCCCCATTCCCACCTGCCCCCAGTGCTGCCCCACCGGCCCAGTGCACTCATGGAGGAGCATCTTTGGCAGGAAGAGGCTCCTCGGAGCCGGTCAGTCGTGACCCCGGCCGCTGCTTGGGGACTGCCTTTCCAGTGGAGGAGGCTAGAGGAGAACAGAGCCACTGGGCAAGACACGTTCAAGCAGTTTCCCTTTTTAACTACAGACTAAAATGAGCTTGCCCAGAGGAGACAAAGATTTACTGAGCACAGTTGTTTCTCTACCCTTGCTTAAATAGGCCCATAACACTAACCCTGAAGAAGGGACCTCATTTCTCAGTGTCATTTTCATGACGGGAATGCATATGGCAGGCAGCTTTAGAGCTTTATTGTAGCTGAGAGTTGCTTACAAATAAGTGTTGAATGAAATACCCAGCAAGGGATTGATATGAAGAGAAGCTGTGCAATGCAATAAGGAGGAATATATCTCCCGAAGAGCTGCCACAAAGGTGGGAAAGGTTCTGCCAGCCCAGCTCTCTTCTGTCAAAATGGATATGATCTCACATCTGTCAGGATTAGTTCTCTCCTGCCCAGCAAGGTGATCTCTTCAGGCCCTGACAATGTCATGCAGCTCGGGTGACTATTTTTTCTGAGCCAAGGTAGAACTTGAGTTACATTTTGAAAGGAATTATATTTTATTTAGCAGCACATGTGCGCTAATTCAGAAAGAAACCCTTCTGCTGCCCCTACCCAAAACCTGGGATGTTTAGGGAACGGGCTGCTTTGCTCCAGAGCTAATAAATTGAGCAGGTGATTCTGTTTTGCAGAGCTTCAGTGGGCCCTGCGCAAAGTGTGTGACTGGCATTTGTGCATGCTCTCTAATTAGAGGGATGTAATTTAAATGGAGAAGTGTTTCATGTTAGTAATATGATTTCAAAAGGCTATGTTTGGAGGGAATGGATTGAGCCATCTCTTAATGAGTTCTGCTAATAAGATGCCAGTGGCTAAGGAAGGAGAGCAAAGTGTGTGCGATTTGGCAAAGTAGTGAACAGCTTTTGCACTTCATTTTATGTGTCCCGAGGGGTTAGGCAGGCAAAAACTTTGACCGCCCCTCATGTACCCCCGCAGTGCAACTGAGTACTCTCTGCTGGTTCTGTGACCCTACTAGCTGTGTCCTCCTTGTTTCAGTGCGGCGTGTTGCTCCTCGATTCTCTATCCCTCCGAGCAACCACGAGGTGATGCCTGGGGGGAGTGTGAACCTCACATGCGTGGCAGTAGGTGCTCCAATGCCCTACGTGAAGTGGATGGCTGGTGTGGAGGAGCTGACCAAAGAAGATGAGATGCCCGTTGGTAGGAATGTCCTGGAGCTGAATAACATCATGCAGTCTGCTAACTACACCTGCGTGGCCATCTCTTCCCTTGGCATGATCGAAGCCACAGCCCAGATCACTGTCAAAGGTAAGGAATAATTCCTTGGAGTGCTCCTACCTGGGTTTCAACAAGGTAGCCCTTTGCCAAAGTTTCTTGGTTGCAGCTGATTGACTGCACTGTTCTGTGACTTTTCTACCTTGCAAGGGAGGTACCCAAACCCACAACTTTTTTCCTGCTCATAGTATGATGATATTTGACCTCTGAAGGTTATTTTCTGTCTTCCTGCAGGTGGCATGGTAGACAAGCTTGTGTCAGGCCAGGTCCTTGTTATGCCATGAGAGAACCTCACTGAATCTGTGTTTATCACAGCAATGTCTGGTTTGTTCTGTGCATCAGCAAGATCAGTTCGACACAGTGGTGGGCCATGGGCTGTCTTGGGGTAGAGTCTGTGGATATCTGCAGTCAGAGGGCTGTTTGCACAGAGATGTCCTCTTGCAGTAAGGGTGAGACAAGAAGGTTAATCCCAGCAATGTGATGAGTCCATAGGCCTCAACAAAATGGCCATCCTCCCTCCCTGCAGGGAGGAGCTATATGTGTTCATTTGAAAATTGTTGCATAATCCTCTGTAAATGTCTTCCCTTACTGCTCTGCCTCTTTCCCTTTCTTTCTCTCGTGTTGCTGTCCTTCAGCTGTACTTTCTGCTGACGTTTCACAAGTAGCTTTGCCCCAAAGAGGGTATTGTTGCCAATTGCTGACCATAGGGTAGCCTACCCACTAACAGGAGACTGAAGGTGTCCTGCCTTTCCCATCTGGGGCCTATCAGAGCCACAGTATCCCTTCCCTTCTCTGCTTGCAGTTGATTTGTAGCTCAGATTACCACAGATACATCATCTTTTGATGCCTGTTCTTGCAGGCCGCGTCCTGCACTAAGGCCACCTTTAGCACAGAGTTCCTGTTTGAACAAATCACAGAATTGAGTGTTAGCCCTCTCTGACCTGGAGATAACAGCAAATTCTCTTGGCTAGACAGAGGATGCTTTTAACCTTAGCCGCACCCAGCTCCCTTTACTCTCAACACCTGCTCGTCAGTACATTTTCCAGCCTCTCTTTTCACACAAAGCACAGTGGTTGCCTTGCTATGGTAGATAGGCAAGAGTGTAGGGAAAAAGGGCCATGATGGGCTGGTGGTTTGGTCTTGGAGGGAAGAGGTGGGAACGGCACCATTGCACTGATGGTTCACAGCATTTACCTCTTTGTAGCTGGAATGCCGTTGCCTCGCTCCCTCACTGGTTGACGTGATGCCCCAGGATGGGGAGCAATCTGCTCAGCTCCTTTAGCCCTTCACCTTCCTCCTTGTGTCCTCATCTGCTTTTTCTACACCTTTACTCTGGATATCTTACTGCCTCTGTCCCAAGTTCCTTCACCTAGTGTTGCTTCTCCTGTGCTTACTGGCAAGCAGACCATTCTCAGTGCAGACAGGAGAAGCAAGATGAGACATAATTGATTGCACTTAAGTGCATTGAAAGTACCAGACTTGCCCTTGCTCACATGGAGGCTACACACCCAAAAGCTGTCAAGAGTCAAACTTTCAGCTCTTCAAAAGAAAAGGAGTTTCATTTGTCCTTGAAAGCCCAAGGGAGGCTGCCAGTTTCTAGGATGCTGTAGGAAATACGACTCTTCAGGCCATAGTATTGTGCAAGTTGGGTTTGCCCTCCCTCAGTCCTCCATGGGTGGTGGTGAGGTGTCTGGCTGTGGGTTGTATGCCCTCCCCTCCCATGCCAGTTCAGCCCCTGACAATCTTCTCAGTATTCATGTTGCAGTAGCACTGGAGAAGGCATCCTCTCTGGCACTCAGAGCAGGCATGCCCTGTGCTAAGGAGCTTGCCTTCCTCAGCTGAACCATGTGGAAACTAGAAGCCTGAAGGCTTTGCCAAAGAGGGAAATAATTGAGGATCTTAATTTGGGTTGAGCATTTTCCCTAGTTCCTTGTTAAGCATGGCTGCATTACAAGTCACTAATGACTTTAGAGTGGTTTGTAGGTGGTTTAAACTTACTGTAGACTTTAATTCAGTCATTGTCCTAAAGTATTTGTGTACTCTGCAAATCTCTCTCACACACACTCACTCTTTTTCTTTGTTCTTGTGGTAAAATGGCCAATCTGGAAATGTTTGCTTGCAGTAGTTGCATTCTCATTAACACTTCAGAGGTGTCATTGTCAGAGTTCTTGTGTAACAGTTTATTGTCTGGTTGCAGTTTGACACACCACCCAGTGAAATAGTGGATATGAAAGTTGGTAATTTCTCTGGCTGTATCTCTCCTGCATGTACTGTAATACTTACAAAGCATTACCCCATCAACCCTTCTAACAGCATTGTCCATGAACTCCCTATGGCCTAAGATTCTGCCTCTCTGGAAGCTAGACCATAACTCCCGATTACTTTGGTGCTCTGATTGCTTTACTGTATCTCTCTGTAAATTAGCTGTGCACCTGGCTTCTGGGGCCAGCCCAGCCCTGCAAGCACCTTCCCACTGCTGGGTGAGCCCCCATGATAGAAACATTCCTGCATCCCTGTTGAATTACTTTTATTTAGCCTGCTGCTGGTAAGTGCGTCAAGCACATCTAATAACATGATTGCTCTGTTTATCCTTCCATTAAGAACCACTTCAAGCAATATATGGTAATATAAAAATGCATGTTATAGAGTATGAAATGATTTCTGCCTTTTAAAGAAGAATGTTAATGGGAGGTGGCAGCTCCGTTTTTATCCCTGTGCACATTGCAAGGTTTGAGCTGACTGAATTATTTAAATCACACCTCTCTGCTTTCCAATTGCAGCATTGCCAAAACCTCCAGCAGAACCATTAGTGACTGAAACAACAGCTACCAGCGTGACCCTCACCTGGGATTCAGGCAACTCTGACCCCATTTCATATTACGTCATCCAGTACAAACCCAAATCCCTGGAGGGCCAGTTCCAGGAGGTGGATGGTGTGGCAACAACCCGCTATAGCATAGGTGGGCTCAGCCCCTTCTCAGAGTATGAGTTACGGGTCATCGCAGTCAACAACATCGGCAGGGGTCCCCCCAGTGAACTGGTCGAGGCCCGGACAGGAGAGCAAGCTCCTTCAAGTCCTCCCCTCAAAGTCCAAGCACGGATGCTGAGTGCCAGCACCATGCTGGTGCAGTGGGAGCAGCCAGAGGAGCCCAATGGGCAGATCCGAGGGTACCGCGTGTACTACACCACCGACCCGCACCTGCCTTTGAGCATGTGGCAGAAACACAACACTGACGACAGCCACCTCACCACCGTGGGCAGCCTCATCACGGGCACCACCTACAGCATCCGCGTCCTGGCCTTCACTTCAGTGGGCGACGGACCCCCCTCGGACATCATCCAGGTCAAAACACAGCAAGGGGGTACGTATGGAGTGAGGCAGCATGGCTCCATGGCCATCCCAGCGGTGTGTGGCTCAGCTAAGTGTCTGACCTGCGCCAGGCATCACAACTGCCCTTGGTGCTCAAATGATTGCGTGTCAGAGAGGGTGGAGGGACATCCCCACCCCACCGCCGTGGGATTTAAGCTGTCAGATTGTCCTGGGGAGTTGGTATCAATCTCTGTACAAGTAACAGCCTACAGTTTTGTCTGAGATACAGCAGCTAAAAACATGACACAAAGTCCTGGACATGGATGTCGGCACCTGTGTAACTGCTGGACCCTTCTGGGGTCTGAGTACACATGTGGAAGGAAGGATCTGGGATGCAGTCATGGTCTGTAAGTGTGAGCGCGATCCCCATAGTCACCTTCCTGAGTGACAGAGGTGCTTGCTTATGGCCTGAGATGTTCTAAGAGCGCAGTACAGGGGAGAAGGGAGGTTCTGACAGACATGGAAGAAGATCCTCTCAAGGTGAAACGCTGACTTTGCAAAGTCACACAACTCTCCTTGCCTCTTGTGGCAGTAATCATGTGTTTGTTCCCCAGTTCCTGCCCAGCCAGCTGACTTCCAGGCAGAAGCAGAGTCTGATACCCGCATCCTGTTGACGTGGCTGCCCGCCTCTCAGGAACGCATTACTAAATACGAGCTGCTGTACTGGGAAGGGGAGGATGGCGCTCAGGTGAGGATGCTGCCTGGCAGCACTTGGGGCTGGACATGGCAGTTCATCAGCTTGGGAAGGGTGTGTGCTTGAGCCAGGGTGGTAATAGGACTGTTTCTTTGTGTTTCTTCTGCCTCAATGGTCCGCAATAGTAACATGGCATTCTGGTTTCTGTGTAAGTGACTTCAACAGTGCTTTTTGATGCTAGCAAAGTAGCTAGTGACTGGTTTGGAACTGGAAAGGCTCCGAATGCCATGACAGCATCCCTGAGGCATGCTTACAGCTGATGCCTGTAAACAATAGCACTTCTGGGCACATCTGAAATGGCTTTCAACATGTGTCTCTGGCCCCAGGACTGGTTAGATGTAAAAAGCAGATTGAAGGTGGCCTAGAGAGAGCCCTTCCATGTTTACTGCAGGTCCCTAAAGGAAATCCAGTTCAAAATATATCAAAGGTAGTCCTGGCTTCAAGACAGCATAGCACAATTGTGCCATAACAGCGTCACAGTGTCCCATGGTCCTCTCCCTCTCCTGTCATTATAGTGGCATGAGAGCTGCCAGAAATAAGTGTCCTTCAGGTGAAGTGTCAGCAAAACAAGCCCTTTACCAGCAGTGTTTCAGTGCATTAGAGATCCCAACTGCTACAGGACAAGGGCTTTACTCTATTTCACAGGCAAGACACTGTCAGTTGGGAGAAAACAAACCTGTGTGTCCTGTGCCCCTTGTCTGAACTTGTATAGCTGAATCCAGCATTCCCACAAAGCTATCAGGCCAGTGAGTGCAGTCTGGACACTAGAGAGTGTAGCCTGGCTGTGGCAGAGGTCTGTTTCCTTGCAGGAGTCCTGGTGTGTCATCCAGGAAACTCCGTGCTTGGGAGTCCTGCAGGACTGCAGGCAGGTTTGGCAGCATGGCTGTGACTTTTTGTGGGTCCAGAATGGCTGCACACCAGCTTTTCTGCATCCTCTAACTACACCAAATAATCTGTTTCCTTTTTTTTTTCTTGCAGCAAAAGGTGGAATTTGACCCAACCTCCTCATATGCCGTGGAAGGTCTCAAACCAGACACAATGTATAAGTTCCGTCTGGGCGCCCGGTCAGAGCTGGGGGTAGGAGTTTACACCCCCACGGTCGAAGCCAGAACTGCCCAATCCAGTAAGTGTCTGACATTAAGCACTGACAGAAAGCAGAAGCAGTCCTGTTTCCATCACCTGGGCACAGAGTAGCCTGGTGCCTCTATCCTTGTGGGTTTGCAGGGATGCCAGGATGCAGTTTGCTAAAGGGAGTAATGGGGGTTTGGATCAGGGCTCTTTGGCAGAGTGGGTGCACCCAAGGGTAAGTTGTTTCTTCGTGTCCCTTTGATCATACTGTCTTTCCCTAAGGATAGATTCATAAAAACTGATGGAGGAGTAAAACAGGCTGGGAAATTGCTTTGGAGAGATTGATTTAAGTGGGTTTGTGCATCTCTATGAATTTACTCCCATGCAGACAAGCTGTCTGGACAGGCAGCATATGGGTATTTGGCTTTAAATGTGACTGTCTCCAAACCATTGGATTTTCATCCCTTCACTCCCCATTCCAGCTGCCTTGCTTACACAGGAGTCCATCCCTGGTCCATACAGTTGATTGCAAGGTGGGGCATCCTCTGAGGCCAGGTGTGTCTGTAGCTGTCAGGCTGCTGGAGGAGTCATTTTGGAAAAGTGGCTGTTTGCCAGGGTTGTGTGAGCAAGTGAGGCTGCTGCTTCTGGGACTGCAGTGCTAGGGGAAACCAGAACAAGCTGCTGTGGACTTAATAGAGAGGCTCGATAATGAGGTGACCCAGGCAATATCACTTTTCAGCCTGGCTCTGCCCTGTGTGATCACAGAGCTGGAGTTTGCATTGCTCTGATTGGCAGCTCAAAGTGCTGTGCATAAGCAGATTAGGGCTATCAAAGGGCCCTGCCATAAGCTCGTTTTCACTAACGATTTTTGGGCTTGCCATTATGCAAAGAGCATTAAAAGGGGGAAAAAAGACATTTCCGTTAGCACCGTCTGCCTGGGATTTACTCGCTATGTGCAGTGAGCAGTTGGCACAGGCAGCCAGCCTTCCCTGCAGGGAGGGCAGCAGCATGCACAGCAACCAGGAGTGTGAGATGGCCATTAGAAAGGGAGCTCTGGCAGGGAAGAGCAGCTCTGCTCACTTTTAGAATGACCTTCTCTTTGAGGAAAACTCAGCTTCATTAACATACTAGTCCCAGGTATTCCTCCACCTTGTTAAGTGAGCTAATGATGTCTTAGAGCTGCAAAATAGACAGGTATGCAAATGGAGAAAGGTTCAGATCATGCAGTTATAAATATTTGAACACTAAGAACAAATTCTGAATATGGGGATTTGTATACCTGTTTCAGATAGCTTTTGTATTGATAGGCAAAGGTTGAAGTAATTCTCCTGCCATGTAAATTAATTCCATCAGTGGATGCTCTTATCCTTGAACATACTTAATCAGAGACAGCTCCATGCATAAATGAGTCCTTCAGAGTCTCACAACAGTCCAAGTAAGAGAAACGTTTGCTTTATGGACTCATCAAGGCAGACATCTTATCATGACCTACTCTACGTGTTGTCTGCTCACAAGGCATCTCACACCAGTCTGGTTTTAAGATTGTCACTTCACTGGCCAGTGGTGCAGTAGCTGACTGGTTCTGGCATCTGTTTAGTAAGAGAAATGTGCACAGGCTGGCAGAGATTTGACATTTAGCCACAGGAGTACCTTGGTTTGACCAGTGAAGCCCTCCTCACACTGAAGGACCTAAGAATTCTTAGATTGATCCAAGAAGGGATCTGGGTCTTGGTTTACGGGCTCCTCCTTGAAAGGATTTCTGGTGGTACTCCATTTTATGACAAAAGCCATTGGCAGTTACTGCTGAGCTATTCAATGAGGGTGACAAACCACTGTCTGAACAGTCTCAATGCAGTGTGGAGCCTTGAGTACTGGGGGGCTCAAAATCAAGTAGGTCTTTCAGAAAGCTGTGCTTTACCTTGGCAGTTGTGTGCACAGTGCACAACTTCCAGACAGAAATCCTTTGGTCTTTACTTAGCAACACCTCATACTAGATGGTTGGATTGGTTCCCAACTTAGAACTTACTAATCTAGAAATACTACAGCTCCCAGCTTCAAACTGGTCTCCTTCCTGCACTTTTCCATCTGGTTACCCTGAGAAAGGCAGTTAGATCATGGAGCTTGACATGTTCAGGTGTCAGGTGACACAAACTGCAGTAGCAGTCAGACTCCTGCTTTCCAAAAACCCTCTCTTCAGTCTCTATTCCTGGCCCTGACAAACCAGTCATGGGAAAGGTAGGAAGCCCATGATCACTAATGACTCACTGGGCTGGAGAAGGATGCTGGTCTTGCTTTTCTTGTGGCACCCCTGCTCAGGAGTAGTAGGGATGCTTGTCGGGGAAGGCCAGAGGGAGGCAATGCTTCTTTGCACCCTTCAGCAGCACAGTTGAGACATCATCTTCTGAGAAGGCAGCTGCTTTCTAGGCTGTCTTTCCTGCTAAGCTGCTCACTTAGTTGTTGGGCACCCTGCAAAAAGTACAAGCAATGCTGCTTTGAGGGCCTGAAGAGCACGGGGGAGTTTTCCAGGAGTCTGCAGTGCCTCAGGCAAGTGGAATGATGCAAGAAAGAGGAATCAGCTCTGTCCCCATTAGGCCTCCGCGTTAAAATGCTGTTCTCCCTTGAAATACTAAGGTGGGTCCTGAGTCTGCCTTTTCCCTAGCCTGAGGAGCAGGTGGGTTGGATGGGTGCACAGAGTTGCTGTAGGCCATCGGGGGAGGCTGTCGTGAGTAGCCTGGAGGCCGCAGAGGTTTGCGCAGTGTGTGTGTGTGGGTACATCTGCATGTGTGGGTGCATGCTGGCCACCCAGTCTGCTCTTTGCTGGCCCCAGGAGAGACACTTCAACTCCTTGTGCATTTTAAGTTAATCCTGTTCATATTATCAAGTTTTATTTTGTTTTATTTAAGTGTTAATCTGAGTTTTTGCCTTGCACATCATATGTGTGACTCTTACCCAGTCAACAGCCAACTTTTGACTTGCCCACACTGCCGTCCAAAGCTGCCTTTGGAGAACAAGCTCACTGCTGCATCCCAAGGGAAGCTGTGGAGGTTCTGTCAAAGTACATCTCTTCTGTGAAGGGCCTGTCTGCAGACAGTGGCAAAGGAAAGGTTTGCCAAGCCCCTTGTGTCTCACCTGTCCTGTCTGAAGGATGCCACCAGGCACTTTGTCTACATTATGTCTTCCATTGTAGGTGTTGCTTTGGTGCTGTATCTTCCTGCTCTCTTCCCTGCCACTTCTCTGCTGATTAACCAAAAGAGCGTGAGGATTCACTTTTTACCCCTGCTCCCTTTTCACTATACCAGATGGCAGCGCTGATCCTGTGCTGCCTTCCTCACATAGGCAACTGTTTGCTTCCACACACTGGACTTCTCTTTCCTCCAATGTAGCTCCCATAGCAGCAGCCTGACTGTTCAGGCATCTTCGCTTCCAGGTCCATCACTACTTACTCCCCTCCTTCTTTCATCTCTCCAGGCATCTGAGCCCAAGCATCAGGAATGTTCCCTGCTCTGTGAGCACAGGAGTGAGCATTAAAAGTTACGTGCAGCCTGCAACTGTTTCTACAAGCAAGTGGGCCTTGTTCCCAGCAAGCAGAGGTCACCAGTGGCATTGGGAGGTCCTGCTGTCCTCTGCATTCCTAGATCTTCTGCAGCAAAAGCTGCAAAGCTAAGGCACCATTGCTGAGTGCTTGAATTACCTGAGGTCCTTGCAGCCATGTGGAGATGTAGGTTGTATTCACCTTTGCGGAGGCGGTGACAGGCAGGGTTGTTCCTGTGCCCCTGCAAGGCTGGCTCAGCTGCACTGGTGGCTGCAAGGACTGAAGCCTGGGGAAGGACTGCAGTCTTTTTTCAGGCATTTCTATGTTTCTGGGTGCAGTGAAGAACGGAAGCTGCCTTTCACTTGCCGTGGCAAAGCAAGATACTTTGTACTCCATTATTGCTTGGCCAAACAGCTTTCTAGCCTTAGAGCAACAGTGTCCATTTATTTTGGTGATGATGCCCTGCCCCCTCTGCATAGGGCTGTTTCCTTCTGGATGAGCACCCAGGGACAGGCACATGTCCCTTGTTCCTTCCCTGACTATGTGGGCTCTTTTCCTTCTCCAGACTTCCACTCTTGCCTTCTGTGCAAGCGTGCTGTCTACAGCATCCCTGAGCAGTGAGGCCAAATGACAGGGGTCTGATGCTGCTGTGAGAGGGCTCCCATGGTGCCAGAGCCCTGGTGCAACCAGACAGCAGTTCTGCAAGGCTGGAGAAGGGAAGAAACCAGCCAGATGTCCTAGAGATGACTTGCTTTGTCCAGATTGTCTGTCCTTTCCTGATCCCTCTTCCCCCCGCCCCAGATTTGTTTTACTGCTCCTCCCCAGTGTGCTGTGTGGAGAGACTTCTCCTGATTCCAATGAGAAGCGACGGTTGCCTGAGTCCCATTCCTCCTCCTGTGGACAGATAGCATTGCCAGGCCTTAGAAGTTAATGCAAACTGCAGGTGCTTTTTTGCCTGGGAGAGTACAAGACCTGCTTACCATCCACTGTACAAATCTGTAGGCCAGGAAGCTACTGAGGCAGGTAACCAATGTGGCAGGCATGAAGCAGTCAGTCCCAGATTCCAGGGACATGTGCAAAGCAGCACAACCATGTTATCTCCTGTTCCCACATGGTGCCTGGCTCCCACCTGGTTATGATGCAGCACACAGCTGATGGTCAGAATTTTAAACCCTACCAGGACTAACTACCTCCAACCTCAGTCACCTGCTTTCCTTAACTGCTTTTTTTTCCTCCACTTGTCTAGGAGTGAGTTTTCACAAGCCTTCCTACAATCTGGTGTGTGAGCTTCCCTTCTGCCACTCTTGCCTTCTGCAGCTTCCTACCTCTTCTGGTTTCCATCTGCTTCTGATCTTCACTGAAAGCATCTTTCTTCTCCTACCAGTCTCTCTCTCGCACCCTCCACATGCCCCCCTTCCCTTACTGCCATTTGTTGTGTTTGGTCAAGTGAGCTTTGGGAAGAGGTGTCCTCTGATGCAGAACAGCACTTCCATCTCCATGCTGTTCATCTAGCCTTCAAATACAAATTGCACCCCTAGTGCCATCTTTGATGATCTGTGAGGATGGCAGGCAGTTGTCCACATGTATGTACAGTGCTCCGTTGGCTGGGTAAAAGTTCCCTGTGCATTTTGGTTTGTCCTTCCATTCATTTCCCTTCATCTCCCCACTTCATTTATTTATCCCCAGCCCCCTCCGCCCCACCCCAAGAAGTCGAGTGTGTAAGCACCAGCTCCACCACCATCCGGGTAAGTTGGGTGCCGCCGCCCGCCCAGAGCCGCAATGGGGTCATCACCCAGTACTCCATTGCCTACCAGGCAGTGGAAGGAGATGACAACACCAAGCATGTGGTGGATGGCATTGGACGGGAGCATTCCAGCTGGGAGATCAAGGACCTGGAGAAATGGACCGAGTACAAGGTGTGGGTAAGGGCTCACACCGATGTGGGGCCAGGACCGGAGAGCATCCCTGTGCATGTGCGCACTGATGAGGATGGTAGGTGCTACTGAACAGCTCCTCCAGCTGCTGCCAGGACTTAGCCAGGACTCTCCTAGCTGAGTTACTGGAAAGGAGGGGAAAGGGAGCAGGGACATTGAGGTGGGAGTGGCTTTCAAGCAGGACCAGAGGCTGTCAGGAGCAATGCTCCAGGGAGCATGTCTCAGCAGTTGCCCTGGAGTGGGGTTGGGGAATTGCTTTGCTGACCTTTGCTCTGTCTCCAGGTTGTGTCAGGTGTCCCATCGTGGTCCCTCAGAATCCTGTTTGTGTCAGCAGTGCTTCCTGTGCATGCAAGGAGGCATTGCTCTGCTTTCCGTTGTGGTTTTATAGTGGGTGGTGGTGGATTCCTTTTTATTGAAGATAGAATGAGCTCTCCCAGCCAAAGGCTTCTCTTCTGAGATCAGGACTTAAAGTTTACTTGTTGACCTGAAATACAGCAGACTAAAGAGGGGGAAAGTAATCCATTTGAAAGTTGTAGATACTGCAGGAAATCTGCTTCCTGCTCCAGCTTCCAGGCAAGCCACAGCTTATATAAAGCTGCTCTTCCACTCAAGAGTCAGAATACCACACGTACAGAGCACTTTACTGGATACGACAGCTTTAAAGAGAAATTGCTTTGTATTAGCAGGGCTGTCAGTTATGTCATCATGATTTAAGCCATTTCCTTTGAAAGTGCCAGAGCTCAGGGTGACAGTAGGAGCTCCCATGGCTTCATGCTGACCCGAGAAAGCTGCAGATTTAATGGGAGAAGAAAGAGATGGAGCGTCCAGGCAAAGAAAGCATGATCTCTGCGTTGCCGAATCAGTGTAGGAAATTGAAACCAGACATGTTACAGTTTCCCTAAATGGGCTGCCACTGTCCCCCATGTCTCCATGGCTCTGGAAGTGGCATCTGGGAGTGCTTGCTGACTGCATTCCTGGGCTGGCAAACACATCTGTGTGTGTCCTGCTGCCTGTATTGTTTGCTTCAGTTCTCATTCAGCAGAACTGTAGCCCAGGGGAAGCTGTTACCCCAGAAATGTCGCAACAAGCTCTCTCAGTTAGTTTTTGGGCACCGTGGTTGGACGTTCCAGCTTAGCTGTCAAGATTGATTTTATATTCCTCTGACATGCTGATGCTCAATAGATACCCATGATGAAGGAATGAGAAATGCTAAACTGTGCTCTGAAAACAAATTGAATTTTCCCTGTTTGTATCGCAGATGCAGCACATACTTCCCGTAGTGGGGTAGGACAGAGTTCCTCGAAACACTGTGGTCTGCTCATATTCCCATGTTTTTGTGTCCCTGCAACATCCCCATATCATGTCCTGCCGAGGCCTCCCACCTTCTCATGCCAGCAGAACTTGGCACGCAGCTTCTGTCTGCTTCTCAGGGAGGATCTTGTTTTCCACTTGGGCTCCCAGCTGTGTGTGTGGGCAGGTGTCTTGCCAGGGCAGGAGAACCCTGTGGCTTGTGCAAGGTCACTGCACTAAGTGAATTGTAGATTACAGCATAGGCTGCTCCAGGCAGAAGGGGATAACTGTTCAAGCACAGCCCCCTCCGTTCACAAACCTTGAGTTGGCCTCTTGGTGTTAAAATGCTCTGTTCCTCCTTTCTCTATTTTATTAAATTATGTACAATTACAAAGGACATCTGGGGAAAAATAATGAATTGCCCTGCAGCTTAAAAACTGTGCTTACCTGCTGGGTAGCTGCTTCTTCCCATTTAGTTGGTTGAAATAACAATATTCATTACGTCTGCTTGTCAGGTATCTGTCCCTAATTATGTAATACAGATTTTTTGCTGTATTGAGAATTGGGGCATATGAGGTTTCAAACCTCCGGATTTTCCCAGGGCACTGGAAGGTGAAAAGGGTCCTGCAGATGAGGTGATAGGATGAAGCCCAGGTCCATCACTTGGCACTGGGCACTTGGGTAGCATCAGTATCCTCCACAGAGAGTACACACCTCCACTCCCAACTGCTTCAGCCAGAAGGAGCTTTCCAGGAGCAACTGAGAACCTAATTTCTTAGAATTGACATTTTTGTCACAGTCAATGCAAGAGCAAAATGTAATAAGGAGGTAATTTTTCCAAATGGTAAATAGGGTATAAATACATTTTTAAACGGGCCTCACCTTGCAAGAAAATTGATATTTTCTGGGCAGTGTAATTTTTCATTTTATTATCAAAAAGCATTCAGCTAGCCATGCATGAAATACAGTCCCCAGAGCTGTCACAATTCCCACAGGCCCCTTTATCTGGCTGAGTTCAGTGACTGCTGTCTCTGAACTCTGGGTTATTGTTTTAGGATGGTGCTTTTCTCCCTCATTAACCTCTCACTGTCACAGGGGAAAAGCATGTGTGTGCTCCGGCTGGTGGCAGGTACCAGGGCTCCCTGCAAAACAGGCTCAGCACCCAGTCATGCTACCTGGGGCTGTTGGATTGCATTTAGATGGGTCTGAGAAGAGGTGCTGTGTTAGGCAAGATCCAAAGAAGGCTTTAAAACCCCTGTCTGTGCCCCAGGGCACCCTGAGCTGCGGGGGGTCACCAGATTCTTTATATTCTGCTGTATTCTTGTATTCTTCCTTGCTCCCCTACTGCTGGAGATGAGAGGGATAGATGGACCTTGGGTCTGATTCAGCCCAATGACGTTTATTAGAAGTGCTTCTGCATATTACAGTTATGCTCTTTACTACTGAGAGTAGCAAAAGGGAAAGGGTCAGGCATGTGTTCATGCTGAAAGATTTCAGTGTGATGTCTTGGGCAGATACAGGACACTTGTACCAGTGGGGCTGTCCTGGCAGTGAGGTGGGGGGAAGGTAGCAAAGCAGTGAGAGATAGTGATTGTGTGGTACCTGCTAACTTGTCCCGTGTGTGTTGCAGTGCCCAGTGCCCCACCACGAAAGGTGGAGGTGGAGTCTGTGAATTCGACTGCCATCCGGGTGAGCTGGAAGCTGCCCATCTCCAACAAGCAGCATGGGCAGATCCGGGGGTATCAGGTTACCTATGTGAAGCTGGAAAACAACGAACCCCGAGGGCAGCCGGTGATCAAGGATGTCATGCTGTCAGAAGCACAGGTACAGTGTGGGGACCACCAGCTGGTGGGCATGTCACCTTCCCTCTCTGCAGAGGGGCGGGCTGGCTGGATGCAAATACTTCTTGGCCTCCTCTTGCAGCTCCAGAGCGTGGGACTCAGACTGCCTGAGCAAGGCCAACAGTTTATCCTTAAACTGTGGCTTAAACATGGTTAAAAAGTTTAATCAGGAAAGGATTACTGTAGAAATTATGATGTATTGGATGATGTTCCTCTCTTACCCTTTCTCTGATATGTACTTCTCTGCCTGCCACATCCTGTGCAGACTCCAGCTGGAGCAAACTGTGCTTTGCCAGTCCGTTTATAAACAGTGGGAAGGTTTTTAATAAGCCTTGAGTCTGTTTCTTTTGTGATGCTGATTATGTTCTGGGCAAAGCATCTTTCTTGATAGCATCCACTCTGGTGCTGTCTGCTTGTGGGGCGCAGGGGTGGCTCTGCACCCCTGCATGGGCACAGCATGCCAGGCAGGACAGCACTCCTGACTCAGCAAAGCCTCCCCTCCCTCCTGCTTTTGCAGGACAGGGAGTTGGTGTTGCATTGCTTCTTGAAGCAAAATTGTAGGTGAAGCCAGCTTAGTCTGGGAAAGGCTGGGGAGGAGGAAAAAAAATTAGGTGGAGGGCCTCATCTCCTGTAAATGACTTTGTCCTCTGCAATCCCCATACAGCAATCTGTTCATACTTAGGCAGTCTCCTGGATACCTCACTGGCTGTGAGTTGCAGCCCTCCTCCCACAACTGCTCTAGGCACGGCCATGCACTCTGCATAGCCCAGGAATGCATGGTTGCCTCTTTCCCAAGGTCCAGGGAAGTTTTTGTGCTCCATGTGGAATGAAATACAACTCTTCTTTGGAGCAGGGGTCCTTCATCCTGGATGACCCATGCTGTTCTCAACAAAGATAATCATATAAATGAAGAACAGGATTTGCTGCTGTTGGAAGCAACGAGGAATCGATTCAGAGCTGGCTTGCTTGAATGATGCCCAGTATAAATACTGGAGAGCTGCAACGATTAATTGATCTGTCTCCTGAATGCAGCTGTGAATCATTTATGCGTTTGTCAGTGGGGAGTGCAGTGCACAGAGGCAACTTTACTCCCCATTCATATTCCGAAGGATAAAACTCAGTAATAATGTGGAAGGGGAAAACTTGAAAGATAGAAAATACTTTGAGGGTCCTTGTAGTGTTGTCTGAGGCACATCTCTGTTTATGTTTCAGGTGTTGATCTGTTTTAATAGTTAGAGAAGCTGCTTGCTGCCCTTTGCTTATGACAGGAGAATATAATTTTCTGTGTTGTTTGAACAACTGAAGCTGTGTTGTTCAGCTGGAGTTGGGAGTTAATGGGTTGGTCCCAAGTGTAGGTGGGCGAAATTGGCAATGTTTTTCTTCTTGGTGTTTCCAAATATTTTGTGCTTGCCCAGCCAGTTCTGCTTTCACTCCTTACTCATGCATTTCAGAGAGAGAAATCCCATGCTAATGTGCAGAATGAGGATGCCAGAGCCAGAAACTTTTGAAGGAGTGCTGGATTTTGCATTAGTTTGAATGTGTGCATCAAGGAGGCAAGTTCCTGGAACTTTCCTGGCCTGACAGACCACTTACCAGTCTTCCATATTTGGTGAATTTACGTGGAAAAGTTCTTGATTTCTGTGATATTTTTTCCTGCTGTGTGTGATGCTGAACTCATCCACTGTAATTCTTGGGTGGAAGCAAAAATGATAGTTGCAGAGAAGCAACTACTCTGAAAGAGTCATGTCACTCTTGGGATAAATGAATGACGACCCTGCAGGGAAGAGGTTTCACTGACTTGGCAGAAGAGAGCTCTATTTCCCAAAAGACTGAGAAGCCAGGCATGACCTGCGCTTGTGATGAAATACATCTGCTCCAGATGCTGACGAACCCCGTAAGAGCTGCCATCTTTCAGTACAGCAGTGCATGTCTTTGGAAACAGCCAGATGAAACTTTAACGAGTAGTCTTCTTGGAAGAGTTTTCTATGAGAGAAAACAAAAAGATACACTGGAAAACCTGCCCCTGGAGGTCGTAGGATGAAGATGGCCACAGTTCAGTACTCATAAACATTTATACCAGTGCACAGGAAGAGAATTAAACTGATTGAAAATCTTGGGGTCAGAGAAGAAAATCTCTGGACAGGTAGGCAGAGCCCCTCCTGCTGCCTAGCCAGGCTGTCTGCTGATTTGAGTAGGTACGTACCACATAATCTGCTTCCTGCAGACAGTGTGAAGGCACTGATACTAAAGCTGACTCATGATTTTTCCTTATTGAAGATGAGAAACGGAGAGAGAGTAAACGAAGATGAAAGGAAAAAGGCAAGGGAATGGAGATGTTAGCTATGCAGATAATATGGATTCTGAGCTTTCAAAACCATTTGAGCGGAAAGGACTAAAACATCAGCAGAGATGTGGGGGCCCTGGTGCTGGAGAGATCACATTTTATTTTACAGCCTCCTGCCTGGGCAGAGTAATCAGTTGTTAAGAAGGTCCTGTGATGGAGCTGAGGCCTCTTCCTCCCCTCTGTGGCTGCACCTGTGACTGATTAGCTCCGTCAGAAGTCTGTGTGCCTTCCAGTCTGAGCTCTCACCTCCTACTGACAGCCTGATGGACAAGCAAATGTGACCCTGCCCTGTGGCAGAGCTCCCAGGGTGTGTGCAGCTGCAGAGCTGTACCAGGTACCTGCAGCACCTCCTGCCCAGGCCATGCCTGTCACGGCTCAGACAGATCCTCTTATGGGCAATGGCAGAAGGTTCATCTCTGTGCCCTGGGTCTTGCATAAAGCACATCCAAGCACCAAGAGAGAGCCTTTGAAAGGAGCCCAGTGCAGGAGCTGCACTCCACCACTGCTGCAAGTCCTCGCCAGCTCAAGGGAGTGAGGGGATAGCAGGGCCATGGGACACAAGCATTAAGCTTGGCGTGGGCCCACCTCATTTCCTTGGTCTCCAATCCCGGGGCAGCTGCAGCTCCATCCCTCCAGGTCCACCCTGCCCAAACAACTTTGCAGGGCTGGCTGGGGACAGCTGCCTCCATGGAGATCAGGCTTTGTGGAGAAGAAACTCCTGCCACCTTCTCCTCCTGCTGTGCAAGTAGAACTGTGGCACAGGAAAGCTATGTGCTGCCCACAAGAAGGGCTGTGCAGACTCACAGGAGGGTGGTGTGGTGTGGTCTCTGCAGGGAGCACTTGGCACACATGGTGAGCCAGCATGCAGACTGAGTGCACATCCCACCAGCTTGCTCCTAAAGAGCAGGAAGAAGAAATGGCAATCACTTCAAGCTATTGGATTGAGATCAAGGAGAAAGCAGAGACTTCAATTCTCCCTGAGTAGTACCTACCTCAGGCCCAACACAGAGGAATTTACAGCCTCCCTCTTTCATTGGGTGATAGTCAAGGACCTTTCTCTGAACGTACTTGGAACATCTCATACATTTGTACTTGTCTAGGTGAGAGTCTGGCATGGAGGTGGGATGTTCCCTGCTTCCTAAGTGGAACAAAACTGTAAGGCATCATCCAAGAGGCACTTCAGTAAAGGACCAAGGTGAAGTTCTGATACCCTCAGACCCTTCTGCATCTCATTGACTGAGTACCTGAGTTTATGTCTGGAGTTCCACTGTTGTACCACAGTCACTGAAGAAGAGAGGAGAAGGATCTACAGGAAAACCAGTATTGGCTTCCCATGACTGGGACTGTTGAGGACTTGAATCTGTCTTTTGCAAGAGCCTTGGTCAGGGTAAACAGCCGTTCCCTGGTGAGACATGACTATGCTGTGTTGAAGTGTAAAATGAAACATTAAAGCATTGCAGCTGCCATAAATACACACTGTTAGCTTTAGCACTTCCCAGAGCCATCCTGTCTCATGCACACAGCCCTCTCTCAGCTCTCTTTATGACTGCTCCTGGGCTTTTCAGATCAATTTGTCTTACTGACCAACCTTAAACAGTTAAGAAGCAATTGAGCTAGTTTAAGGAAGGAAATGTTTTGATCTGCAGATTAAATTTTTGCAATGAAACTGAATTTCTATGAAGGTATTTATGCAGGCCTGGCTTTTCGCAGTTGTTACTCCAGCACAGATCTCAAGTCATTTCTTTGCACTCTAATGTAATGCAAGATTAAAGTCCACTGAAACATTAGAGCAAGTGGAGATTAAACATTAAATACTTGGTTTAAAATCTTAGGGCATGATAAACTCCCTGCTATGGTGTGAGAGGGCTCCTGTTGCTACATGGAGGCAGGCTGGGGTGTTCCCAACTACATGGCTTCCACCCACCAGGGACATGCTTTTGTAGGAGAACTGTACTTCCTGGAGGAAGAGCTACCAGGCCTCATTTCCTTCCTATGGCAGGACTTCTGTGAGGTTTTAGATCAGCAGAGTGGAGTGTGTTGGTGTTGACCATGGTGTGGGCTGGCTGGCATGGGTGGAACAAAAACAGCAATGACATGGGTTTGGCTTAGTGTGCAGCAGTGGAAATCGTACCGAGATGTGTGTGGAAAGAGATCCTTTAGTGACCATAATACTTAGTGAGGGTCTTGGCTTTATAAAAAGTATTCAGGGGCAATTTGATCTCTTTGCTGAAATTTACTGTTAAGATTGTTTAGGGGATAATTGTATTGCAGTCTCGTGGCATCTAATAAGTGAGCTATAATAAAATCTTAGAGGAACATTTCTCCAACAGCTTCTTCTCTCTGAATTTAGAGAATTAAATAGCAAATATTTTGAAAGTATGCCACGTATGTTACTGCTGAGATGGGTACTACGCCACTGTGATAGGCTGCAGCCTGCGAAAGCCACCTCAAATAGCCTGAGTTCAAAAGGCAACTTACTATCTTTGATGCTGGTTAGTGCTTCTGTTACACTTGCAGGTTCCCAAACATTCTAGCAGTGTTAGCTGAGCTTCGCAGGGTCCTAAAGAAGTTGGTATCTGAGCGATTTCCCAGCTGGCAGGTCAGGCGCAGAGGCAAGGTTTGTCAGGGCTCGCACTGTGAGTCAGGGGCAATAATACCTATCTTGACTTTCATCTCTGTGCTTGAACCCATGGACTGGTGCTTCCTCCAGGCAGATTCAGTAACGTGAGCTGTAACGCATCACCTTGGCTGAGAGAGTTCACTGTGATCTCTGCAAGCCTTCTTTGGTGCACCAGCCACAAAGAACACTGCTGTGGGCATGCGTGGCAGGAGCCAAGCTCTGCTAAGTCTCACCACCCCAATGCAACTTTGATGCCTTAGAACCCCAAATCCAGTCAGAAAACTTAAGAGCCTATATTGAACTGCCATGGCCAGGAATCCATGTGAGCTTTTGGTGGGAAATAGTTTGTGTAGAAGCTTTCCCTGCAGAGCTGCTCTTGCCAAATTAGTGTTTGCCGTTTGGTGTTGTGTAATTGGGAGTGAGAAGCTGTTTCCTCAGTACATGCACAAGTTTGAACCTCTCTCCAAGCCACACACTACTGCCAGAGAGGAGCAGATTATTGTGAAGCTCTGTGTGAGATCTCAGCTTCTATTGCACTGTTGATGACAGATGGCACTTTCTGGTTTTCAGAAGTCCCCAGAGCATTTCCTTGCAAATGATACAGGAAAGAGAAGCTCTAGAAACGTTGCAGTGGTCCTTCCCTGCAGAGAGTGCCTCTGTTTTGTGTGTTGAAGTCTTTGGTTCTCAACAAGAGATGGTGGCTGGAGGGTGGAGGATCACTAGAACAGAAACTGGAGATTAGGCAACAGAACTGTTTTGAGTGACTTGTGGGGCAGCAGTCAACCTCAGAGCCTAGTTGGTGCAACCTATCCCTTCTTACTTCTGCTCACGGAAAAGGCAGACAAATGCAAAGCCAGAGGGAGAACTACTGCAAAGTACAGAAAGTAAGGGGTGACATCTGCACCCAGTGAGAAGGAAGCTCTTTGCCTGTTTGTGTGAATGATCTGAGACTCATTGCGCAGGCTAGCGGCATGTCAAAAATTGCTCTATGCCATTTCTTCCCTTGGCACAGCCTGTGTCAAGTGGCCCTCTGTGTATAAGTGTTGTAATTCCCCCAACCCAGTTCTGCTAACCCCTGCTGTTGTCGTCATTGTCATCCTTTTCCTACACGTTGCCCCTTAAAATTCTGTGTCTCCATTTTTCTCTCCTCCTTCCTTTCTCCCCCGTCAGTGGAGAGCTGAGGACTCCGTCGACCATGTAAGTACCACTTGTGTGTATTCCAGGTTGGAAGAGAGGGGTTTGGTAAATCGATTTGTGAATTTTGTAGACACAGTACTGTCAAAACATCCCTTTCACTCCCTTAATGAGGCTGGAGAGTTACATTGTGAAACCTTTCACAAGCAGCAAATCCAGAGAAAATTGGCATTTAGATTGCTCCTAAATGCAGAAAAGCAATTGACATTTCCTATAATCGGTATTTCCAGCTTGTTGCAGTGCAGTTTTAGGCAGGTTCAAATGATCAACTCAGGAGGCTCATCCTGCAGTACTTGGCCCACCAAGTTTTGTGGTAGAATTAGATACATAATCTTTAAACCACATTGATCGTAGTCATGAGAAATAACCTACACCTTCAACCATGACCTTTGGTTGAAACACAGATAGTAATAAGAAAACAATCACATTTAAACAGTTAAATTCAATTTTTCCCCACATAATTTTGAGATATAAATTTGGAGGAACAAACTAGAAAATGACCTTTTTAGAGTCAGCAATTCAGTTGCATGCCCTACTGTGAGCTTTCCCAGCACGAAGCATTTCTCCTCCTGCTTTATACAGAGCATTCTTGCTCGGAGTGGCTTTGTCATGACAGCACTGTGTTTGCATTATGCAATCAGACCTTCTTTCATCCATCCCTCGTCTCTCTCCCCTCCTCCCAGCTTGCTTGCTTTGCTCCCGGTGGCATGCTTTTGCGTGAGAATTTCTCTTTGCATGGGTTTGGGAGGAGTGAATTCTTTTGGGATGTTCAGAGTCTGCAGGTTTTGTGAGAGTACTTCCCCGCGGGTCCATTGGCACCGATGGGACTGTGCGTCCACTCACCTGCACACAGGATCTGCTGCAGGGGCGGAGTTGGGATTGGACTCTGGTTCACACGGTGATTTTGGCGGGGTTCTTGTTGGTGCTTGTTGATACTTCTCTGGGCTGGCTGGTTCTGCGATGGCAGCGTGGTGATTTTGATGAGTAAGGCTGGGCAGGTAACCTGAGCCAGCCACACTGACTGGAAATCAGCAGGTTTAATAGCGTGGGTGTTTGTGCGAGTGAGTGATGGGAGAGTGGCTGCACTTTGAGAGCAACCACAGTCACCCCTCGTACCCCCCGAGCTGGCAAGGATCCCCCGAGCGGAGATCAGACCCCTGGAGCAGCTTCTGACAGTGCCCGTGCTGCCTGTTCTCAGCAGCTCAAACTTAACCCTCTCCATCTCTGCTCTTCTCCTTGTCTGAAGGGGTATATAACCAACATGGAGCCTCTGCCTCCTTTCCAAAAGTTTCCCCAACCCCTTCTCCAGCCTGGTCATCTCTTGCTCCCTGACCCAGTGAGTTATTAGTGCTAATGCCCCAGACACTCCCACAGCACCCACAGATGAACACTGCTCAGGGGTACCTGCCTGACCTGCTGGGAGCTGCTGAGCTCGCTGTGCTCACTGTTTGCAGGCCTGGCCAGCCAGGCTTGGCACCAGTCACGTTGCTACTGGAGGCCAGGAGGGAGGAGCGGTGCTCCCCTCTTTGATCTCAAATTGAAGTGTGGATCCATGCCCTCCTCGTGCCCAGAGGAAGCCAGAGCATGTGAGGATGCACCCTGTGAGTCCGCCCCCTCCCAGACCTCCCACGATGCAGGTTTTCCCTCCAGGTCTTGCCAGGGCCTTGCACTGACCTATCCCATCCCTGCAACCCAGTGCCTGGCAAGGAAGGTGAACACGATGCTTAGAGCTGCAGGTGGTCCCTGCCTGGGGCCCTCCACCTCTGCACTGCCTCCCCATGGCTCTGCTGCAAGAGAGAACTTTAAAAACCCTGGAATAAGCCCCCAAGAGATTCTCATTGCCAGGTGAACTGGCTTTTGCTCTGGTTCACAGCTCCATAGTCCTCTTACTTAGCTTTCACACAGGACCATATCTGGATCAGATCTCCCTCTTGGCAGAATCTGTGGGAGAACACAGCTGCTGACATGAGTTGCTGGTGGGTCCCTGGAAAGTCCGAGTGTTAAAGGCAGGGGTTGAAACGAGGCAGGTGAGTGTTGGAGTGGCAGCAGTTGCTTGCTGGCTCTGTGCAACATGTGTGTTTGAGCACGATGCATGAGTGTGAGCCACGGAGTGTTGTCAGTGTGTTTCTGTTGGAGACACTGACCCTGGTGCCTTCCTTTGGCTCACTCCAGTAACGAGTATTTGCTCTTCTCGTTTGCCTCCTCTCTGCCTCGTGAATGCACTCCCAGGAGACAGTCATTGGAGGCCTGCTGCCAGAAACCACCTACTCCGTCACAGTTGCTGCCTACACCACCAAAGGAGATGGTGCCCGCAGCAAGCCCAAAGTCATCACCACCACAGGGGCAGGTGAGTGTGGGGAGTAGGTGTCACAGCCTTGTAGGGGTGGTGGTAAAACCTCCCAAGAGGTGTGTGGGAAGTATGGCCAAGGCCAGGAGGAAGCAAGAGGGTTGGAGATGCTGCAGAAGTACAAACGCTTGTGATCTCCAGCACGTACTTAACAGGCTTTGCCACTGGATCACCTGAGCAAAGTGCAGCAAACAGATGGAAAGATGCTACCAGGGCTGGTAACAGAGCAGTGAAACTCGTGGGTCTGAGCTCATCTGCATAGTCCAGAGACCTGGGAAGAGGAAGCCTGAAAGTCCAGGCCCTCCCTCAGCTTTGGAGTCATGGCCTGTCCTCACCTTGTTCCTGTAGGCAAGTGCCATTTCTTGATTCCTGTGGTGACTGCAGTGCCGCCTGGAAGGACCCCTGGCACAGAGGGCTCCTAAGAGGTGCTTCTCAGCTTGCCCCTGCCATTGATACTGCTGTTTCCCCAGGCTTACACAGTGGAGCCTGGCTGCTCCTAGAGCCATGGTAAAACCTGCAATGCAACAAATCTGCCATAGAAATGCTGCAGACACAACTTCTAGGTCCTGGTGATCCCAGCTGGTTTGGTTGTGCTGTCTCAGTACCTGTGCCTGGAGCAGGGGCACCCAGGAGTCATCTGGCGCTTCCCTCCAGGTGTGGTCACGCTTGCCTTTGGCAATTGTACCAACCAGTTGACACTGGCTTGTCCACTTACTAGACTGTTCTACAACCAATAATCCTGCTGCTTCCTCACACCAGCCCCAGGAACAGTATCTACCACTTGTTATTATGGGAATGCAGCTTGTTCAAACTGAGAGTGTTTGTTCCTGGTGCTTTTAAACAAGGAACAGCTTGCTATCTCCTCCGCGCTGCATATGGGGAGCTCCAGAGGTAGTTTCCACTGTCACAATCTCAAATGCTGTGTCCCTGGTGCCTTGCCATGATGTATTTTCTGTTCATCAAATTGCTACAGCTGTCCTATAAACAGGAAGAGCTTCCTAAACATCCCAGTGTTGTACTGTAAACCACAGTGGGTCTTCCCATGTTATGGTGCACGTTTTAAGGTTAGTATGTGGAATCAGCTTTGAAAATACTGTGTCCCTTACTACTAGCTGCTGTTAGACATTGTATTATGAGTGCAAGGAGAATAGCACTGGCAATGGGAATGTAAATGTATATCTTGAATACCTACAAAACTGCCTCAGAGCCTTTGTGCAGGCTCGGCTTCAGGCCTGACCTCAAAGGGGAACGTTGGTGTCGCCCTCTGATGGCAAAAAGGAGGCATAATTCTGGCAAATACGGTTTTCTCTTGTGCTTGACTGTGGGCTCATACATTTCAAAACTGCAAGGATATTTAACTAGGTTTGGCTGCAATCCCTTTTTTTTTTTTTCATATCTATGTCCCCATGCCTTTGATTCTGAGTATCTTCCCTATCAGTTGATTTGTTTACAAATCTGAGCTGATGTGAAGACGCATCTTTTCTTTAACTGAAGGAGATCAAGGTGTTAAACCAACAATTTAAAGCCATCAGTTCCTAAACAGTGACGGCAACACCCCTTGACTTGTGCAGCATAAGCAAAAATCCTGTGGAGCGCTTGTGTTCACCTCTCACATCGACACTGACATCACAAATCTACTTCTCAACTAAACCAAAATATATTCTGATGGCAAACAGCCCACCCAGCTTTGCTCGCTGCCTCTGCAGATGGTAAAACTGCAAGGTTTCAGGATGAAATTTGTCTGCCTCCAGACAGACCAGGGTGCTGGAATCGGGCTTCGGGGTGTCTGTTGTGGTACAGTGCGTCAGGGCCAGCATGGCCTGGTGCTGTGCATTGGCTGGAGTGTCTGAAGACCACTGATTGGGAGGACGGGATTCAGATCTTCTCTGAGATAAATATGATGCCGTGAGGTACCTTAAACGTTTCCTGAAAAAGGGGATGAATTTTGGGGCTGGATATGGCTGAATTTATTTCCATTTTAAATGGCAGCACATGGGAAAATGACAAACAAGAGCTGGCTGGCTCCAGCTTCCCTCGCCACTGGATTAGGGTCAGTCTGCCTCTATCCCTGTGAATTGTCTGTCATCCTCCTCACCCTGTTGTCTGAACTTTCCCACTTTCCTCAATCCTCATGGACTGAGCAGCACGGAAGCGGTCCTTCCTTCCCCTCCTCCCAGGCTATAGATGGTCATTGTGTGTTTATGTTGCAGTCCCGGGGAAGCCCACCATGATGATTAGCACGACAGCCATGAACACAGCCCTCATCCAGTGGCACCCACCCAAGGAGATGGTAGGGGAGCTGCTGGGTTACCGGCTGCAGTACAGACGTCTGGATGAGGAAAAAATGAACACCATAGACTTCGGGAAGAGAGACCATCACTACACAGTGACTAACCTGCACAAGGGGGCCACGTACCTCTTCAAATTGTCTGCCAAGAACAGAGCTGGCCCAGGAGAGGAGTTTGAGAAGGAGATCACGACTGCCGAAGATGTGCCAAGCGGCTTCCCACAGAACCTGCGTGTGGTGGGTCTTACCACTTCCACCACAGAAGTTTCTTGGGACCCCCCGGTTTTGGCAGAGAGGAACGGCAAGATCGTCAACTACACAGTGGTATACAGGGACATAAATAGCCAGCAGGACCTAGTTAACACCACCAAGGACACGAGTATCACTTTGACAAATTTGAAACCTGATACCACTTATGACATCAAAGTGAGGGCCCGCACCAATAAGGGGGCTGGGCCGCTCAGCCCCAGCATCCAGTCCCGGACCATGCCTGTAGAGCAAGGTAAGTGCTCCTCTAACAAGCCCTAACAGGAAGCTCTGCCTCCAGAACAGGAGCCTTTGCTTTGGTTCATGAGACTTCACTCCCCTCTGCTCTGACTGATGCAATCAGGTACTGTGTGGCTCCCTAGTCTAAAACTAGTTCAGTGAGGGGAAGCTCAGCAAACATTTTCTAAAGTTGCCATTTGGGGGGAGAGGGGCATTAGTGGTACCTTAATTGCATCCATCGGCACACTTGGATGTTTTATCTGTACATGAAAGGCTCTTGCTTGAACTGGAGCAGGTGGCTGAGTAGAAAGATCATCTGCAGATCCAGTACTTGAATAACATTGCTGTTTGATCATGACGAAGGACCAAGGGAGTGTGAGTGGAGTGGGGATAGAGAAAGGCTGCAGTTCAGCCTACAACTTCCATTCTGTGATGCTGAAAAGTATAGTCAAAAAGCAGAACTTCTCTGGAGACTGTAGACTTGGTAAAAGGCTGCTGCTCTCTTCTCCTCATTTCTTACTTCTCTGCTGTAGCTGAACTCTTTGACCTCTGCTGCTGAGTTAGACAAGGAGACTTGGAGTCGGACTGCTGCCTGGCTCCCTCCTGACTTGGCTTTACAGTGCTCAAATATCTTGTTTTTCATTTCAGTGTTTGCTAAGAACTTCCGTGTCAATGCTGTCATGAAAACATCTGTGTTGCTGAGCTGGGAAGTGCCTGACTCCTATAAATCTGCAGTGCCTTTTAAGGTAAGAGTGGGATTTGGTGGACAGGAAGCTCCACCTGTAGCAGTGAGCAGGACAGCATCAGCTGGGTCCTATAGATCAGGCTGACCCCTGTAGCTCCATGACAGTGGTCATACAAGCTTGTCGTGATGCCTGACGTGGAGCTGAGATGTGAAAAGATATAAATTTGATTTAATCACAAGAAATTAGCAGGACAGAGTGGTCTGAAAACTGGCCAGTGAATAACTCCTTGTACAACGTGTCCTGTCTCAAACATCCGTATCACCTTCATGAGTTACTTGAGAGCATCAGGGTAGATGCATAATCTCAGGGAGTGAAGGGGAGAAGCATCATCAAACTTCCTGAAGGTCTTACAGGTGTGAGCAGCACAAAATGTGTCAGTACAGAGGGAACTCTACAGGACTGCTGCTTTCTTTTCACCAGTACAGTTCTGGGGTGTGGTGTCATCTAGCAGGCTGCAGACAGCACTGATGACCCTGCCTTCCTGCTCTTGTCTCACCCACAATACTTGTCACTTACATGGGTAAAAGACTGGAGTGTGTAGATCTCAGTGTAGTTTCTCTCTATTAAGAAACAAGACCAACATGTCACGTCATGGAAGATAATCTTCTCAGTCTCAGCACCAATCTGCTGCCTCTGCAAAGAGGTGCCAGGTGGAAGCAGTGTGACTTCTCTGTCTCCTTGCATGTGCCCCCTGCCATGCTGTGCCTAAAGGGCAAATACAAGGCCTGCATGAGCTGTTTGGGATCCATAGCCAGGGGAATGAGGGGAAAGCTTGAACTGCATCCCCATCAAAGTGTGTGAGCACCTCCCCTTTCTTGTTACTAACTCTCCGTGTTTAAACCCTGAAGCTGAATTACCTTGATCAATAGCAGGCACTTGTTAACCTACAGTTTAGCTGAAGCAGACAAGGCTTTTGTGAAGACCTTGTAGTATCCAAAGCTTTCCCAGATGTAGGGCGCATTAGGATCAGTGTTCAGATATCTGGCTGCAAGGAACTTCACAGAGCCCTGTTACTTGGCACTCTGCTGCAGAACCAGTGTGCTTCATTTTGCCTTGTGGCCCAAAGCCCACATCGCTGTCCGACAGCCCAGTGCTGGAAAGGGACAGTGTGACCTTTGGAGCGTTACTGCCACACAGGGATGGTGGAGTGGTTGGAGGTGGCCAGGAGCCAGTTGGTGCTGTCTGTCTCCTCTCCATGCTGCATAGCTGTGATTGCTGTCACAGGGTGACTCAGGGTCTGCCCCTGCTGTGGGTTAACCCTCAGCTGACACAGGAGATGGCATTAGCCACTTGCTAGCTTAAGTGCAGTCATGCAAACCAGGGTGTTAGAAGGATATTTCTCTAACAGTGCCTTTGTTTTATTAATATTCTCAGACTTGCAGACACACATGAGTCAAGGCCAGGAGCTAAGAGGGTCAACTCTAACTCGTTGATTGTGCCAGTTGAAAGAAATCCTTAACCTTCAGGATTTTGTGGTTTTATAAACAAGGTTCACCTCTTTCCTCTAATTCAGGCACATGGGATGCTGAGGCCAGAGCCTAATACTGTAACTAGCATAGCAGATAAATCTCCATGGGAACAATTAGTATTATCTACACTTGATAAACAGTCTCATGCTAAATCTATGTCCCAAAGGGTGTCATATTCTACTTTAAGAGATTTAATTAAAGTAGATATTGTTCCGACAATGAATAGTGAGGCACAGGCAGGACTGGTGCTTTTTTTTATTAGAGAATGAACTGAGACCTTAAGATTTTTCATTGCTGCCAAATCAATAATGAAGTTTTGAGATCTCTCTGGGGAATTTTCACAGCTTCTTCTGGCCCAGGAGATAAATTCCTTGTACAATGTTGCCCAGAAGTTGTGGTGGAGCAGAAGTGTTATTCCTTTTTTTTATTCCACCTGCAGAAAGCTGTTCTGGAGCTTTCATGGAAAGTGCAAGATAGATACAACCTTCTCCTTGGGGAAAGTGCCTTTTCCTGAGACGTATTATTCAGTTTAAGAGTGGGACAGAGGATATACTGGTTAAAGACAGCATTACAAGGTGTTTTAGAAATGGGGAGAAGGAACAGCACTTTTGAAAGTTACAATGATACAGGCTTGGAAATAACCCCTGAGAATGCTGGGCAGTGCTTTCTCACAGTGTGTCCCATGGAATGTAGTAATTACTCCTGCCTGCAAATATTCCAGCCTTGTCTACTTCTCCATCAAGTTGTTATCTTTCCCAGTGTTGCACACTATGTGTCTTTTCATCTTTCAGTTCAATACATTCTGTACTGCCTTAAAATCAAGCAGGAGACCTTCAGCAGTGACATTTGGACCCACCTATCTTTGCAAATCTTCTCCTGTGAGTAGGAGCAGCACAGATGACATTTTACAGCAATCTATGGGCTACTCAGCACTGTTTGGCAGTTCAGAGCCCTTGGGCCAGATTTCCTGCTGGCTCTGGTAGTTACCAGTGGGCCATGATGCAACCTCTAAATAGCATTCCTGCTTGAGCTTCGGGCATCTTCCAGCTGCACATGAATGACTGTTTCTGAGCCCTTACATTGGTGTAAGGTTTATGTAGAGGCCTTAACTAATGGTGCATAAGATTAGAGAAGACAATGTGTTGTGGCAAGTAAAGGGACACAGAGCTGCTGCAGCAGCTGTGAGAAGGAGGGATGGCAGATAATACTTCAGGAAAGCATTGCAAATGCCAATTTCACTGTCTTTGGATGCAAATTCTTGTGCATGCCAATAAAAATAATCATCTGATGTCAGCACTGAATCAAAGGCTGTGTCCTGGCCAGTTACAGTGCAGAGCAAGCAGGAAAACTGAACTGAAATGCCTGACCATCTCATCTGCCTCATCTTGCTCTAGGAAAATGGCTCTGTCCCCAGCACATGCTCATGTGCAGGCAGTTGGTGGATGTCTTCCCTAGAGCACACTGAGAAGCAGTTGGTGATGCCTTTATTAGGGAAGAGTTCATAATGAGAAATCTTATCCAAGAGGCAGCAGAACTCTGTGGGCTTTTCATCCTTTCAGCATAGGTCTTAATGTTGGAAGTTTGGTTTTGTTCAAATCTGTGTAGTAACACATGAAAGAGAGGTCTGGCTGCTCCCCCAGGACATGCCCTGCCTTACTGGCACCTGGTATATCTGGACCTGTACTATTGCAGTGTCACTGGAAGGGGTGGTGCTGGTCCAGACAGCAAAGCTGCTAAGATGATTTGAAGTCTAGAAGCCCTGTCTTTGGTGTGCCTACTTCTGCATCAGAGCAACTACATATCTGATATTCCAGTGCTGCAAGAAGCATTTCTTCATTTCGATTTTTCACTCATTTTAGCACTCAGCCAATGTACATGTCTTTGGAAAAAGGGATTAAAACCCAGAAGAAATCATTAAGAGGAGTCACAACAGAAAATGATTCCCTCTGGCTGTCCAGCTATGCTACCTTTGGCAGCCTTTCCCATATGTGGAGCATCAGCAGAACCTTTGTCCCTGCAAACCTGTTGCTTTAGTTACTTGGTGCTTACTTTTGCAGTCCATTCCTGAAAACTGAAGCATGTCAACAAATGAGATTGATTGCATCTCTTCTCCATAGCTGGCTTCTCTCTGCTGCTGTGTTACAACTTAGGAGTCTTTTCCCAATAGCAAAAAAGCTGGGGCTCTTTTCCTATTCTGACCTCCATGCAAAATGACATGAAGAGGATTGAAGCATGCTGTGGGTATTGCTGTTTGGATAACACAAAAGCTGAGCTACAAATTCTAGGCCTAGACAGGTCCTTGTGCTCCACTGTCTTCCAGATCTCTTTCCAGGACCTCTCTTCTCCTTCCAGCTCCAACACTGAACATTAGAGCAGTACTAACTAATGAGCTGCCCTTGTCCTAGAAAGCTGGCAGCTTTCTGTAGATTTCAGTCACCTGCTGAAAAGGGGGCTTCAAGGAAAGTTCGGTCCCTCCCTTGCTGCCTGCATCAGCCTGAATGGTGGGGTCAGCTGGTGAAAAATTATTTCAAGTAATTAGTCTTCCAGAGAGCTCTCTTCTCTCTCTGTCAAGGCCACTGTTGGAAGAAGCACATTTTACCATGTGTTCTCTGCCTGTAACACCTAATAGCTGGTATGGTTTAACATGCTCCAGCTCTGCCATTGCCAGTTTTTGGCATGCTGTGTCTCTGCATCACTGTCAGGAATCCAGCACTCACCTCCCATGCTGGACAGTCATCTGGTGCAAAGAAATATGCCGGTTTTTCACAGCTGGGACGCAATCTATGGCCTCTCTGGCTGTCTACACCCCATTTGTCTCTGTCTCTGGGAACTGTGTGAGTTTTTGCTTTGCAGAGGCAGTATACAGGGTTTTGGGTTAAGGAGTTGTTCCAGCAGGATCAGGATCGAGATTCCCAGGGCAGATGGGCTGTTGGGTGCAGTTAATCCAGCAGTGTCCATGGCTGCTATGCTCTGGGGGAGGTAGGGGTCCTGCATATCTGCAAGAGGGCATGGAGAAATGTTGTTAGCCGAGGGGCCCCACGGAGGGAAGCTGTGCTTGGGGGGCTGCCCACTACCCCCAGCCTCCAGCAGCTCTGCCCTGCCCTGCCCACAGCCCCTCACTGCAGGCACAGCAGGCAAAAGCAGCTCTGACCTCCTGCCCACGGCTGTGTGGCGCCAGCATCTGTTGTCATGACAACGGGGTGTCACACCTGCAGAGCTGCTGTTCCAGGTACCAATTTGTGAGCCCTGTGCTGGATTTGTCAGACCATTGGTGAGGTGTGTAACCCCCCGGTCACCTTGCTGGGAGGGGGATGTTCTGCATTAAGCATCCAACCAGGCATCAGCTGGTAGACATGGGAATGATGCCAATTTAAAGCAAACAGGATTTTACACCACAAGCCTATTGTGTGTTTTAGCCTCGTGAGACAAGGAACAGACCCATTCATCTCCATGTGGGGGCAAAGCACAGCCATGTGGATTCCTCCTCCAAGTAGGTGCTGAAAAGCAGTGCATGTGGCACCACCAGCCTCACTGCTGGCCCTGACCACCCAGGCTGAGATGACCCCTCTCTTCTCCATCACTGTGAGGCACAGGGAGCACAGCTCACCCTCTGCTGGGGATTGCTCTTCTTTAGCTAAAGATTTATGGCTGTTTACAAAGCATACAGTAGCCAAACCACCTGAGGGAGGGCCCAGAGCCAAACTGTCATCTCTAGCGCTGCTATTTTGAGTGTGAGTTTGCAGCAGCAGCTGTCAGCTGCATGAACATCTCCTTTTCCTGTTTCAGATTCTGTACAATAGCCAGAGTGTGGAGGTGGACGGCCACTCGATGAAGAAACTCATAAGTGACCTCCAGCCAGACACGGACTATTCTTTTGTGCTAATGAACCGTGGGAGTAGTGCAGGGGGGCTCCAGCACCTCGTCTCAATCCGCACTGCTCCTGATGTCTTGCAAAGCAAACCCATCGCCACAAACAAGTACATACAGGAAGGAAAATTCACGCTCACTCTTCCCAAAGTGCAGACCACTGTGCCAGTTCGGTAGGTGCCATACCTGGGTAAAGAAGGCAGGGTGGGGGCTAGGGGTGGGGAGAGAAAGGCAGGGCAGACCTCTACCAACCTGTGGATTTTGTAACCTGGGAGTGAATTTCCAGGCAGGCTGTGGTACAGAGGCAGGCATTTACCCGTAACATGGGATCACGCTCTTGGCTCTTTCTGAGCAAATATTGATGTGTAATAAAATTAAGACAATTCTCTGACAGTTTGCCCTCACCCTGGTCGGTATACTCCAGATGCTACCAGCAAAAATACTGTTGAGGATCAGGAGGCACTTTCTCTGACACTGTATAATATCCTTTAAATAAATAATGCCTAAAGCCTCAAGGAGATTAGAAAAGCAAGCTTGTGGAAGTCTTATTCGTTACTGTGGTATCCTTGTGCTGAAGCACAATTTCCCCAGGGTTCTTGGTACAATCCGATTATATAAATGTCCTTCTCTCAGCTCCTACACCACCCTCTGGAACTCAGTCTGTAGATCTTCATTATCCTAATGAGTGCTAATGGCAGTATTCTCTTCTCTAGTGCAGCTGGAAAACCAGCCTTTTCCTTACTGAGCCCTTTTCCTGCTTAAAGGGCAGGAAAAGGAGTAGGTCATCCTTGAGGGATATGGCACACATTATTCAGTGACCTGCCAGAGAGATGGCTCAGGGTCCAGTGCTTACATTCCTTCCTTCCCAGGTGGTACTACATCGTGGTTGTGCCAGCAGACCAGAGCACCAGCACCCTGACTGCTCGGTGGCGGACACCTGATGAGATGGAGCTGGACCAGGTAGGAACCTGCAGCAGCTGCTGTGATGGAAGTGATTCCCTAGTAGCCCAGCATACTTTTCTCCCCAGGCCTCCTGGCAGCAGCATGGATGCAACAACACAGGTGCAGGCTGCACGTCAGAGAAGGGGGCTGTGGGATGGGTGCCCACTCAGCCTTTCTTCGTGACACGATGTGGGAAGGAGGCTGGAGTCAAGCTAAGGATGAGCCACCTCCCAGAATGTGCCCCTTCAGGAGACCACGCTTGAGTGTCTCAGAGTTCTGACCAGGACAGATCCTGCGACAGATCATACAGTCCTTGCAAACTAGGAGAGAAAATTACTGGTTTCAGTTTATTAAGCTTTTTTGTCAGGAGGCCTTTCCCTCTGTGGACAGGACCTAAGCCTCAGCGTAGATATAGAGTTCATTCTTGTATCTAACAAAACCTGCAAAGCTCCCTTCACACCTGCTTGTTAAAGGCTTTGAGCATTCACCAGCCATTACCCCAAGATGCAGCTTGTCCTGTGCGAGGAGTGCTCTGACACCTGAGGCATGGAACATGTGCAGGTGTCAGGAGACTCCCACACAAGGGCTTTGTGGGCTCTTTCTTCCCCACACACACCACCATCCCCCAAGTGTAAAGGAAAAATTGCAAGAAAGCAAGCACAGAAAGTTCCATGAAGAGAACAAAGTTGCAAGCTTGAAGCACTCCAAAATAACGAAGGGTTAGAAGCTGTAAGTCAGCCTTTGGCTTTATTTACATGATCACACATGTCTTTTTTGTGAGGTTCCAGCTCCTCGATGTGTATTTGTGGTTCTGTTCTGCAAATGAAGCACAGCTGTGTGATGGAGAGCCGTCACCCACAGGCCTCCTGCATCTTTTCACTGCAGAAGTTTTCCAGCATCACAGGCGTCACAAGAAAAAGAAGACCGGGATGAGGAAGGTTGCTTTGGTTTTCAACTTTAGATGGTTGAAAGCCATCGAAAGAACTAGTTTCTGTCTCATCCAGCCTCAGGCAAATGATTTAAGCCAAAATTTTCATTAGCAGCCAGTGTCTTGCATATTGTGATTTTTTGGAGTGCTTAGTTTGAGATCTGGAGTTCTCATTTGCAAAGCCTAAGCATCCCCAGCTGCAGAGAGAGTCAATAGGAGCTGGATACAGTCAGTGATATAAAGAAAATACTAAGTTTTCTTGAAAAACAAAACAAGCTGATGTCTTTTCAATTTGATATTCAAATTTAGTGGACATTTTTTACATTAATGTTGCAGTGTTTCTGTTCTTCATCTCTAAAATTGGGATAATCACTTTTATCTTGACTCATATGGGTGTTTGGAAGATAAGATCATTAATGTTTGTGAAGTACTTGTAATAGTACAGTGATCAGCACCATAGAAAAGCCCATGAGGAAATTATTAATTTTGTCTTCAGAGCTGGATTTGAATAGTAAGCAATAAACAAGGCCTCAGGCTGCATAATGCAAAGAAGAAAACAAAATATGGAATATCTGCTCTTTGATTAAGCACTGTCTGTACTGTGTATTGAACAAGGCAGGGGACTTACAGAAAAGATAGCCTGTGACTATGCAGTCTAGGGTGCAGCACAATGCACGTACATAAGACAGCTGAATTAATTTTGCACAGGCAATATTAATTTTTTAATTTTTCAGGATCTGAACTTTGCAGGCGTAGCAGTTTTCTGATGCATTCTTTTGCTGTGTATTACATGTACAAGTGGAAGAAACCTCCAGCAACCTTAACCACAGCTGGAGCCCTGTGGTTTTGTGTCCATGAGTGTAGAGCTGCACTTTCTGCCCCAAAGAGCTCAGCTGTAATCTCAGCCAGATGCAGGAGATGGGTGTAGGAAGGAAACTCCACATTCCAAAAACTATCTTTCTGCTTTTTGCCCTTCTACAATGACAATGTGAAACTGGGATTACAATGACAGTTGTGAAACTTAAGATTTCACCCCTGCACCCCTGCGGCCAGTAAGGTGACAGTGTAAGGCGGTGTCCTACTGTCAGCAGTAATAGTGATGCACCTTGTTTGTCCCCAGCTGCTGGAGGCCATAAGCCAAGGGAGTCAGAGCAGGCGGCAGCGACGCCAGGCAGACAGACTCAAGCCCTACATTGCTGCTCAAGTGGATGTGCTGCCTGAGACCTTCACCCTGGGGGACGAGAAGAACTACAAGGGTTTCTACAACAAGCCTCTGTCTCAAGACCTGAGTTATCGCTGCTTCGTGCTGGCCTCGCTGGAGGATGGGGACACGGTAAGGACTTTCTGTGGGGGCACAGCCTGTCCTAGCAGAGCTGAGGTGGGCTCACTGCAGGCAGGGTGAGCAATTACTGCAAGGCAGGATGACAGTTCTGTGAAAGAAGGAGAGAGGCTGCATAGCTGGCCTGAACGAGCTGAGGCAGCCGTGGGAATTGACTTGATAAATGGTGTTTTTGGAGGGAAATGGCATCGTGTGTTCCACATAACAGATGAGAGTGGAGGACAGTGTCAACAAACACATTCTGCACAAGCTTGGTTGTGGCTTGCTGGGCTGTGCTCAGAGCAGAGCTTGGCACGTAGTTGGGATGGGTTCTCATTCTGCCTTCGTTCAAGTAAGTGTAGAAAACAGTGCATGAAATCCTATGCTGCACAGCGACTGCTGAGATTCTACAGTGAACAGGATGTTCCCCTGCAAACCTGCCATCACAGGCCCTTCTCTGCCCAGAATCTCACTTCAAGATGACATCTGGAGAAGCAAACCTGCCTCCCCTCGCAGTGGATTATCAGCAGGGCAAAGGTGTACACTTCCCTGCTGGGTAGGGCTTCCTGCTCCTGCACATCTCCCTGCTAGAAGCCGGGAGCACATGGGGGCCTGGGCACTGGAGAGGCTGATGCAATAAGCAGGGAGCAGCACAGCAAGACCTAGCCATCAATGTCCAGCTATAAACACAGGACAGGAATGTTGGTGGCAGCAGTAGCAGCGGCCAGTGTGTAAATAATGGAAATAATAGAGATGCACCGAATCCTTTGGTTGGATTCCAAGCTGTGGCTTCCTTCCTCAGCTTCATTTGTTTGTAATGGCTCATTAGGGCTGGTCGAGTTCTTCATTACTCATCCAGCTCACGTGTTCTTGTGGCAAGATGTGCACACCGATGAGGGAAGGAGAGTCACAGATTAACGACAAGGTAAGGCAGAGGCTTTGAGATGCACTATCCTGACAATCCCTTTCAAGAAGAGGTGACCCTAACTAGTTGATCCCAACTATAATCATCATCTCCTCACTAGCACAGAGCTGCCACAGCCCTCTAGTAAGCCACCAGCCAGCAGTAGCGCTCCTACGGACCTCCTATATACCCTGAATACAGGCCACCTTCCTGCATCCCCTGCTGCATCACATCCACTTTCATTTGGAGCATGAGGCACTCTGTCCGAGGCTGTGCACTATCTCCCCCACCCTGCTCCTCTGAAATTGCTTGCTGTGTCTCTAGTGTCCGCAGGAGAGCATAACACTGCCACTCTTCAAAGGAGAGGGAGTGTGATTGAAACACTGTCTCTGGGAGCAGGGGCATCTGCACTTCGCAGTCTGCCTTTGGAAATGCCACTGTGATAACAGTCCTTCTGATCTCTTCTGCATCTGACTTCCCTTGGAAGGCGATGCCTACAAAACGTGTCTGAAAAGATATGAATCTTTGCTCCTTGCACAAAGCTTTGGAGATGGACACACGTTACCTTGCTGCCCACATTGGCATGTGCTCCTTCCCTCCCCCACCACCAATGCACCTTGACCTTCCCAGGGAGTCGCAGGCAAAGCCTTTTTGCCTCCCTCACAGAGTAGCCACTTGCCCAAGAAAGGAGAGTCACAAGCTTTCATGTCTGTGCCATGCTTAGAGCTGTAGCTGACTCCCTGCCCTGTTGTTTCAACTGGACACAGGGATATAGGAACAGGCTGATGGGTTGCAGTGGTCCTATGCATACTTCCTCTAAGAACAATTAAACCAGGAGCTGGCAGCTATTTCAGTTATTGAAACAGGGTCTCATAGGACTGAAAGGTTTCACAAAGTGGCAGCCACCCCCCACACTTCTTTCCCAGACAGTGGCACCTCTGCTGATAAATCTGAGGAGAGCAGCTAGGATGCTGAACCAGTGTCTGCTGCCAGAAGGATGTCCCAGATAAGAGCATTTTCTGTACTCCACACAGGTTTGAAACCAGCCTGACTGGGATCAAGGGCACCTGTGAGAGTAGATCAAGATGTGCATTTGTGTGACACCAGCAGCCTTGATTTTTCCCTTTCTTCTCCTCACATATGTGAAGACATGAAGTGCATGTTTAAACTCCAACCTTAAAGCAGGAGATTTATAGATCCACAAGCACCTCTTCTGTTACTGAAACTTTCTATGACAGGAGCAGAGCTTTCTGACTCCTTAATGCCTGGCAGCAGGTGCTGCTCAAAAGCCACGGGCATGGAACTGATACAGCTCTGGCCCTCTCTAATAGGAGGAAAGGATTTGTTTTTGCAGCATTTAACCCTTCTGACCCAGCAACACTGAGCTGTGAAGGTGCAACACAGCTCCATAAGCCTTAGCAACAGCAGCAGAACACCAGGTGCAGTGTCATTTTTCTGCAGGAAGGGTTTAGGTCTCTGCTGATTCTGTCTAGCTAGTGGGGCTAGAAAGCTATCCCTTCAGGTTATAAATCACTGGGCTGCCAGATTGCAGAAAGGGAAGGAACCTGTAAGAATGAGCCTCTTTCTAAGGTCTGCTTATCAAAGACATCAGGTAGAAAATGTTCTTGTCATTTCGTTCCTTCAAGAAAACCCGCCTCGCCCAGCAGGGGTTTTCCTAATATAACTCTATCCTGAAGAGATGTGTTGATATCAGCACAGCAGGTATTGTAAACCACTTAGGAATCATCAACCAGCCCCATTGTGCAATTGGTTGGGATTCAAAAGCTTGTGATTTGGCTCTAAGAGAACCAGGGCTGGCAAGTGGCTCTTAGCTGGGCTTTTTCAGTTTTGCACCTCCAGGTCAGGTTTGTCAGCCATGAAGTTGCTGGCGCTGGAAGTGTTTCACATCAGCAAAGTTGCTGGCACCCAGAATGTGTCACGCCAGGCAGAAACTGTTGCCACAGCATGACCTCCACTGATGCCAAGGGAGGGAGTATCTCATGGTATGTTACTGGGGTTTGAGAAGCATGACCATTCTCTGTTAGCCATAAGCAAGGGGAAACTTCACCATTTCAGGGATGTAGCTGCTGCTTTAGCATAATGGATGCTTGTTTTTCTCTCCCTCTCCTGCCTGTACTGTTCAGAAGAGATATGCAGCCAGCCCCTACTCAGATGAGATCGTGATGGAAGTAGCTTCAGCAAAGCAGCAGGATGAACCAGAGATGCTGTGGGTGATGGGACCCGTCCTGGCTGTGATATTAATCATCATCATTGTCATTGCCATACTTCTCTTCAAAAGGTGAGATCCAGTCTGGGACATGGCAGTTACAGCATGAGCACTGGAGGTGCTGGCATCTTCAAGGCCATTCTTGTAACCTTCAGATATGGGATGCTCTGACAGACAATCCCTGGTGGTCATGGGGAGGAGGAAGGTCTCTACCTGGCACAGCAGAAGGCTGCTTTGTAAGAGAGGAGAAGGGCTGGGTATGCAGAAGGTAGTTAATATCAGCCCCAGGACACAGCTGCTGTAGGTTCTGGAAGCATGTGAGCAGTGGGACAGAGAGAGCAGCTTTGTCCCTAAAGCCAGTCTGACTGCTCTCTGGTCACAACAACTTGGACTGACAGCCTTGGGAACTTCTCTACTACTGATTCTCTGTAGAAATTGCCTTCTTAATCTGTGGCAGCTGTCCCTGCTATAGCAAATTTTGACTGAAGCACATGACCTTGGTGGTGAGAACAGGGCATGGATGTGACAGGCTGAAATCAGAGAGGGCCTCTCAGTCCTGACTTCTGGATCAGAACAACCCTCATCCTGTGCTCCCTGTGGGAGCAGACACCTCGTTTTGCCTCGCAGAGCTGTCCTGCTCCAGTTGTAACTGTAGAACATGATGAGCGTTAGTCCTGCAGAGGAGCCACAGATTGCATTTACACGTGTTCATGTAGCTGTTCAATTACAGTAGGTCATTCTCTATCAGCTCAGCTCTGAGGTTCTGCTCCTCCTGGGCACTCTGTTTGCATATGTCTCTCTAGCTGGGGAAGGGAGCTGCCTTTGTTATCTGATTAAATAGAGCTCTGCTATGCATGTGCAGTCAGTGCCTTTCTGTGTCAGTAATCATCTCCTTTCTTCTGTTTCTGCTTTTCCCTGGATCTAGTAAGCAGGAAAGGTATGAATCCATTTTATCTTTTTGTTTTGCTAAAATTTCAAGTCTATTTCCCTTTTTAAAAATCAAACCTGAAGCTACTAAGGGGCATCTTTGTTTTTGGGAGTGTGGAGCATGCCAGCCTTAGGAGTTTACAAAGACACTGTTTCCTCAAAGGTATCAGCCTCTTAGCAATTGTCAGCTTCTCACAGCTCTCAGGGAGAAGTTCCAACATAAAGACTTCCCAGATTGCTTTCTCAATTAAATTAAAAATCAAAAAATGCCAACAATAACAGCAGTTATAGGGGTTCCTTTGTTTTCTCAGTCACTTCAGACTGAGAGCTGTTCCCTCAAGAATGCAGGTGCATTCTTGCAGTGTCTAATGAGGAAACTTTGAAAGAATACTGGGCAGCTGTAAGAAACAACGTGTTTGCTGGTCTTTAATGAGAGAAAATGGCCCCAGAAGGGATTTCTGTACCAGCACCCCATAGAAGATATTCCCACCTTGCCTTAGCTTTGCTTTGTCCCAGAGTCATGTGGATGGAGCACTGGGAAGCACTAGCCTGCAGTGCCCAGACCTGACATACATGTCCCTGCTGCATCCTAGCCCGTTGAGGAGCAGCACATCCTCTTCCAGCACCACCCATGTGCTCAGAGTGATGCTGTGGCTTTGGCTGTCCAGCCTCTCTGTGGAGGCATTTTCTCCCAAAGGTATCTGTGTGTCATATTCGCATTGGCAGGTCTGTAATGGGAACAAATTGAAGCCGAGCAGCAGTGGATAGCTTGGGATGTGGAGGATGGTTTAGCAGTTGCCCTGACTGGGCTAATGAGACAAAGACGAAGTTCAATTATGTGCTGTGCCCATTCCCCAAAAAAGCTGGCCCAATTTGCTTGAGGACTGATACACAGCACATTGCACATCCTCCTGTGCTCCTGATAGGAGGTTTATTTGTTTGCTGTGTATTCTCCTTTCTTTCTATCAATGCTCTCAGTCCTTCAGCTCTTTTGTGTTGGTCCAGGCAGCTGGAAGACTTCTGAGATGTTGAGATGCCTCAGAGTAGTGTAAGACTCACAAGCTGGTTCTCCCCATTGAACAACTCCAGTGTTCGCTGCAGCCTTGGGCTGCAGATGGAGCTTGCTCACAGGCTGGGCCACACAAGGAACACACAGGTTTCACTCATGATTCATGCACTAAGTTTTCTCTAAGTGCTTTTCATTAGTGGCAGCCCAGCATGCCCAGCCATGGAAATGAAAGTGCCCTGTGCCTGTGAGAGCATTTGGGATCATGCATAATTCAGGGTCACCACCATGCAGGGATGCAGCTGCCTTTGTGCAGAAGCTGGCAGCCCTTCAGTGTGCTTCCAGGTGCCTCACAAGGAGGTCCAAAGCAGAGACTGACTTGCCATTTGCAGGCTGGTAAATGTGCTGGCATTCCTGCAGAGCAGCAGTGCTGCAGCTCCCTCTCTTCCAGGAAGCATCAGGTCAGCAGAGGGGTTCAGGCAAAATCCATTTGGGGGTCTGTAGCCAAAAGACAAAGTCGCTGTGTATTCCTGCATGCTCAGCACATTGGCCAAGTGCCAGGTCAGCACAGGCTCAGAAGAGAGAACTACTGTGCTGCTCCTGCCCAACACCCTTATCCAGCCCTTGGGTATGTGCACCATATTTGTAATCTAGAGTTAGAAGCGGGACCTAGAGATTCACTAGAAACTCTTCTTGCAGTATTATATTTTCCTTAATATTCACTTGTCCGCTTTTTGATTGGATCTGTCCCTGCTTTGCGTGTGAATTCCAGCAAGGGCCTGAGGTGGTGGCATTGCTTTAGGCATAAATATAGCATGAAGAGACAACATTGTATTTTATTGTTCCATTAATACACGCCTTGGGTGCCTTCAACCATTCAAGACATGTATTAATGGCGCAATAAAACACACCCTGAAGAGCCTTTACACTATTATATTACAGCATTCTATATTTAAATATTTCTAATACTTGAAAAAAAATTTTATTATATCCTTCCACTACAGGAAATAGTTCTAACGACAGTAAGACAAAACAGCATCTTGCATCTATCTGCATTTTCTCTAATAAATACTATGCAGAATACCACATTTCAAAACTCCCTCACTAATCAAATATCTGACATCACTTATATATAATCTTCCATGTTTTGTAGATGGGAAATTGGAGGCACAGAAGATGATATGACTAAGCCAGAGCCCTGGGAAGCCTGGGATGGACCTGGGTGTCTGGGACACAGGGACCCAGATGCCTTCCCAGGGTGATTCATGCCAGTCTCTGCCAGAACTCACCTGCTTGTCTCTGCCATCTCTGTCCACAGGAAAAGGGCACATTCCCCCTCTTCCAAGGACGAGCACTCCATCGGGCTGAAGGACTCACTCTTGGCCCACTCATCTGACCCAGTTGAGATGAGGCGGCTCAACTACCAAACTCCAGGTAAGGAGCAGCTCATCCTCTTGAATCCTGTCTCCTCTGGTTCCCCTTCTCCATGTCCCCATGCCAGAGGCAGAGTTGCAGTCCTTCCCACCCTCCAGGAGATCCACACCTTCTCAGTCACAGTGACACAGAGTAGACTTTAGACCAAGGATGTCCAGGTGTCTGCTCTCTGGGTTGCAAATCCTTCTCCCTGGCCCTCTCACTGCAGGCCCACAAGGCTGGGAAACCTGGATAGGGCTGGCCTGTTGTGTGGTGTGTGTCAGACATGGTGTGAAGCTCATTGCAGTTTTCCTGAGCTGGGAGGAGCCTCCACACAATCGGGAGTGTTCACACCTGGGATGCTCCCAGGTGCTGCGCTGGCTTCACCCTGGCTGGGCTTCAGTGCCGAATGCAACTGGTGCAGTGTTGGCCACAACATCTGCATCTGGGGCAGCCAGGAGGTACACAGAGCTCTTACACTGCTGAGGTTGTCCCAGCAGCTTCATTCTGGGATCTTTGGTGTCCTGACTCTCCTGCTCTGCTCAGCTAAGGGTCAAGAGAAGAGCTACCTACAGACTGTAGTGCTCTGCAGCCAGTGCTGTGGGCTACTGAAGGACTCTGCTGGTCTTGGTGGTCTCAGTGCAGAGGATGGTAGTTCAATAAAAGCCATTCTCTGCATGCTGCTTTCATTGGCCTGGGATGCCTCAGGCTGTAGCTTTGCCAGCTCGTGGTGGCAACTGTACTTCACACTGCAGAAAGGTCTTGTGCTGCTGCTCTGTGTCTGTACGTCTCTGATGGCACCGAAAGCACAGTACCTGTCACTGTAGTGATCAGAGACAGACTCACTCTGACTCGTTCAGAGCCTTTCAGAGAGTCCAACTCCTAGATGAGCTGAGGGAGCACTTGGGCTTTTGTGATGGAGGGAGTAGTTCAGCAGCAAATGAGGCACATACAGCTCTCTTCTAACTTGCAGCTCCTCCTGGTCTGTAACCTACTTTCCTTTTCCTCCTGCTGCTCATTCATCTAAGAGCTTTCATCTAACAGGAGAGTTTTGAAGGGGCCATTTCCTGATGTAAAACTGCTGTGTCTGGCAGCGGGGGCAAGAACAGCCTTTCCTGTTGCCACTAACAGCAGTCTGGCTCGTACCTGGGGTGAGCTACACCAGCACATCTTTGTCTGTGCCAGGGCAGCTGTCAGGGGTCCGTAGTTAATGCATCTCCCAGGCAGGACCAGTGGCAGGTCTCACGTGTGAACAGCAGCAGGCTGGTAGTTGCCAGCAGAGCTGGCACGTTAATTGGCCACAGCACAGCACAGGATGGTGTCACAGCATAGGAGGAAAATGCTGTGGGGAGCAAGGGTGGCACGTGTGCCAGAGGAAGAACATCTCAACAGGCAAATCACTGGGAGCAGCATTAGGGAGGGGTCACACACAGCAACAGCATGCATCTTCTTGAGGAGAAGCACAGTGTTAAACAGGGCTGCTCCAGGACAGCTGTGCGTGGGGACAGGCCTCTGTGATATGTTTCCGTGTGGGCACAAAAGCCATCTTTGCTGTATGGTTGTGGTTTGCATTGTTTGGAGGATTGTGACAGGTCAGGCTTGCATTTGCTCCCATCTTCAGAGAGGTCAGGGTGTTTGCAACAAGGGTGTCCCTTGCTAGACCTGTAGCAAGGTTCAAGAGCTGCCGTCAGAGAGACAGGGAGCCAGGAAAGTTTCCTGTCAATGAGTAAGGATGAGCCAAAGATGCTCCTCATTTGGTAAGTTTGCAGAGCTCCCTGGAGAGACAAAACCAAGACAAAACCAAGCCAACATGTCCAGTTCACTCAAGACAGCAACAGGACCCTGGGACACTGCTAGACAATGCTCCCCTATCAAGAGACAGCACTGTGTCCTCCTTCCCTTCTCCCCATTGCATCCCTTGTGAGTCTCTGACGGGTGGAAGTGGGTGTCATGCAGCTTAAAGTGACTGTTCCAGCTCCCGACAAGCTTGTCCTCATTAATGAGGCACATGAAATCCACCAAGCCCAGTGGGCCCAAGCTGTTGCCCTGTCACCCGATGGATACCGAGGCAGTGTTGTGAGGATGCATTGACAAGAGGTGTTGGCCACCAGCCCTGGTAGTTGGTCTCCCTGCTGGAGTTTGCTTAGCAGGGAAAACTTGTTTAATGCATAATTAATTGGTCTACTGTTATTAAATATTAAGCTTTCTCATTTTTGTGGCTTTTACTTCAGGCGAGGGTTATTCCCCCCTGTTGGGCTCCCTGTACTAAAGTACTGCTGTGCCAAGTCACTGGGAGGATACAGGACCAAGCAGTGTCCCGATACACCATGAAATGAGACTGAGTTGTGCTGCTGATGAGCTGTGAGCAAGCTGGAGGCTCAGGGGCACTGAGCAGAGGTGTCTGGGGCTGAGTGCAGACCCCCTGGCCACCAAGAAGCACAAATGCCCCCTGTACCAGCCATCCACTGACCCTTGCAGGCTTCCCTGGGGCATTGGGCTGGGGCCAGTGATGTGCAGTGAGAAATGTAGTTCTCTGTGTCACGTGAAGATCTGTGGACCCACTCCCTTGCAAGCAGCTCCAGCTCCACGTGTTTGCCAGCGTCAGGAGATGGCACTGGCCAGAGCCAGCAGCCTCCTGTGTAAGAGCCAGTTGCAGAGCAGCCCCCAGGGCCAGGCAGTCACTCCTGTTCAGGAGGGAAGCTCCTGGTACTGTGGCATATAGTGCTTTCCTTTTCATCTTCATCTCGTTGTCTTTCCATCTTTGAACCTCTGCAATGATGACTAAAGCCTAATGGGATTTCTGTTCTTGCCCCATTTCTTTTCTTTGCAGGTGCCAGTGTCCCCTGTTGCCCGAATATCTCAAGTTAGTTTTAACTCCTGTTTTTATCTTTCGACACCTTTTGCTTTTTCTTTCCCTTTCTCTCGTCTCTGTATTTTTTGTTTCAATGTCATGAAGATCACCTTCACTCACAGCAGACTGTAAAATGGCAGTGATTTCACTTTTTGACATGGACATGATGTGTGGGGCCAGCTTCGGTACTGCTCACATGGCACTACAGCAGCTCACCAAAGCACAGTGCAGAAGGGAAGGTCCTGAGTGATGGGCTGCCAGGAGGCTCCTGCAGCAGCCCTTACCCTGCTCTCAGGCCTCCTGCTCCCTCACAGTGGTAGGCCAGGCTCTGCCATGGTGCCAGGCCTGCAGCTGGCCCTGCGTGGGGACTGATAACCCTGGCCATTCTGGAGGGAGTGACCTGCTAAAAACCCCAAATGGACAAATTGAAGGATGCTCTTCAGTGGTTGAACACACTCGCTTCCTGCCTTGGGCAAACTGGTTTCCCTAGGCTGGGTCACCTCTGTCATAGACTTAGGCAGAGCACATCATGATCTGTGGACTGCCTGCTGTTGGTCTGCTTGGCAGTGTTGGTACCAGAATCCCAGGCACAAAGGAGGCACTTACTGCTCTAGCAGCTTGGACAGAGTAGTACCAGCCTGCAGAAAAGTGCCCCCTTACCACTTGTCTTCTGAGCTTCAAGTTCATCCTCAACCATAAAAGCATGATCACCCTGCTCTGGGGTGTACAAGGCATCTGTGTATGCACACAGGAATGGGAGAAGTATGTAGGATAAATACTTCCCCCAGGAGCAGAGCCAAGGGCTTTGCAGTATGTGTTCCTGCAGGCATTGTGAGACCTCTGAGCTCTCCTAGCCTGGTGGTGAGCTCACTGTCCTCTTGCCAGAGCAATTGGAAGAGCTTGTGGAAGTCCTGGCAGTATGTACAAATCTCCATCTTGCCCTGCACTGTCAGTGGCTGTTTTTCTAGGTTCACCATAATGGGATTCCCACCACCTCTTTTTCCCCACCTGCTCTTGCAGCTCTTTTGTTGCTGCAGCACTTCTCTGGCTGGCAAAACACAAGTTTGGAAAGACCACCTTGTATTTATCAGCAGAGATGAGGGACTGCAGCTCTGCTGTGGTTCATGGCTCTGCTGTACTTCATCTATAACCATATTGGAAGAAGCACATACTGTGGCTGTGTTCCAGTCTCTTTCTTCTTCCAGCCCCACACTTCCGTCTTGGCCTCACACTGTTCATCGTCATTCAGTTGCTCATCAGTGACAGCTCGGCAAAGGCTGCTCGTGAGCTACAGCCTTGGAGTTCTGGCATGAGTGAGGAAATTGTGCTGAAACCAGCATCATCTTTGTCCCTTTGAGGGCCTGCTCAGCCACCTCGGGGATCCTCATGGATGAAGTGGCAAACAGAGGACCATTTGCAGGAGGACCTCAGCACAAGACAGAATAGGAGTGTTTCCTTCACCTGTCTGTGTGTTCTCAGGCCATCTGTGGATAGCTCTGCACTGCCGAGCGATGGCAGGACGAGTGTGTGTTGGATTGGGTCTTGCCCGTGTGCAGTGATGTCAGATGTTTTATGCAGAGGTCTGAGGTGTAACACTTCCATCTTATCACCTCGTGACTTGTCACCACTGTGTAAAATGTGTGTACCCAGCCTGGGGACTGCTCCATCACCTCAGTGGCCCATCACTGCCATCTGTGGCAGTATTCAGCCTCCTGAGCAATTGAGAAGCTTCTGGCTTTGCTCCAGCCTGTCTCCCTGGGTGTGAGTCAACAGCTTCAGCCTATTAATAATCATCATTACCCATGTGGGGTTTCTGGGAAACCCACAGAGCAGCGGATGGAGTCACGAGCCTTGGGATTTGGATGGGATGTTTCACAATCACGTTCTTGCCAGTTCAACATCTCAGCATCAGAGAAGGAGGTTGTGATAGTCAAGCTCAGGATCCTAGGAGGGCTCCTCCCAATCCCACATGCACACCCCCACAGTGCCTGTCCCCAGTGTGGGATCTGTGGGATCCCCTTCTCAGGGCCTTTCTGCTGAGCAGGGCTTCAGCTGTGCCATAATGTTGCATCCCTGCTTTAGCCAGGGCAAGACTTCTGCCATGGCTTGAGGTGTGTCCCAGCTCGCAGCAGCTTCCCAGAAGCTGCTGGAGGGCACATCACTGCACATGGTGCCTTGCACGAGCCAGCCCAGAGGAGCTGGATTTTGGGCCCTGGAGGGGACTCTGCCTCTGGAGCATCACTGAAGAGTTACGCAGCTGTGGGCAGAGCTCCTCCTCAGCTCTCAGAACGTTGTGCAACATCCTACCAGGGGCTCAGCTATTCCTCCGTGGGGCCCTTCTCATCTTTCTCCGATGCCCTGGGGACTGTGACAGCATCTGCCTACCTAAAAAGCTGTGCACATGCACTGCAGAGGTTTCACTGCAGGTCTGGCAGAGTTTTCTTGTGGCTAATGGCATTTTTAGGGGTAAGCCAGAGGATCAGCCTCAGCCCTTGGCGGTGAGAGCACCAGAGGATCAGTGTGTTCAACTTCAGCCCATGCAAGAGCCCAGGAAGCACAGTGACATCGTATCCTCGGCCTGTTCCTGCCAGGGGCTGGCCAAGCCCCTGCCCGCTGTGTGGCCTGCTCTGTGTGCCCGGTGGCTGTACTGTCCGAGCATGCTCACCCGGTCATGCACATTCTGCACATCACCTTTGTGTTCTGTCACCGCCCTGCGTGCCCCGGGACTGTGTGCCGCATGCCGTGTGAGCTCGTCGGCTTCCCATCCATCCCGCCCGGCACTTCACGTGGTCACACATGTCCGCCTTGCACTCACCTCCTGGGTTTGCTGTGCACATGCTCTTGCTGAGCCTTTCTTGGCCACACAGAACTGTAACCGTTCTCCTCTCCCTCCTCCCTCCTTGTCTCGCTTGCAGGCATGCGTGACCACCCCCCCATCCCTGTGACCGACCTCGCTGACAACATCGAGCGGCTCAAGGCCAACGATGGGCTGAAGTTCTCTCAGGAGTACGAGGTGAGCCTGAGAGCGGGACGGGCAGCAGGGTACAGTGATGCTGGCCAGGACCCCAGCAGAGACGGCCTGGTGAAAGCTGAGCTGTGCCTCCCCTGCAGCAGCACTGCCTGGGCAGGCCCCACGCCAGCCCTGGCAGCCTGCTAGCTCTCCCTGCCAACCCCACAGTGGTGGGAACTTGCCTTGAGCAGTTGAAGCATGGCCAGTACAGGGAGAAGGCCTTGGAGCAGAATGCACTGTAGCCTGCCATGCTGCCACCATGCTTATGGTCTTAGGAGTGAATGGGAGCTCGTGTCTGCCTACCTGGACTGTCACTGATTACTTTGTTCTGCTCTGTGAGGGCTGCACTCCACCCAGGCTGGCTGAGGTATTTCAGTCTGCAGTATCCTGTGCCCATTCACTTCCATCTGTGTTCAAAGCTTTGCTCTCTGTGCCATCCTCTGATGCCAAGAAACATGTGTTTTGAAATTTCATTCCTCCTTTTCCCATCTAATCTCCCGCTGGACTGTGCTGGCATTAGCCTGTGCCATTCAGCATCAATGCCCATAGAACCTCCGCTGCTGTCCCACTGCCCTGGAGTTGTCCAAGCTCCTCTTCCTGCACAGAGCTGTCTCTCTGTCTGTGCCCTGCAAACTTGCCTGCACTCCTGGATGATGCTCCCACCCTTATCCGCGTCTCTGGTGGAGCCCCTGGGTGGGTGCTGTCTGCATCCACCGCTGATGCTGCCTTTGCTCACACACACAAGCATGTGCTGGGTGTTTGGTGAACCCCTCCACTGCACCTCTCTCAACCCAACTCCTTCCAGTTCTGTCCTCCCCTGAGAACAACTTGCCAAGTGGGTGCACATGCGGAGGGGAAGGGGCTGACCTACCTGAGGGCTGCCTCACCTCTTTTGGTACTCTCCAGGCTGCATGATTAGATTGCAACTGTTTAAAATTGGAAAAAGTTCCTCTGCAACCATGAGAGCAGCAATGGCAGGATGATGTTTTGCTGTGCTTAAATGCGGAGCCCTCTTGAGCTGCAGGGGACTTGTAAATAAACCCCCCGCTAGTATTAAAGAGGGAATAAATTTGGGAAGTGTTCTTTGCATGTGTTATCACTTCTGTTTGAATTGTTATCTGCCTGTGCCTGTGGCCACCCCTTCCTGCACTGTACCTACGCTGATTTATGAGATGAGATGAGATGAGATCAGAGTATTTGCCCACAAGGTAGGATTATGTATGCCAGGAAAGGGAAAGCAGATCTCTATGTTGAGAAGGTAAGGGGCAAATTCCAGCTAGTTCAAAGGGTGCGCGTTGTGAATCCAAGAAAGGCACAGAGCTCTTTTTTTGCTTTGGGATGCCAAGTGGAGGGTTTTGGCATCCCTCTGCATTCACTGTCTGAACCAGAGAGATGAGCTACAGCATTACCTTGCGACTTGGGAAATGTTTAAAGGAATAATGTGCTTCCCTTGCAGTTACCTGTGTGTTCATGTATGTCCTGCCAGTGGAGCCAAAGTGTGCGGTCATATCTGTCTGCCTTGGGCTTTTTGTTACCAGTCCATCTGAAATGTTAAGCAGGGCTGTCCACTCTGCTACAGGCAGGCTGTGGCTCTGCTGCAGGGTGGAGATTCAGCAGGATCCAGTGTCTCTGCACTCCCATCCTCACAACTAGGCCTGTGCTCAATAGAGCCTGCAGCATAATACTGAGCTGTGGGAACTGTTTTGGAAAAAATGAGCATTAAGTAAATTCTCTTAGCTGCTTTCACGAGCCTCTCTCTTCTCATTTCTCTTTCTTTAGAATATCATGGCTGGTTGAGAACACCAATCAGTTGTACTTCTCATGTTGAAGCAGCTATTAAGTAGCTGATTGTTGCACATAATTTTTTCCCCTGGATTCTGCTGTGTTTGACTCCTCATCATCTGGAAATTGCTGAACATGACAGGCTTATACAGTGTTTGACACTAGGATGGACCCAAAAGTAGAAGGGGTTGCACCTGGTTGGCATGTGGGGATCAATACAAGCATTTCCCATTTGAAATGCCAGTGAAAAGAATCCTGGACTGAGTTTGAAGAGAACAGCAGCTGCCCGTGCAGGATTGCTGTGGCAGCAGGTCTGCTCTCATCCTGGTCCCTGTATTGTGTGGGTTTGGCAGGGCAACAGCTCCCTTTGATAGGAGGGCTGCAGGGCAGGATAGACATGGTGTGTACTGCTGACTAAGGAAATCTGCAGAGTGGATGTGGAAATAGCAGAGGTGGGAGGGGAGCAGGCTGTGCAGCCCCTGTGGGAGCCCGAGAGACAGGAACCATACCTCGGCACATGCTGTGCATTTGCAGTAAGCACTGGTACAGCCCCAGTGCTCACCCTGGGACTCTGTGAGCCCCAGACCTTACGCAGAGCTGAGTGGTGACCCAGTGCTTTGAGAAGTGAAGAATCTGACCCTCTTCCCCATGGCATAATGGTGCTACCAGACTAGGCATAGTACAGCTGAGCAGGGAGACACAAGCGAGGAAGGCATGGCAGGTGAACCCTCAAGGCCCATTTGCTGTTTGATTGTGCTTTGGAATAGTTGCATTTTAAGTGTTTTTGTAGAGCAGCCTGTCAGCCTAACATCTCTGTGGGGTGCAGGGCTGTTTATAGATGGCTCACATTCCAGGAGCAGTGGCACCACAGGCAGAGAGCAAATATTTAACAGCACTTTTAACCACTGAGGCCAGCTGGCCTAGAGCCATCAGTCTGGCGCTTGCCTTGGCTGTGCAAGCAATGGCAGGGTAACGTAGACACAGGTGACACAAAACAAGACCTGTCAGCACCTCCCCACATGCCTGGGAAGGGGGCAGGAAGGGTGGCAGAGATTTCTCACAACTGTCTGACCTCCATTCCCACAGGTCAGAGAACAAATAATATTGCTCACACCAGTTTGCCAGCCCGCGTGGCCGTGCAGCCTGTGTGACAAAGCCAGCACACAGCAAGCTATGGGCTGGCTGCAGTGAGAGCAGGCTCGTGCTGTGAGTTAGCCCTTGCCCCCGGCACCTGGGAGCCATCCCATCTGTACCTCCTGGTACCCCTGGTACAGCAGGAGAGGCTAAAATGCAGTTGTTGGGAGCTGAGCCGTCTGCAGGCACAGTTCACTGCTGCCATCTGCTCTGGCATGGGGCAGAGCACAGCTGCACCACACTCTGCAGGGGAGCAGGGCACAACGGTCTGGCAGCTGCTTCTGGCCTGGCTGCACCAGGAGGGTATTTCATTTTTAGTGTACAGTGAAAGCTACAGTAAATTTACAGTGTGGGATTAATGGAATTAAGTAAGTAGAAGGGAGGCTGGGTCCCCTGACTGTGGCTGTGCAGGTGGTGGCAGGCGCTGTCGCTGTGTTGGAGCTCCTCCTGTGGGCACCTTCCCACACTGCAGCCTGTTCTCCCGGGGCAGGATCCTGCCCGTGGACGGTGCAGGAGAACCAGGACAAACTGGTCAGCGCACACACACCACATCTCATACTCTGGCTGTGGGATCCAGCAAGCCAAGCATTGCTGTCCCCTTTGATGCTGTTAGCAAACACAGGACAGGCTGGCTCCAACCAGCACTGGCTCCTGCTCTCTTGTAGTGCTGCTAGATCCTACATCACCTTCCCAGGGAAAGATTTTTTCCTTATTCCTTTCCAAACTGCAACTTGTGGCTGTTGCCCCTCATGTCCAGTCCATCCACCATGTCCATCCAATGTATGGCCCCCAGAAGCAGAGCAGAGCAGGTGCTAGGAGCCTGACAGTGTGGCACTGCGTGGCACATTAGTTCTATGTAATCTTTAGGTCATGTATGAGATTTGACTGTGCTCCTGCTTCCTAGTGTGGTAGGGAGGCTGCAGACCTTTCCTCACAGTTTTCTGTGGAGAGAAACACTGGTGGTTTGCCCAAACCCTGTATTCACTTACATTTCCCATAAAGCCACTGAGGACGCTGCATCTCCCATGCCTGCAGCCCTGGCAAGGCAGGTTAGGTAGCAGGAGAGGTGCTTGGGTCCCTGGGGCCTGTGAGCCCAGGAGGTGCTGGGCCCGGGCTCTGGGCAGCTCCCAGGGAGCCTTGGTTTGATGGGCTCATGGGGAAGCCACCTGGCACGCACACGGCGCTCATGTTCTGGTAATAAGAATAATAAGGCTGAAGCACTGCCAGCGATTGATTCAGAAGCACATTATGTCCTCATTTGAGGCACGGCGCAGATTGACAGTGGTCAATGCTCGTGCTAATGTGGTTGATTTCACAGGAGGACAGGAAGCACTCGCTGCCTGAGCATCTTCCTGTCCCTGTGCCCTTGTGCAGCTCCCTGAGCTGCCGTGCTGCCCCAGGACACTGCCTGCCTGGGCTCTCCATGCCTGCCAGCAGCAGAGACAGCAGCAGGGCCTCAGCATGCAGAGGGATTTTGGAACTGCACTAAGGAAAGGGAGCAGCAAGCCTGAGGTAGACTGTATCTGAGAGTCAGACTGGCTCTCTGGGATGTTTTCAAGGCATTTGTAAAGTGCTCTAGAGTCTGTCGAGGAAAGAGCCTTTTTCCAATCCCTTGTCGATGGTCTGCCTATGTCTTTATGGCAGTAGCAGCAGAGATCCCTGAACTGCTTTGGTGAAATTGTTCCTTGCACTTCCATGCTGGGAAGGAGGAGTTTTACTAATTGGGCTTTTTCTTAATTTGCATTTGCTGTCTTACAGCATCTCCCTGTCACTTTAAAGCAAAGCAAAAGTCACGGTGCTTTTAAGTTTGCTCTTGGCTCATATCCTTCCATTTTTCCAGCCCTTTTGCTTTCTAGGAAGAATGAGTTGGAAGTGTGACTGATCAAGTTTTGGAGTGAAGCAGTGATTCCCATGAACCCCCAGAAAGGAACAGGAGCAGACTCCTAGTGCCGGGGCAGTTGCAGAGCAAGGTGGGGAGACAAGGCAGTGCTACTGCACACAGGGGCTGCAGAGCATTGTACAGAGATGGGACAAGACTTGCCAACCACTACTCCATGTAAGGGCTCCAACTCTCTCCAAGCAGCCCATCATCCTCCCGTTTATTTACTCGTTTGTTTGCCTTAAAGGGGGGAACAGGTGTACATTAATTCATCACCAGAGTTTAAATTAAATCATTTTACTTCTAAATGAGTCACTAATTTGCAGGAGTATTTAATTAGAGCCTCTTTGCACTCAGGTGCTGTATTAGTTCTGACTTTCTCACCTGTTTGCCCTCTTAAGAGGCTGATGATGATTAGACCATTTCTGCACATACTCATTGCACATCAAAGCTATTAACCCTAATGGCAACACCTTGATGCTCCTCCTCCGTTCTGAGGGCTCTTGGCAGCCTTGTCTTCCCCCAGGAAATAACCCTTTCCTCTGCTGTGGCAGGACACAGACTTGCTGTGCAAAGCACTCAGCACCCCACAGCTGGGTCAGCCCTGCAGCCTTTTGGCAGTGGTTTGCTGCATAGACTGAGCCTGAACAACTGCACTGAGCTCTGCTTCCCTCTGCTGCAGGGGAGGACCGACTCCAGCACCCACCTGTGCCCATTAAGAGTGTTCACAGAGTGCAATTACAGCTGGTGCTTTCTTGGGTTGCTTCTTCACAGCAAGAAGATGCTTACTGATACTTTCAGAGCCAGTCTCAGCTCCACCACAGCTGCATGGGCTGTCTGCAGACTAAGGCCACGTTTTTGAAAAATAGGTGTTATTTATGTCTCTAATAGGCATTGGTGGGTCCATATTTTCCTCGTTAGTTTGTCTATTTGTGCTTCTCCTTCGGTGTGCTCCGTATTGATCAGACTGATGTCAAAACCCCTCTTACTTATGTCTACTCCAAACCATAAAGTCCTTTCGTATTATATTCCTCTTATTTTTTCATGTCTTTGATCATTTCTGCATTCCCCTTGTGCAATTCAGGCCCACCATTGGTGGGCAGCAGTCTCTCCTGCCACACAGCTGAGAATGGGCAGCATCCAAAGAGCTGATCCCCAGCTATTCTGAAAGCAAAATACAGCTGCCTGAATGAAATGAAGTGCCCCAACGAGCTGTGAGCTGTGTAGAGATGTCTCTCTGCCTGGGCAGAGGAGTGTGCAAGGCCTGTGGCAGCCAGGCCAGTGAGTTTGCAGCCAGAAGTGGTGCTTGCAGCCTCCACTCCCACCATCCTGGCTGCAGCGCCTCTGAGCAGAGCGGCTGCCTGCTTATTACTCTGATAATAGAAAATTACAGGTTTTCTGTAGGAAATGTCTATTTACATCCTACATTTCCCAAACTGCCTATTAGCGTCGCTGTGATGTCACATCCTCCATGCATTTTTGTCAGCACTGGCCCCTCTACCTGCAGGTAGCCTGGGCCACACCTGGGAGCAGACAGCTGTCACCTGGCACAGCACTGGCCCGTGCCCTGTGTGTGCTGCAAAGCCCTCGGGGCTAGTGCAGCAATGCAGGCAGTGCCTGTGCTCCATACTCAAGCCAGTGCCCACACTCACCGCTGGCTGCTTGGGAAGTGCTTGCTCCACAGTGCAGGAGCAGAGAGGACATCGATGGGTGTCACCTTGTGCACAGCTGGTGGTTGATGGAACTGAGCAGAGGGACCATGAGAACTGTTCATGTCAGCCCAGTCAGGGAGCTGTGCTTCCCACCTCAGTGTTTTGCTCGCAGTTGATCCAGAGCTGACAGACAGGCATTTCACTGCCTGAGAAAGCTTCTGACATGTCTCTGCCATGCGATGAATGCGGATGCCTGCGGGGAGCACAGACTGCAGTGCTTCCCTTGGCCTGTTTGCCCAACGTTTTTGTCTGTGGGCCAGCAAAGTTTCAGAGACCCTGAGCTGGAGCAAGATTTTAAGAAGATTTTGACACTATTGTTAGTTTTGGGGGGAAGGGGTTCATGGGATGACTGATTTCTGCTGTAGCTGCTTGCCCCCAGCTTGCCCAGGGCTGCATGTGCAGAGCAAGTCCCTGCATGAGGCAGGTGTCTTACCTGTGTGCCTTGCGTGTCGCTCAGACAAGACCATCCCATCTCAGAGGGGTGCTTTGGGGATGGTCCTTGTTCACTTTGCTTTATGTGTGGACTGAGATAATAGAGAAGGCTTTGAGAAGAGGCTCCCTAGCCATGGACCTGGGCACGAGCCCATGGCTCATGGAAGAAGCACTGGGTGTGTGAGGCCAGGTGGGAGTGGGATGTGTGCTTTTCAGGCAGTTGCATCGTGTACAGGCCAAGATTTATAACCACGTCTCTTCTCCAGGTTTATAGTTTCTTGTCACTCTATTAACTCAAACAAGAGATGTTTACATTGCATAAGTAGCTGGAGCAGTGGATAGTAACCTATTAATTTTCATGAGCAGAAGCTCATAGGCTGTCTTGCAGGACACTAATACCAAAAGCTCCCGGGGCACAAGACACCCAGGGCTTGCTATATTTCAAGAGGCTGCAGTTCAACAGCTAATAAAACCCCTAGGTCAAGATCTGCACAGTCAGGTCTCTGGAATCCTGGCAAAAGACCAAATTTCTGCTGATGGGTAGCTCCAGAAGAAAGGATGAGCATGCAGCAGAGGAGATGAAGGCTCATCTGCAGCCCCAGTGAGGGACTGCTTTGCCTGCAGATTGTGGGATGCATGTCCCACTGGAAAGTGGTTTTCGGTGTGGTCTGGCTTGATGCTGCTGCCATGGGCACCCATGAAAGCTGTGTGTGGCCTGGGGAGAGGTGTGCAGGGCAATGCAGATTTCCTGACTGACACACCCATGTGCTGTAGCATCCCCCTGTGCTGTAACCACTACCAACTCCTTCTCTTTGTCTCCACAGTCCATTGATCCTGGGCAGCAGTTCACCTGGGAGAACTCCAACCTGGAAGTGAATAAACCGAAAAATCGCTATGCGAACGTGATAGCCTATGACCACTCACGTGTCATCCTGACTTCCATCGATGGTAAGAGTAGCTGGAGCGGGCACCCCGTCAAGCAGCTGAACCTGACTGTAGCAAGGAGACCATCTTTTTCCATGTTCTAAGCTGAGCAGGGACAAACACCAAGCATCAGCATGATCAAACGTGTGTTATGGCTGGCCAGAAGAGAAAGGGCACTGTAGAGCTTTTCCAGTGTCCTCAGAGCAGTGTGTTCTGTGTGGTTACTTCTTAGTACTGCTGGCAGCAAACACGTCTGTCCCAGCAATCTCTTTTGCCACTGCCCTCTCTGTGTGACTTCAACTGCCTTCCTCAGTACGTGATGAAATATGGCACTGTTAGTGCCACTGCCACCCTCTGTCCCAACACAATTGTAGGGCCAGTATCTTTCTTTGGGACTTGTCAGTATATGGTCCCAACAAAGTGCTCAGAGCAGCACAGGATGAGGGGTGCTCCTTCCCCTGGGACATCAGACTCCACATATTCCTGTGCTCCATGGGAGCATCAGGCCCTGGTGTCCATAGCACTGACCCTCTTAGCTCCAAGAACCAGCCCCACATCCCTGGAGTTTGGGCTAATACATGTTTCTAGTCCTCTTGCACACAGAGGAGCTGGAGCCCAGGCTCACCCATTCCCTTTGGTTTATAAACCAGCACCCAGCTCTGCAGACCCAGATCTGAGCCCACTGATGGAGGATGAGGAAGATACAGCTAACTGAATGTACCCCTACTTGGGGAAGGAACTGGGGCCTGGCTTTGCATACAGGTGGCCCTACAGTCACTAGCATCCTTTTTAGGGAGATGGGGAAGCCTTTTCTAGCCGTAATGCACTATTCATCCTCTTCAAGAGGGGGAGAGGGGGCCAAACAGTCCTTCACAGTAAGCCCTGTTAAGCAGCAGCTATGTAAAGGCCTGGCATATCTGCTCATGGGCAAACCCTCACAGACAGCTGTGGGGTGAGCACGTGGGGGAATCCCTGTTTTCCAGCCTGACTCAGTTGCTGGAAGTAGTGTCTGTGCCTTCCTGGGAACTGTTCCCAAAGCACCCTGCCAGCTCCGTGCCAGCCATGCCAAGGGAGCTGAGCACTGCACTCCAGCTGCTGCCGCTCCCCCAGAGCTGCCAGCGCTTTGTGTCTGCTGGAGACTGCTGAGACTTGTAGAACAGACCTGTAGAATTTCCCTAGGACAAAAGAACGAGGGGTGACCCCCAGCTTCATTTCCTTCCTCTAAGGAAATACAGATGCTCTCTCTTGGGGAGACAATGAGATTTCTGTTGCTTTCTCTCCCTGCAGCCCGAGCAGCCCATGCTGAGCAGGGTTGGGAAACAGCCTCAGGCCTCTGCTTTGCCGAATTTATTTTAGTAACTATATGTTTGCATTTTAAAGGCCTTTACGAAAAATTCCTTTCCTTAAAGTGGTGGAGGCAGAGTGGGGGCTGGAGCAGCCTCTGCCAGCAGGCAGCAGAGGGGGTCTCACACTGAAGAGTTTGAGTGGTGGTGGGAGGAAGATCTCTGGCTCCTTGGGGATAGTCGTCCCTGCAGAAGGATGGGAGGACATCCCTGCCTGACATTCCTTGCTAACAGAGACAAGCTAATAAAGGAGCCTCATTTTTAAAAGGTGCTGTAGGACCATAACAAATTGCTGGTGAATTTAAGACAATTATTTCAGTCAGTTGCTTGAGGCCGAATGAGCTCCTTAATATTCCTGCCTGTGAATTTTCCTTTGTGTGCGTGTGGCAGCTGTCTCTCTGCTTTGGTGTTGCCTGCTTGTTGCATTAATGTGGGAGTTACAAAAGGTTCTTCTTTTTTCGGGCACCATTCCTGTCCTTTGCAGGATCCTCTGGAGAGATCCTGACATCACCCCATAAAGGAGACTTGTCAGGAGCCTTGTGAACATGCCAGCCTCTTCCCCTGCCTGTGAGGCCCAGCAGAGCAGTTGGTACAGGGTTGTGGGCTGCCCCCAGTAACTCTTGCCCTCTTTCTCCTCCACAGGGGTCCCAGGCAGTGATTACATCAATGCCAATTACATTGATGGGTATCGGAAGCAGAACGCCTACATTGCAACACAGGGACCGCTACCAGAAACCCTCAGCGACTTCTGGAGGATGGTGTGGGAGCAGAGAACAGCAACTATAGTCATGATGACCAGGCTGGAGGAGAAGTCCAGGGTACAGTGTGTGTTTTCTCTCTTTTCTGGAGCTGTTGGGGGGCAGAAAAGAGGAATGGGAACACTTTACAGCATAAGGGCACCCAGAGAGAGGCAGTTCCAGTGATGTGGCTCATTGCTTCATGCAGCCCAGCAACAAATGCCTTGTAAGGATATCCCTGTGGGCCAAAAGGGTGGCATAACCTCTTGTTGCTGGCCTGCTCATTTAGCCCTATTTTGCCTGCATGTACACCCATCCTTTCCTGCCCACATCACTCACACCAAAGCGGGAAAGGAAAGCTCTGGGATGGGGCGTGTGGACCATCCCAGAAGCTGAGAAGCTGCAATAGTTGGGTGGTACCGGCAGCATCCAGCAGCCTGACAGGGCCGTGGCATTTCTGGCAATGCAGGGGAATGGCTGACGGGGTCTCATTGCAATAACAAGACTAATTTGTGCCTTGTCCAATACCAATATGTATAAATGATCAGCTTATACTGCCAGGATTAGATATTCTGATGTAATAAATGCAAAGCTGCCTGCAGACCATGGGGAAGGCATGATTTGGAAAAGGAGCGGGAGCCCTCACTGCAGATGATACAATTTTCCTGACAGAGATTCTTACTCAGCCCCTGAAGCAGTTTGTAAGCTTGTGACCAAGTGCTCCTGCGCCTGGATGCACCCTTTGGCCAAAACCTGCCCAAGGAGGAGGCAGGTTCTGCCTCTCATGATTCAGTTTGTTCCTAAAAGTAAAATTTTAGTGGTGAGCATTTGTACTAGCAGAATATTTTAGTGTTGCCATGCCAACAGCAGAAGGGGCTTGTGCACTCAAGCTGTGAAGCACTGATTATTTTTAGCCCAATAAGCTCATTCTTGAGAAGCAGAAACTGTCAAGTTTGGGTTTAGTTAAAACTTTTGCCTGCATGCTCTCCCTCCTTTTCAAAGCTTTAGCACCGAAATGCTTGCAGGGGTGTCCCAGCCCACCCTGCCTGGGAGGAAGCAGCTGGAACCACCAATCACCATGGCAAAACAGATCTTTTCCTAATGTACAAAAAACAGGCATTGTTGATGGGTTTCCTCAGCTCTTCAAATGCCCTACAGCCTGCAGGGAAAAAGAGCATTCCTTGGCGATGAGCTGTCTCTAGAGATCCAACCCCAGCTTTGCACTGTGCTTCCTGCTGCAGAGCCCTGACTGTTCTGTCCAATGGCCACTGTCACCCCCACGGCCCAAAGAGGCAGGGGAATTATTCTGACCTGCCCTGTGGCTCAGGGATTGGCACAGAGGCTAAGCAAGATAAGAAGCTTCTGATAAACTGTGCTCTGCAGCTGAGGGTTATATGGGGACTTGCTTGTGCCTTCACATTTCAGTGATGGAGCATATATTTGAAGAACAAGGAAAAGCCCTTCTGGGTTGCCAAATAAATCCATGCCTGGAATCCTGACTCACTTAACTTCTGGGCTTCTTAGTTATGGCAAGGCATCCAAGGTGCATGTTTCTTGAAGATAACAGGTTTCCTTTGACCCCACAGGGACTTGTCTTTGCCTGAGATGTCTGTGCTGCTGAACTGTGCGTTGTCTCCCTCCAGCACACCCCACCCTATCATCCTGGAGTATTAGTTTCTGTCCCAAACACAATGTGTGTGGTCAGGCTTTTGGTGACACTGTGAATCCTTGTTATGGGCAGGAGGTGACCAGAGCCCTCACAGAATCTCAGGCAGCCTGCCTGATTGGGCACACGGCCCAGGGGCTCTAGGCTGACCTGACCAGACCCAGACCCAGACCCAGACCCCAGCATTTGCTCCCTGGCACTGCCTGCCCATGTCCTGCTGCCTCTTTGGCACGTCCCCAGCACTAATGAGAAGCGGGCAGTTTTCTGAGGCACTGTGGGAGAGGCAGGTTGCCAGGAGAAGCAGTGGAGAAGCCTGGTCACTCCTGAGTTGAACCAGTGAACCACAGCAAGGACTTCCTTGGATGTGTTTGCTGTACCCTGTAGGTGTCTCAGGGCATTCCCTTACAGCAGGGCCCTGGTGGGGAGCTGCGATGTGCACTTCCAGGAGACTATTTTCTCTGGGGTTTTTTGTTACCTTTTTCAGCATCTTCCAAGACAAGATGGCTTTTAGCCACCTTCCTCCTCTGATTTTCCTCATGCCCTTTTGGTGATGGCTAGAGCTCTCTTGGGAGCACACCTTTTTGGGACCAGTGAAGATCCTAATCACAGTCATTGCCCATTAGTCCAAACTTTCAGCATGAGTCACTGTTTTGCGTTTCATTCCACTCCAGAGCCGTCAAACTTCATCTGATGTAACCCCTTGGGTCCCTGCACCATTGCTGCCTGCTGATGCTGTGGGACAACACTGCTCTGGGCAGTCACATGGCATCACAGCATTACCCAAGGGTGACCTTGCTTGAAAGTCCCCTTGCCGAGGGGCTTTGGCACAGGACTCTATCCAGCTGCAGAGCCTAGGGTGGTAGCAGGGCCTCATGGCGAGCTGCCCAGTGCAGAGCAGGCTCTGCTGCCTTTCCAGGCGAGCTCCCCAGGTCATCCTCAGCAGTGCTGTGATAAGCCGACTGGGACCAGCAGCAGCTTGGCAGCCCTGTGGGGCTGACACTGCTTTAAAGAGTTCCTGAGCCGCAGAGGGGGAAAAAAAAAATCTTTAAAGAGCATCAGCTTTTATGGTCTGCAATTTCAGCTGGCTTGATGGTCTAAATCATCCTCCCTTTTTCATGTTTTCACAAAGTGAGAAGCACATAAAGGATAGAAATGGCTGGATTGTGCAATTTAGCTGCCTTCAAAGCTTTACAATCAGTTTCAGAATCATTTGGTGGCAGTTCAGAAACACACATTGTAGATTAGCTTTCCCAAAGCTGCGAGCATGGTGCGTCCCTGCCGGGCTGTGTTGCCAGGAGAGAGGTATTAAAGCAGGATTTCTCCTACCCTGGGCTATCCCCAAGAGCCTGGCAGAGCGAGGTCTCACAGAGCAGTGCTGTGGCTTGTTCTGTTCCAGCCCAGAGCACCAAGCAGCCATCCCTGGGGTGTGATCTCCCCTGGCATTTCATGTCCCCAGGAATGGGTATTAAGAGGCTGGTGCTTAAGGGCCCTGGGGAAGAGAAGCCTGGCAGCCACATCATGCTCCAGCCGTCTTGCTGACAGCAATGCCATCTGGAGCTTGTGAGCAGGGCTGGGAGCAGACCACAGCTCTCAAGCTGAAGAGAGGTGCCCGGCTGCTCTTGGGCTCAGGGCATCAAAGGGGAGGGACAGGAGCCACTCAGCAAAGCTGCAATAAATGGCTGTTCAGGACATTACTGTGCTCCTTAAGTTAATGAGAAACAAGCACTGCCAGAAGAAAACATCTCTTACCTGCTTTAGTGCCACAGTGCATCGGCTTCAGCATAAAATTTACAGAGCTTGAAAATGGGGCATAAACATTATGGGTAAATTTGGCAGAAAATGTGACTGACTCTTATCTGGTCATGAATAAATAATTTTCAATTACCAGCCCAGGCATTGCTATTATCCCACACAGGGAACTCCTCTGAAGTTTGTTTTGTGCTGGAGTACTAAGCCCTGCAGCATGTGGGTGGCAGGAGGGGACTGCTGTCCCTGAGGTGTAGGCTCAGGCACAGGGACAGGCTGTGCTGTTCCCCTGAAACATCCCCTGCAAACCACAGCAAGCAGCTGTCCCCAGCATTTGCAGGATGCCATGCTGCTCTCCTCTCCCTTAGAGAGGGTCACATCAGCCCCAAGGCAGGCAAGACAAACTCAGACCTCGTGGAGACAGCCTGCAGCTGCTGCACTCATGAGGATGGGATCAGTTTAGCTGTGAAATAATGTTTGTGACCTCCAAGTTTCTGGTGCTGCAGCCAGTCAGTGCCAAATAGCTCTGTGCCAAGCAAGGAAGAGGAATCCTGAGATTTTTGCAGGGCCTGCCATGTTGCCACAGATCCAAGGCAGCACAGCACCCCAAATGGCAGGAGACTCTGGGCAGGAGGCAGCAGAGCTGCTCTGCTTGCACAGGCACCTGCAGTACCCCATTAGGCAGCCTTGCTCCAGGCACTTCTGCCAGGGCAGACCTTACTGAGAGCAGAACTCAAAAAGCAGGGTGAGATGCATCCCTCTGACTCCAGGTTGCTGCACTCCAGAGCCAGAGTGCAAGATGAGGGCTCTTAGCTCTCACAAGCCCCACCCTGCTGCAAGTGCTTTCAATTAGAAAGCAGAACTTCATTGATTCCTAATTAAGCTTATTGTTTCCCTTCCCACACATTCCCCTGTAAACATGTTCTGCTGATAATTAAGTTCACTATTCCTTGACAAGCACAGATGATCTTCCATTCACTCCTCTCTCCTAGGGTGGGAAACGATTTTTGGTGTGGTGCACATGGGTGGAAATGAAGTCTTCCTCCTGTCAGGCAGGCACTGTGGCTCTGCAGGCTGGGGGAGCCAGGTACCAGATGAAACAGGAATGCTCAGGGTGCCAGTTAAATAGGGAGCTTGGGGCTTCACAGAAAAAAAACGGAGGAGTAGTTTGCAAACACTGAACTGTGAAGAGGAGGAGGAGGAGAGCATCAGCATGTGAGCAGGGAGGGATGTGCAGGGAGATGAAGAGGGCAGAGGGATGGGTCCCTGGGGATGTGTTTGGCCATCTACCACGTGGGATGCAACAAGAGTTGTGACCAGTAGCTCAAAGCAGAGTTGGAAGGGGATGATAAGGATGCTGCAGGGCAGGAGGTTTCTAGGGAGCAGCAGTGTTTTTGTGATGTGACAGTGCTGCCTGCAGGAAAGGAGCTGGTACGGATACTGTGTCCTCTTGCAGAGGGAGAACAAGAAGTGTCTGTGTCTGAGCTGGTATGTGTTCCTTGCAGAGCCATTTTGAAACACCTGGGAGATGTAGATTTTCAGGGATGTGCCACCTGCCACAGGGGCAGGTTGGTGTCTCTTGGTGATGCTCAATGCACTCGAGCCTACAGCAGTGCAGAGAGAGTGGACACAGCATCCAGGCTGGAGCCCTGGCATGGGCTGTGTCCCACCTGTCACCAGGGTGATCTACTGCCTGAGGCCACACTGGCAGGGGCACCTTGGGGACTACGGATGTTACAGGAAAGGTAGTGCCTGTTGTGTTGCTGTGTACTGTGCTGGACTCTGCTCTGTCGTGCCACAGCTGTGGGTCAAGGACTCCAGGCTGGCATAGCAGGGAGCTGGTGGGGATACAGGCTGCATCTCATTCACCTCAGCTGCCCTTCGAGTGGAGCCATGCCCACAGAAACCACCATTTCCTCTTCCCTGCTGCACTAGCTCTTCTCCCATCAACCCACAGCTGCCCGCCTGCCCTTCATCCAGGTGGAGCTCAGGCAGGGGCTGGTTCAAGCGAAGCCCCAGAGATGCCCGTCTCACCAAAGAGGCAGAGAAGAACTACAGCAGGCACAAATCACTGCTAGAAATTGCTGCTCTCTGTCTTGGTACCTGGTGTTGTTCTTGCTGCTCTGTCTGGTGGCCTGGCCCCCTTTACCACTTCCACCAATGGCTCCAGGGGAAAAAGAAAACCCCTCTTTCAATGAGTAGCCACTGAGATCAGCTCAGTTGGTCAGAGCATGGTGCTAATAACACCAAGATTGTGGGTGCAATTCCCATGTGGGCCATTCACTTAAGAGTTGGACTTGATAATACTTGTGGGTCCCTTCAGCTCAGAATATTCTTGTGATTCTGAGCCTTATGGAAAGGAGTCCAGGGGGATTGAGACACTCTGGAGGAAGGAAATCTAGATTTTAGAGGCCCCCCCCTGCACAATGACTCATTTCTGTCTTTACCCTTTGAAGGGCAGAGCCCTGTTCCTCATCCCAGATGCCCCAGCCAGCAGCCAATCACTGACCCATTCTCCTCCCTGCAGGTGAAGTGTGACCAGTACTGGCCGAGCCGGGGTACAGAAACCTATGGGATGATCCAGGTGACCCTGCTGGATACAGTTGAGCTGGCAACCTACACCGTCCGCACCTTTGCGCTGTACAAGGTATGGGACTGGCTGGGCTGTTGCTGCTTCACAAATTGCAGAGATGCTTCCCAATGTTGCAGGGTCCTCCATGGCTCACAGGCAGTGGCCACTGGCTGTATCTGGCTTGGCCAAGCATGTGGCCAGTCCACACATGAGCCATGTCTCACAGATGGGCTGCAGTAGGAGATCAGCTGCAGGTTTCACATCTGGCCACCACTGGACTTTCACCAGGATACTTGATGCTCTTCTGTGTGCTTTCTGTGATGGGCCCCAGAGCAGGGCTGTTCTTGCCTCTGGCGACTGTACGGGTAGCAGCTGTCCTCCCATTAGAGGGACAACATGGGAAGCAGTGAATTTTTATCACTCCTGTCACTAATAATGCAAATGGAGGGGCTATTTCTGATGTGAGCACAAACCCTTCTTTCCTGCCTGCTGCATTCCTCATTAGTGTTTGGAAATCCCTGAGGGCAGTGCCAGCAGCAGCATGTCACAGCAATGCAGACAGGCTTTGCAGTGAGCTGCTTCTGTGCGTGACTGGGTCTGGGCCAGGAGCCCAGTGCTCAGGGGCGACACACTCACGCCCCAGGAAGGCCCCAGCAATCACCCAGCCAGTCCTACTGCTTGCTGCATAAATCACTCAGCCAAGCCCAGAGAGGAGCAGGGCAGTCTGCAGACACAGGCTGATCATCCAGCCCAGGGACACCATGATGGAGAGGAGCAGGGAGGGAAGTGGCTGCTGTAGCCCTTCCATGCCCAGTGCCCATTTTCTCTGAACATGCAGTGAGTATGCAGGTAGTGAACCTGTGCTGTGCAGAAGAGTCGTTCACCTTCCCTGCAGTCTGCTCCACTCCTGCAGAGTTGCTCTATTGTCTGTAAAATTGCCTTTCTACAGAGCATCTATATGTACAGGAACTTTGCAATAAACCTGCATTTTTCCTCCAAATTTTCACTGGTGAAAGCCCAGTACATGCATCATCACGCAGAGCTTTGCATGCCTATTGTTGTTGTTGCCACATCAGCGGGTTCCTGCACTGGGATGAGACTGTTACCGTGCAAAACAGCTCCTTTTTGTCTTCAACAGAATGGCTCCAGTGAGAAGACAGAGCTGCGACAGTTCCAGTTCATGGCTTGGCCCGATCACGGGGTCCCAGAATACCCCACCCCAATCCTCGCTTTCCTGCGACGGGTCAAGGCCTGTAACCCAACAGATGCTGGGCCCATGGTTGTGCATTGCAGGTGGGACTGTGTGTTTGCCCTCTGGCTGCAGGAGCTTTAACCTGTCTGAAAGTGGAGTCTCCCCTTGTTGTTGGGAAGGTATCATGGAAGGGTTTCAACCTGCACTGCATGCTGGGGCTGGCAGCAGAACAAGGCCAGCAGTGGTAATGCAGTGGTGACGATTCTATTGCTACTACTGTGTCAGATTAAACAGCACTGCTGTATGGAGAGCCTCAGAAAACACATTTCCTGCAAAACTGCAAGTGCCATTTAAAAATTAAATTACTTGTGCCCAACATAAGTGGGTGGTACCTTCAGAGGCACATCACTGACAGAAATGCATGCAGTGACCTCTACGAACATTCATATGCAGTATTTACAGCAGCACTCTTTCACAGGGTAGAAAGGCAGCTCTTAAGGCAAAATATTTGTCTAAGAAGTCTCAGCATCTTACCCAGCCAAGATTTATTTGTACCAGCCAAGAGGGGACTGTTACTGAACAAACCACTCCATCATTGCTGTTCCAGCATACGCCTTACCAGCAGTGTTTAATGCTCTTCTTTCATGCTCTGTTTCAGACGGTAGTGGGTTATAATTAACGCACAAACAAGCTGTATTAAAGCCCTGTTAAGGATATGACTTGCACCGTAAATGAGGGAATGCCTAGCTCCCTATCTCTGCCTGTGTTTACATGTCACAACAGCATATCCGTTGTTTTCAGGCTTCTCTCGGAGTGAGTGGTTTGAGGTTTGCTACTGCCCTTCCAACAGTTGTGGAGAGGCATTTGGTGCTTGAGCAAAGGGCTCAGCAGAGTCATGCATGACCTCAGCTTTCTGCTTCCCCTCTCAGGTTGGCGGTGCTTGTTTTATGGGTGAGGAAACAGTGACCCAGGTTAAGGGACAAGCAGGCTTGAAGCTATGGGCTTCACTGGTGTTAGGGCCCAGCCTGCTCTTCATGTCTTCTGACTTCACATGCACATGCTCTGTCACTCTCCTGCCTGTTAAACACATTTCTCCTTCCCTTGTGGAGGGGCTACCAGCCACCACAGGGATCAGCAGGGTGATACCATGTCCTTTACACTCCAGCAGTGAAAGGGGGACAGCAGGAAAGGGGGTGAGGAACCTCTCACGTTCCCCAGTGGTTCTCTCCCTCCCTCCTCCTGTCACTTCTTGTTTGGAGCTCTGCTCATAGGGAGCAGCCTTTACTCCTCTTTTGTGTGCCCTAAGTCCGAGTGATCTCTTAAGCAATGTTAGAGCTCGTGTGCTGTCTGTAGGAGACTGTGTCATCTCAGGCCATGTGCTTTGCTCCCACAGTGCTGGCGTGGGCCGAACCGGCTGCTTCATCGTCATTGACGCCATGCTGGAGCGGATGAAGCACGAGAAGACCGTGGACATCTACGGCCACGTGACGTGCATGCGCTCCCAGCGCAACTACATGGTGCAGACAGAGGACCAGTACATCTTCATCCATGAGGCCTTGCTGGAGGCTGCCACATGCGGCCACACCGAGGTGCCCGCACGCAACCTCTTTGCCCACATCCAGAAGCTGACCCAGGTGCCACCAGGCGAGAGCGTTACTGCAATGGAGCTGGAATTTAAGGTTGGTGGCAGAGCCCCAGCAGCCCACTGCTCCATTGCCCTGTCTGTGCCCACAGAACCCCATGGGCCACTCATCCAGGAGTTGGGAGAGGGGGCTATGGATCATTACAGACAGTTATTCTTTTGTGCGCTTCTAAAGCAGGTAGGAAGTGATTTAAAATATATTTGAATTGTAAAGCTTGTGTCGGCCACGGTCCCCACTGGATTGGCAGCTTCTGGGGAGGATATAAAAGGCAGATGGATGTGCAGTTCCCAGCAGCACATTCTGCTCTAGGTTCACTGTGCGGCAGGAGCTGCATCTGAAATCAGATGCAGATCATGTTAGTGATAATTGATGTTACTGTGAACAACTTGTCTGGAAACAGCTCCAATTTAAATATGTGAGATATTTCTAGTCTCATTTCTTCAGTGCTGAGCTCTGTAATCTTTTAACCACCTCAGCACCAAGCCTCACTGTCTAAAATTGGTGAAGGCAGTGTTCTAAGGCACACCATTTTTAAGAAGCCAAGCCCACATTTTTCTGCCTGTATCTATGTATGCCAACTGCAGATATTTATTACAGCCGTGGAGGTGGAAGTGAGCTCTGTTAAGTGCCCATATTCTCAGATGAGGTGCATTAGTCCAGTGAACTCTTGCAGGGGAATATAGCTCACGCAGGGAGGCAGCAGACCATGCAGGTTGTAAAATGAACTGCAGCAGTACAGCTTCACCCTGGAGATTCCCTCCAAGTGACAAAGGAGCAAGAGAGGCAAAATATTGACTTTCCATATAAACTGGGAGTAGTTGAGAAGCTCTGTCCTGTGTTTATCAGAGCTTCTGGGACTGGGACAGTAAAACATGCTGCCTGAGTGTCTCATAGTGACACCTGCCCTGAGAAAGTCCTCAAGAGAGCCACGGAATTGTGCTTAACTCAAGCAATTCTGTTGTAAGAAAGACAAAATTTTATTTTCCTTTCATTTCTCCAAGGGTCTCTTGAGTACAGTAATGAAATTGCCCCTCTCTGTGCCTTGGCACTGTCCACTGCATGGGAAACCCTGGGGAGCAGGATATGGGAGGGTGTCACATGGCTGCACTGCTCCCCAGAGAGCAACCCTGTCCCTCTGCAGAGAGCCTCTGCTGAGGTCCAGCTGCCACTCACAGACAGATGGGTGGTTCTGGAGATGCTGGAGGCAGTTTTTTGGGGAAGGAAAACGAAAAATAAAGGAAGCTGTCGGAGTGAAGGACTTCTGTTTGAATCTGCCAGCAGATCTAAGTAACACATTCACCATGACTCCAGTTTACGGGACTCAAAGAGAGCCATAAAATGTCTCACAGTAACCCAAAATAGATCTTCTTTACCTAAAACTGTCACAATTCTCACATTTTCTTGGGTTCTTCTGGGGTGAGAAGTAAATAGCAAGACATTGTTGGAAGAGGAAAAGCTTTGCTTCCCTGTTGCCACCAAGCATACATCCCTGGCTCAGCGAGGTACAAAGCTTCATGTCCCGGCTCTGTGTGTCAGAGAGCTACTGTGGGTCTCCGCTCCACTACATGACTGCTGCCACGGTCCTGATTCTGCCCCCAGACTGCTGCGTCCCCAGCAGGGATCTGATGTGTCTCCTCCTCTTTCAGCTGCTGGCCAATTCTAAAGCACATACCTCACGTTTCATCAGTGCCAACCTCCCGTGCAACAAATTCAAGAACCGCCTCGTGAACATCATGCCGTATGAGCTGACAAGAGTCTGCCTGCAGCCCATCCGAGGTGTCGAGGGCTCTGACTACATCAATGCCAGCTTCATAGATGGCTACAGGTAAGGATCACCTTGGGTGACTGTGCCAGCTTGTCCTGCCTGCTTGGGAACCTAGGCAGAGCTGCCTTCTCTTTCCAAAGGACTGGTCCTGACTGCCTGAGGTGGGCAGGGACCACTTTGTTGCATTTTATCTATTTCCGTCTTCTCAGACACTTCAGTGTGTGTAGTTACAATATGTGAAGACTGCCTGTGAGTGAGCACTGCCAGGCTGGCTTGTGTTGCTGTAGAGAGATGCCCACATGGCTGGAGTGGCAGGCTGTGTTGGCTCCTGGGGAGGTTTTATGGGACATTCTGGAAGGCATCCCTTGGCTTGTGTTTTATGTCTATAATGTATCTAATTTAAACCTGCCTCCCTGCTGTAGCAACTGCAGTTAGAAGTGTGCTTCCACTGCGTGGCTGATCCAGGCACCAGCTCAAGGCTTGTTCCACGCCTTGATTTTGGGAAGAGTCTGGATCTTCAGGCAGGGCTAGTGCTAGACACTGGGAAGCCCATCACCAGGTTCCTCTCTCCAGAATACAGTTTAGAAAGCACAAATTAAGATCTAGTGGGGCGGTAATGCTTATGTTTTCTGTATGTGTCTGCTGGCATCTCTTTCTCAGATGCTAAATGCCAGGAGAAAAAAACAACCCAGTGGCCACATCCGCTTCCCAACCAAGCCCTAGACAATAATCCATACCAAATCACAGTGATGCACATAAAAGGCCTGTTCCTGTCATCTCTCTGTGCAGCATCACAGTAGGGTCATTCCTCATGTGCACCATCATCAGTGCTGGAGTGGGGGATACAATGATAGATGTGGCACATGTCCCTTCCAGCTTGGCTTTGCCCATGTGCCTCTTGTGGACTGGTAACCTCCCACAAGTAAAAGGCACTGCCAAGGGGAACAGATGTGGGTGCAGCCAGGCCAGCAGCTCTGTGCCTTGTCACTGCTCCAGCAGCTGAGCCCAGCAAGGGTTCCCAGGAAGAAGGGCTACGTGGAGGCAAGAGTGGACAAGGAGCAAAAGGAGAGCAGCCCTGGGAGCATCCCAGCGCAGGAAAACTGCAGCAAGCCAGGCTCCCTCAGGGTGGGACAGAGTAATGGGGAAGGATGAAGGGGCTGGAGAAAAGCTGTCTCAGAGCAGCCTCCAGTCCCTCCTGCCTGTGTGGCTCTGAGTCATCCAGCACCAGTCATTAAGGTGGCTGCCTGGCTGCAGCCTGAGTCTGACAGATGGACTGCAGCCACTGTCCTGGCTCCAGAGCTGATGGAGAGCAACGCTGGCTTTGCCTCTTGGTGATGGTACGGAGGGAAGGCAAGGGCTGCCAGCACAGCAGGTGGTACCATTTTATGTGCTACCTACCCCATCCCCAAGTTCTGTTATCTCTTCCCATCCCTTCCCTTGAACCAGCATTCTTCTAGGTATCTAAAGAAATCAGTTGGCCCAAGGTCCTGCAGATATCACTGATGTTGCATCGTTATTAGCTCTTTCACTTCGTTCTGCATCTCCATTCCCTGTTTTTTACGATGTCTTATAAATCCACCTTGAAGCAGCCCCTGTCTGCATCCCGCATGTTACAGCTGCCCTGCAGCACGTTCATTAATTTTAGCACCATTAAAAATAGCACCAGCAGAGGGATGAAGGCAGAACGGGGGGAGGAAGGCAGGACGGAGGATGCCGGCTCTGGTCCCGCGGGCTCCAGCGCCCCGCAGTGGTGGAGCCAGCCCGGGCTCTGCTGTGCCAGGCTGGGAGCTCAGAGAGCCACGGTACCGGCATGCCAGAGCTGAGTCCAAAGCATCAAGGGGGCTTTCTTCAGGGTGGGGGCCAGAATGCGGCAGGTCACATGGAAAAGTAGGAGAGGTGCTCTGGTTTGCAGTGGAACCAAGAACAAATTCGGAAGTTTTAGAAAAGCAGACAAAACAGTGTTCATGGTTTCCACATTGCCCTCATTATTGTCTGTAATCCACCTGGTTCAGCTGCTGTTTTCCCATGCAATGGGAGGGACAGTGAGTGGTGCAGAGAATAAAAGTGCAGGAACATGGGGATGCTGCCGGGATCATCCCAAAGCACAGTCTCTCCTTGCAGCGCAGGTACGTGCTGGCAGCCTGCTAGTGGGGGCCTGGCTGCCAGTAGGGCTCTCAGTGCAACAGCAGCACTGGAGACAAGCAGCAGCAAGAGGCTGGGCTGGGGACACCGTCACCCCAGCAAGGACTAAGAGCCTTTCTGGATCCTCCGTGTTATGGTGCTCACTGTGTCTGTGGGGAGCACTTAGAAGACAAGTGCTGGACAGACTGATCTCTCTCCCAGAGCCCATGGCTCATCCTGGAGACCTGCGTCCTACAGCTGGATTGTCAGGCTTGCTCCCTGGTTCCATGGGACCCTGTCTGCAGATCACCTAGCCCACCAGCCCCCAGGAGCAGCTGCTGCCCATCTCTGAGGAGCTGCTCTGAGCAACATTATGTTTGTCACAGGCAGCAGAAGGCCTACATCGCCACGCAGGGACCACTGGCTGAGACCACGGAGGATTTCTGGCGGATGCTCTGGGAGCACAACTCCACCATTGTGGTGATGTTGACAAAGCTGCGTGAGATGGGCCGGGTATGAGTCCTGCTGTGGGGAGAAGGGGGCTGTGGGGCTGCTGTGTGTGGGCACAAGCTCTTGGCTCACCCCAGTCTGTGTTCGGCATCACTTGCTCTGGGCGAGTCCCCCACTGTCTGGTGGCTGACCCTGTGGCCCCACAACCACATAGGCTTCCAGGGAGCGGGAGGGAGGAGCAGCAGCTTGTCAGTGCTAATGCCTTACCCTGTTCCTCATCCACAGGAGAAGTGCCATCAGTACTGGCCTGCAGAGCGCTCTGCCCGGTACCAGTACTTCGTGGTGGACCCCATGGCAGAGTACAACATGCCACAGTACATCCTCCGGGAGTTCAAGGTGACAGATGCCAGGGTGAGTGCATCTTTTGGCTCCCCAGCTCCTCTGCCTCTCTTGCCTCTGGAGGAACAGGAAAGCTCCTGGAGAAATGGGAAAGCAAGTGCTGCCTTGCACTGCAGACAAAAAGGGTTGCTGCCCACCACCTACTGCTCCTCTCTCCACAGGTTCCTGCCCTGCCAGCTGTGTCAGCCCCACGAGCAGCTCAGGGATCCCTGTCAGCACCAGACCCTGCTTTGCCTGTTCTGATCACTTGGGGAAGCTTTTAACACAGGTCCCCCTGCACCTGGAGTGTGTGTGTGCAGCATCTGACTGGGCACAGGACCCTCGTAAACACGGTCCTAGGGTGGAGCTGGGCCTCAAACACTGACCCAGTGGACCCTGTAGGGGCCCAAAGCCCTGCTCAGTTCAGCTACCCTGGGGTGAACATGGGAGAACAGAGACAGGTCCCAGACATGCAGCAAAAGATCTGCCTGGGCTCATCTGTGGTTTGTGCACCTTCTCACCTGGCCTGGTTCAGGGGGTCTGAGAGCAGAGCACCAATGCTGAGGGGAGTGAAATCGGGCCCTCACCCATGGTTCACATCTAACACCCCTCTCCCTGCAGGACGGCCAGTCACGGACCATCCGCCAGTTCCAGTTCACAGACTGGCCTGAGCAGGGAGTGCCAAAGACAGGAGAGGGTTTCATTGACTTCATTGGGCAGGTGCACAAAACCAAGGAGCAGTTTGGGCAAGATGGGCCCATCACGGTGCACTGCAGGTAAGTGCGGACTGCAGCCTCTCCCTAGTGAGCAGGTCCCTGTGCTCCATGAGCAGCTTGCACCACTCCTAGGAGCTCTGCAGAGCCCTTCTGGGGCTGGCAGAACTGGTAATGGCCCCTCTTGCTTCCCTGCGCAGTGCTGGGGTTGGGCGCACCGGCGTGTTCATCACGCTCAGCATCGTGCTGGAGAGGATGCGCTACGAGGGCGTGGTGGACATGTTCCAGATGGTGAAGACCTTGCGGACGCAGCGGCCGGCCATGGTGCAGACAGAGGTGAGCTCCTCTCCTGTGCCTGGCAGTGGAGATCTGTGGGAGAAGGGAGGGGCCTGATGTCTCCAGATGTTGGACCCTACTGCCTACTGTCCTTGTCTCCCCACTGCTCATGTTTGCCTTGTTGCTGCCTTGCAGGACCAGTACCAGCTGTGCTACAGAGCCGCACTGGAGTACCTTGGCAGCTTCGACCACTATGCAACGTAACAGTGCTTTCCTCCAGTCGCGGTGGGGATGTCTAGGAGTGGAGACGGGTCCCTCTGAGCCAGAGCCGCCCATTCCTCAGTCCTTCTGTACAGGTGGAGGTATGCCCAGGCAGCAGACCTCCATGCCAACCAGTTTTGACCACGGCATTTAGGAATTTAGCCCCAGCGCCAAATGAGGGAATCCGACTCCAAAAGCATTTCCAGTCTCTGGCTGAATTTCTGCTCATGTGCATCTCTCACCCTCTCTCATGCCGACTGCATTTCACAGCAAGGCTTTAGGTGGGTGGAATGGGATCTTTTTTTAAAACATGTAAAATAGTTACTAGTGGTTTTTATAATCTCCTCTCTCTTTATTTTTTATTTTTTGCAAGTCTTAATGTTTTGCCCAAGCAGAACTGGACCCGCCAAACCTTTGGGAGTTGGGTTTTGTTTTTTAATTTCCTTTTGCT